>CM073759.1:37560339-37952856 GCA_037127475.1 Arma custos
TTATAAGGAGATTGCGCATTAGGTCGAAAGCATTCGTGCGAAAATGGATTTATAATTCGGTCAATCAATTTATAAATCGATAAGGATATTTTACAACTAATTGAGAAATGTCAATTCAACATTGAGGTATACATAAAGATATGTGAAACATATTAACTCTAACAATGGGATTTTTTTTCTAGAGTAGTTTATTGATATTTACAGCTATAATAATAATATTACAAGTAAATCTGCTAATATGAACAAATGACGTGAAAAAAAAAACACTTGTGGAGAAACTACCCATCGGTAACACTCCAATAAAGTTCTATAATAAAAGGTCTCGGGGCCATCTTCTTTTTAGACGCCTCGGAGGGTTAACAGGAATAGTGTGGGAAGCAAGTTGAGAGACTAGCGGATTCAAGTGTTTATGGAATTTGTCATGGAAGGATAGGTATCTATTTTGGGCCAAATCAGCAACATATGGGATATTAAGATCATGATGGATGAGTTTGTTTGTGACTTAATAAGGAGCAATGAGGATTTTAAGGATTTTGGATTGTAAGGATTGGATACGAGATGAATTGGATGGTTTAGAGGAGCCACAAAGCTCAACTCCGTATGTCCAAATAGGTCTGATAACTGTCATGTAAATGAGTCTTTTGTAATTAATTGGCAGCTTAGAACGTTTGTCCAGTAAATGTTGAAGTAGGCGAAAACGTCGAGCAGTTTCTTGTCTTTTCAGTCTTGTACGAGGATTCTAACAATGGGATTTGAGTAGTTTTATGTTTCTCTGTATGTTTTACTTTTCCATGTATCTTTTCCATAATTTCACTTATAACATATCCTTATTACTTTCTTTGTTACTCATTAGATAATACGCACTTATTATTCCAATTATTTTAAATTTATTTACACGGTTTCTCATCATTATTGTTATTAATCATATCCTATTGATTTATTTTATGTATTACTTCTTCATTTGGGAAATTGTAAATGGATGAATCTACAACTGAAATCTAAAAGTAAATACAAATGTGAAGGCACTGAATAAACTATAGAAAGGATACGGCACAATGTAGCCGACAATTCAATGATTGCCAGAATGGATGTAACAATCGCAGCGTGTTGTTACACACAAAAAAAGCGAGGAAAAGAAATTTGAATCTGAATGGAGGGACCTTTACACAGAAACACTAAAATGGGAAATGGTGGGTAGAGTAGCTTGCCGTTTTAGTGCGGATAAAACTTCTCTTACATCCGTGTATATCGAAAGACATATTAAGACAAATATAAATTTTTTATTTATTTATTTATCTTTAATTATTTATTTTGTATCTATCTGTTTATCTTTTATTTATTTATTTTTCCTCTCTTAGAAATTCCAAATGTTTAATTCATAAAATAGATAAGTCATAATTCACAATTATTAAACATTGAAAAGAATGTAGATGAATAATGGAGAAATTAAATTAAAACTGAAAATCTTATTATTGGAATAATCAAATATTAGAATACACATAGATATAAGACTCTATAAACAAATTATCACAGGCGTTGATGACCGTATGGTTTTATGCCTTACAAACCCAAACAAACAAACAAATCGAAAGACGTGTACCTAATTTTAAATAATTATATCAAATGTTTGATTTTTCATAAAAATAAAATATATTATTCTCGAATAATATTAGTTGGCCTTAGTTGTATGGGAAGAAAATGGTTCAGGTCAGAGAAAGGTTCTTCTCTTTATTTTAAAACCAACGAAGGAATAACAATAATTAAGAGAACATTGTAAAATAATTTTAAACAAACATAATAAGTGAGGATTATTTAATAAATAATAATCTAATAAGTGATATTTGTAATGAAGGAAAGGTAGTTAAAACATACGAGGAAACATAATAACTTTGTTTTACATTTATTGCATTCTTTGATTTTTTATATGTTCTTAACATGTTTCCCAACGTTTTTTAGCTTCTTTCCTTCATTTCAGACACCAATTATTAGCTTTTTTTTTTACTTTCTTTATTACTTATTAGATAATAATCATTAATCATTCTCTCTGGTTTTATATTTATTTACATGATTCTCATTATTATTTTTATACATACCCCTACTGTTCCATTTTTCCCATTCATCCATTTTTTCATGTATCAAAATATTTAAAAGTTTCCGTTTAAATTAATTTTAAAATGTGGACGAACAGTATGTTTTAACATTAGACAGTTCACCCAGCCGCCTCTCCCATTAGTCCTGAAGATGAGCTACAAAGTAGGTCGAAACGTCGGCACAAATAAAAAATAAATCTAGACTTATTTGGCGTTTTTTAGACAGCAGCCCCCAACTATCTCCATCCTCCAATATTTTTTATCTCTTAGCAATTAGCAAAAAGTGATGTTTTTAACACTCTAAACTCTTTAAATTTTATTATGAAATTATAATTATTAATATTATTTAAAAGAATAAATTATTTGTTTACCCTTACAAATAAATAATAAAAAAAAGTTTATTAAGTTGGATATAAGACCCAAATGGACTTAAACAACTTTCAAGAATAACAGCTCTTTTCTATATTGTATTTTATTTATTACTATTCTTTACAATTTTTAAATATAATTTTAATTTGTTCGTATCTTGTATATATGGCCCTGAAGATGACCTGCAATGCGGATCGAAATGATGGTTTTAAAAAAAAATAGTTCAATCATACTTAAGAAATTCATTCTCTGAACTCCACACTGGCCATTTTCTTCCCTGTATTACAAGGTTTATAATAAATCAAAAATTTGATAAAAATATTTGAAATTAAGAAGATACATGCCTCAGAAGTTTTTAATTAAACTTTAAGATCAGATTTTTATAAGTCTTAAGCAGTTAAAAATTCATTTATATAAAATACAAATCATCGATGATACTAATGCGGTTTATGATGATTCTTGTGATGATCCGAATATAGTTAATGCATAATATTATTAATTTCAAATGGAAGTATTGAATAAAGATATCATCTGCGATGGTAGATTTATAAGGAGCATACGAATAAGAAATAAGATCGGGGAGACAAAAGGAAATGACAGGTAAAGAAGCAAATGGCAAGTAGATAGAGGAGTTGACTTAGAGCCTCCATAAAAAGTAAAACTGACTCTCAACTCGGCTATCCATGGCTTTATTCTAGTCTTTAGCCCAACTCCTCTCAGTAATGACTTACACCACTCAAGGGAGGAGGAAAAAAAAAATCCCGAATCCATTATCCGTAGGATAATAAATTAGAAACAAGTGTAATTAATCATGGAAGAAAAGAGAAAAAATATATTAACAGAGGATTCAATTTTAAAATAAGCGAAAAGTAACTTTTCATTTTTAGTTTCGACAAACTTTCTTGTAACACAAATTCTGTAATTTTTATTTTATTTTTTTAAATGGAGTTTTAGAACAAACAAAAAAATACTTGATGAGTATAGTCAAAATTTTTCACATTATTTCCAACAATAGCTTAAAGTATTAAAGGGCATTTCATGTATAACAGCTAAATTTAAGAAATTTGATAGAAACTGATATAATTTAAAAAATTACTAAATTATCTATTTAAATCCTTTTTAACATTTACATGACATTAAAAACTAGCAATAATAAATAATATTGATGTCACAATCATTACAACCTATTTACACAGTATCCATGATTAAATGAAGGTAATGTGGACAGAATGTAGAGTAAATGAGAAATTTTAAACTCATCCTTGAACATTTTTAAAATACATATCTACGACTTATGTAATTGATAAGGCCTGGCGAAGGACTAGCTAGGATGAGGGATCTGTTTACGAAATGAGTAATCCTAAAATAATAAAACATAAAGACATAACTTTAGATGAAAAAACTTAGAGAAGAACCTTTTACTGCGCATGCTCCTATAGATAACTCATTTATAGTGAAAATAACAATCAAATTACGAAATGCGTTTTAAAGAACAAAAAATATCTATGCCTATCTAATGTTACATACCATTATATTTTGATATAATATACAGTACCTGGCCATATTAATGTGACCACTGGATAGATTCGTTCTTGTTACATGTTATTTTTAAGGGTAAGTTAGTTATCTGATAATAATATGAAATTGAAAAAAATAGTTTCGAAAATAAATCTTTATTTTTTTAAATATTTTGTGATGTCACCCTATTTTAAATATTGATGAAAAAAAAACTATCAAAATAGTTGAAATATATGATACAAATAATAAACTTACCGAATCCGACTTGTATTTAATGAAAAAGAAACAATAAATCCACAAAAGTTTCAAACACAAATTATGCATGCCGAGTTTGTGTTAGACTAAATTGCTTGACTGGACTAGCGAAAAATGTGAAAATGTCAATTGTTAAATGTTTTGAGTTATTCACTTTAACACTGAACACATCATGGAATACATAGCAATAATTATATAATACTTTATACATAAAATAAGGCATCATTCATCGTATTTAGTTGTTTATTTGATAATTGTTGATAACTTAATTAATAGTTTGAATATATTCTATTCTAACCAAAACTACCCTTTATAAAAATCATGTTTATAAAATAAGATATGTTTAGAAATACAGAATTTTTTTCTCGAGTAAATATATTATTTATATAAATTTTTAGAGAACTGAGATCCTGAAGTGTAAAAATTACTTATCTGTTGTAAGATATATAATAAAATGCACCAACTTGAAGCAATATCAAATATTTTTTTGAACAATCGAACAACACTGATAACAAACGCGCCTTATCCACAGTACATTATTCTTTGTTTTAATTTTTTACAATTAAAAATAATGATGGGGCTCCCATTTCAGATGAGACGCCCTTGATACCGGCTTAATCTATGACTTCATTCTCCACGAGACAATCGGCAAAGAAAATAAACAACTTGACGAAAGGAAGAGGGGAGAAGAAAAGAAATAAAAAGGAGAAATAAATGAAAAAGGCTTGACAAAGACTCGCCCCCACCGCTCCGACCTTTAGCCAATCGAACAGAAACCAACACTCATAGAATCGATTGTGAAATCCAAACAAAGGAAGGACGCAGTTTTCAACGCTCCACTACTAGTTTCTACCTAATTTATCCGTGATAAAATATACCAAATAATAAATAAACAAAATTATATTCAGGTAATCGTACTTGAAAATCAAGAATTTACTTTTTTTATAACACAACTGTTTATATTTAACATGAATACCCATGATATAGTTATTACAAGAGATAAGGTTTTCTAAATTTCGAGAATATGCAGAAGTAACATGCAATGGACTAACATATTGTAATCTAACACATTTCCCATATCCGTTTCGTTCTCTGAATTGTTTTATCTCATAAATCCGAGAGCGAAATATCCTGTATGTTTTGTTTATTATCTTACCTAAGTCCGTGTGAAATGTTCTCTTTCTATTGTAAATATGTAGATCGTGTAGTAAGCCAACTTGTTATAGTGTGCGAAGAAATTAATTTACTGAAATTTTCGCACAAAAACTGAATTAATCTATTTTAATTAGATTAATTCAGTCTTGTAAAACATAAAAATATTATCACTTAACACAAAAAAAATAATAAAATTATAAATTTAGATGGTTAACTTGGTTGCTAATGGGTCATTATCTGAAGATGCGCAGAATCCATTTCCTAAAATCTCAATAATCATTATTCATGATTTCTAGGTGCCAAAATGCATAATTAGTGACCTATCTTTTTCACGTAGGTGTGCAGTTAATTATGATTTAAAAAACGCTAAAAAAACGTTAAGGGGAGTGAAGTAATGAGTGAGGGAATAATGTGAAGAAGTGAAATTTTCAAGTTTACTATCATGTTTAATTATTGTAATTTAAATTAAATAATAATAATATTAAATAATTAATTAGATTATATCGTCATCTGTACTTGGAAATGTTTGTTAAAACGTTCATTTCTTTGACAAATGAATACCGAAATATACACAATGCCCATAGTTACACTTTTTTTTCACTGATAAACTCACAGTTATTTTTATTTTCGAGAATATTATAAAGGAAACGAACAAAAAGGTAACACTTGTGACTTAACTTGAAGTGACTACCTTTGGAACTGATACCTAACCAAATAAACCTTTATGGGTTACTGTGTAGCATGTTTTAAATTTATTTTCCAAATTCATATAAAGAAATTTTTATTCAAAACTAGTACGGCAAATTGTCTTGATTCAAGGGAATTTATTTAAATCGGTACCTAGTTCTAGTCCAGTTCTAATTCTCACTACTAGAGAGCCCACATCGGATAGACCGGACGATCTAGGTTATCCAACCGCCTCCCGCTAACCGATGCAAGACGTGAGGGAGGACTTAAATATGCAGATATCGATTAATTATACATGTAGATCTGTCAGGGGCGTATGTGTGGGAACTGGGGGTGGTTGGGTCTGCAACTAGTTGGAAATTGTCCCCTCCCTCCCCAGAGGAACTAGTCCGCCCTCGAACCTGTTCTTGACAGACAACAGGTATTGTCTCCTCGGGTAGCATCATCGGAGGAGGGTGGCTGTTATCATTGCCAGGCTGGTTCTTCGCTTCTTCGGTTGGGAGGTCAGTCAAGGTTACCAAAATCTTTATTTGGAAAAATTATAATCAGTCTTAGTGCCAATCGTAAAAAACCGTTGTCCAAATTACGCTTACATTAATGCATTAAGAACTTTTCTTAGGCAGTAACCTAGGTCGCCAAGTTTTGCAAGTTTCTTTTTGACAGAATTATTGATTTCATTTAATAGTTCCCCCGAACTAATTTCAAAGTTTTTTTTCGAACCACTAAAAACTAAGTATAAAAACTAAAATAATAATGGTACAATTTTAGGATTCTCACTATACATTTTTGCACTACTTATTTGGCAAAGTAAGTACTTCGAAATTATCAAATCAATTTTTAATTGACAATTTAATTAAAATTAACAAAATTATCAAAGCTCTTTAACATACGGCTGGAAAAATTAAAGCAACAAATAAACTGTTTTAATTTATATTACTTTATATAATAAAAATACCAGTAAATAACAGGTAAAAGGATATAAGTTTAAACTAGTACCGCGTTCATCTGCTGGCTATCTACAATCGAGTAAAGATAAAAGATAAGATAAAAATATGTTGTTCTAAACAGCTTATTAACTAAATGCTTTTTAATTTCTGTACCTAATATCTAAAAAGCAAGTTGTTCATATCTCATATTTCACCAAGGTTTTTGAGTTTTTGTTTAAGTCGGTAAATGTGAAATTAACAGCAAAGGCCATATTTAAAAAAAAAATTAAATAGCCAGTTTAGAAAAGTTTATTAATTGAAGATGACCACTGTATACAGAAATTAGTACAAAAACATAATAATCAGCGGCAAAGAATATGTTTTTCCAAAAAGAAATTTTATTTATAATCATTTCTCTTGTTTAAAAATATTTCTCCCCACATTTCTTAGAGAAAATATCGAAATTCTAAAAAAAATAAAATAAATGAATCAATTAATTAATGTTTAAGTTCCTCTTAATAACTCGTATTAGTTTTTGGATCATTAATTTTTCACTGATTGTTTGTCATTTCAATTAATGTGTTACATCAGTGTTTTCTGAAAAATAAGCCTTTTAAAATCGTATTTAGATGGAATGATTTACCTTGGAACAATGTTTTTTATTAAAAAATGGTATATCAACACACTCATAAAAATGTTTATGTATTTATTAAAAACTTACCATTTTAAGTGTCTACAAAAAGGAATTTTGGGGCTTTATCACTCACCTGAAACATAATAAAATATTGATAAATTAATTTAAAATTTTCAAGTTAAAAATTACTATCATCATATCAACATTTTTTAATGAAATGTAATAAATGAGCCGTTGATTTTGAAAATGAGGCAACTCCATTTTATGCTATTGCTAGATATTTACTTTCGAAATCAACATATTTGAAATAATGTGGACCAAATAAATTTCTAATAACAAATATATTCAGATATTGAAATAATATTGGTTATTAATTGATTACAAATATAAAATTATGCTTGAACTAATTTTTTTTTACAAAGTGGAGTTTTCTCATTTTCAAAATCAACGGCTCAAATATATTTACATGATTCGTAGGTATAGTAATATAGTATAGTAATATCATCAATAAAATTATATATTTCAAATTTTTTATTGTCATTGATTTTAATGGAGGAAAATTGGTAAATAAATTGTTTTTACCGAGCAACATATCGCGAAATGTTCTGCGTGAGAAAAGCTTCAGGTGGTTAGGGATAAACTGATAACGCGTCAATTTGCTGTAAGCTCGTCTCACCTCGTGTAATGGGAAAGTGCTCCCTGTTCTTCCAATTGTCTTATGCCCATTTCCGAGTAGTATTTTAAATTTTTTTTAATAAAGATCATTTCAATTTAAAACCGAAGAGTTCAGTAGAAGTGGAAATAACCGATATAAGAGAATTATTCGAATAATAAATGCGATTAACTGATTAAATTTGAATAAAAATTCAAACCACCAAATAAAATAAAGTGTGGGTAGTACATGTTTACATAGACATTTTATATTGTAATTTAACAAGGCGTGAAACAAAATCCTGACATAAAATAATCTGCCTGCCTCTCCGGAATTCTGTTATGGTGCATATCCTCTCTTTCACAATCAGTTCAATTTTTACACATAAACACAAGTAGCTGTAAAGTGTTGGAATATGGTTTTATCATAAAAAAGGAAAAACATACGACAATGTCATAACTCAAAAAACTAATTTTTTAGCAGAGGTATTTGAAAGTTCCATCTCTTGTCAAAACAATAAAAATGTGTGTGCTTGTATAAGAAAGCTATTGGAATGATGCTATTTAAAGTCTTTTATCAATCATTAGAAAATATTTAAAAGCAAGAAACATTTTTTATTTTAACTTACACCATTATTGCCATAAATGTTCAAACATGATACAACTGAAAATATGACTTAAAAAAACAAAAACGACATAATATTATGGAAATGTAATATCAGTTTCCTGAATTTTAAAGCATCAACCAATACAACTGCTTCTATAATTCAAAAATGCCAATTTCTGAGTTATGGCGTTGTTCTTCTAATGATAATTACGAAAAAAATCATAATTACTTTCTCCCCAACCTGTTATAATTAGTCAAGATCAAAACTATATCCCCTAAAAACAGCTGTTGCACAGTAGAATGACCCAGATGAAAATAATGAAATACTAGTTTTCCTCTAAAATACTTTGAAGTCTACGAAGAATTTTATGATACTTTTTATATTCATCAAAGCTCTAGCGAAAAGGCAACATCGCTCTTTTTTTCTCTCTTCTTTAGCTGCTCAAAGGATTCAGGGTCTAAATATAAAAAGGACCTATACACTCATCCGACAAGAAAGGTCTTTTGTAATTATTTTGAGGGAAAATGATGACGCTAATTATTATATTATTAATAGCCTGTAATGATTAGTAATAAAGAAGTTAAACAGCAGACATAGGATTACAATATAATAAATGAAGGTATAAAAAAGAAATATTATGTGCATGTTTTAAATCAATTAAAAACAAAAAAACGATATTTTTTTTAATAATTACTGAAATTCTTTTAATTTTATTTATATTTGTGCATTTTTTCGTCTTTATTACTTTGGAGTTCTTCACTACAGACTATTGATAATGCAATAAATAGAGTCATAATTTTGCTCCAAAACGGTAATTTTTTAAATTTATTTAATTATTCTTGTGCTCTAAAAAGACCCACGTGACTCAGGCTGAATAACATCTGAAAGAATGAGAACAAATTTATTTTTTAATACAATTATTCATTTATAAGCAGTATCAGTGCTGAACCTTGACTGCTTGAGTGATGTCATACAATACTGTCTTATGTTTTAGGAATGGTTTGGGTCGATTTAAACATAAATATATATTACATAAATTTACCCCTCATGTATTTTCATAACACATAAGCAAATAAGCAATTATTAATAAGTCTAATTGGGTATAAAGTGTTAAAAGGTAACAATGCAACTAAAGCACTGAAATTGTTTTAAAAATTAGTATCAATCATTACTGCTATGTACATATCGACGGTCCCATGACATGACGTACACAGCGACATGTCAAAAACTGGGGTTTACAGGAGAGCGTAATGAAGAGTGATTTGAACGTTCATTACGCTCTCCTACAACCCCAGTTTTTGACACGCCACTTTGTAGACCGTCGATATGCAAATAAATAACCTAATATTCTTGATATGAGGCGATCAGGATCAAAAGCGGATAAATCCAAAATTTCAAAAATTGACTGATTCACATTTTTCGCTACTTTAGTCAAGCAATTGTGATCTACACGACACTTTGCCGCCTTATTTCACATAAGGCGGTTCTGAGCCTGAAGTTTTGGGAGCAAAACAGAACCTATTGCTTGACCAAACTACCGATAAAAGAGAATACAATTTTTTTGAAACTTGAAACTTTTTTTTATCCTGAACGCCTCGACTGATGATCAAAAACTAGAATTTTTTCATTCTTCTTTGGCTGGCATACAGCTCTGATAAATGTAAGCACGATAATAAATTAATTAAGAATTAAATACTTTCCCAATACGCATTTAAATTAATTATCTAGTACAAATATATTCATAGAAAACCGTAACAATACATTCTCCAGATTGCGAACAGGATGAGGATACGATATCCCATATAATAGAGGTTAATTTGTATACTCGGTTAATTTCAACGTAATTACAGAGTAATTAAATGCATTGGATGCTATACGTTACGTGAGGGGTAAATAGGAGGGGATTACAGTAAACATTACCGAATATAGCTAGTGATACAGCCCCAGGATCACTGGCGTGTAGTGGGAGATCGAGAGAATGAGAGGTTTGTTTTAGAACCGCAACTAGTGGAGGGGTTATGAGGACCCTGTTATGATTAATTTATAAGTAGACAGTTAATTATTTTAAAATAAACATAATTATAGGTACTTTAAAAGGAGACGATTTAAAAAATTCAGGCTTTAAGCCTGATTATTTAGAATTACAATTATATTATTACCAACGATGTTACAACAATGTATGTAACTGGTCGTAATAAAAGAATTAAAAAACCTAAATTAATACGATTTAGATTTATTGAGAATTAATGTGTACAATTTATGTCCTACAGTATCCCAGAAAACAGAGATTGCTTTCCAATAAGTTTCAATATTGACTAACTCTTAAATAAAAACTGCAATAAAGAGCAGATGTTAGGTTTCTTCGCGAGGTCTATAGTTCAAAGAACAACTCGTATTATATATAATACTACAAATTGATGACGAAATGTTTATTGTTACTTCATAAATATTACCATATATTATGTAAATACATTATTTAATATAAACCACTAAAATCTTGATTGTTAGGACATGATTATAGGAACCACATAGTCTCGGAACGACATCATAAGAAAGTTTAACGTCTAGATTGAATCTAAGGAACTCTTATGAAAATAATATTGATAATATTTTATATTTGACAATACAATAAAATGTATTGAATGAAAGTAACACTTATTTTATCAACAGTCAAGAGTAATAATCTGAATTTTAATATAAAATATGTATTGTATATTATTTTATTTTATTTATATATGTATTATTAATATTATAAGGGTCAAGATAAAGTGTGGATTAGCGTTAAAGTCGGAGAAATAATGGCGATCTACTTTAACCTGTCGATAGAAATAAACTGTACGCTGCTTAAAAGTTCAAAGAGACCAGGAAAAAACAAAACAATAAAATTTCTCAAGTAATTTGTAGAAGATTCAAACAATAAGCCACAATTAAGAAAGAAGAGAGGAAAAAGAATTGGTAGAATTGAGGAAGTAAAGAGTTAACATATTTTAAGATGAAAAGAAATATCGCCATTAGGGATCGTCGAAATTTTTTTATTATTAATAGGACAAGAATAAAAATTAACGAAATTCACAGTAAAGCTTTAAAGCAGTAAATAGAGCTAACCAATATTTTATAATTACTATTTTGTTCGAATAAATTTATCAAAATAAACTTTAATGTTACTTAAAGTTAATATAAATATTATTAAATGTAAGTTAATATAAAAAGCAAAAACATAACATTTATAAATTTCATTGAAAATATACCCTAAATGAAAAGTTATAGTATACTAAAAATCATTAAATAATTATATTAATTCAATCAATCTACAAGCTCATGCATTAGTTAATGCGGTAAAACAGTGAGATGTAATTTTTTGTTTACTATTGTAATTGTAATTTATTTATTTAGTTGTATAGTATTTTATTTAGATATTTTAAAGTATTTTTATTTCATTTTTACGTATTTTATTTTATTTATAGTATTTTATACATATATTTACTATAATCAGTAGCGTCTTATTGCAAGCATATTCACATTCATGTTAACGCATACCTACGAGAAGTAAAATGTTCGATATATTGGGGCAATAAAAATAGAGTAAAACCAGAAAAGCTTTTCCTCGCTGTACACTAAATAGTGTTTTATGTTCAGTTAAAAAAACAATAATTTATCCACAAAATTCTAAACTCATTAGACAATACTAATTAAATAAATTTTGTATACTTTAAATATTAATTGGATACATGTATATTCCAAATATGTTTTATACTTAGTTACACTTAAAAACACAATAATTGAACAGACTTTAACTAAATACATGAAAATAAAAACTTGTGTTAAGAATCTTCACAATAAAAGTAAAATATTAGTAATGCTAACATCTACTCCGCTGGATCTAGAAACCGGACAACGAAATGAAATGAATTCTATGCCTATGCTAAGGCTGTCCCAAACATAATAAGAATAACTCGAAGAAACATAATAAGTATCAGGCCCACAGGAAGCTGCGGATCCGTCATCGGGTTGAGCTAGGAATTCATAAGGGCCCACTGACCACTAACAATGGACCTGGTATTTGCATAATAAATACACGTGGACTCTAACCTGGGCCAGATGCTGGTTCCCGCTCTTGTAATTATAGGACAAAGAGGTTTCCGGTCGCCTTGACCCTCGTCCGCCAGCTAGGAAGCGTCCTCACCTGGAACGTGGAACGTTACACCATGTCGGCATTAGTTCTGTTTGCAGGAAATCGAGTAAGTGTAGAATCCTGCCATACTAGTGATCTAACAGCGGTCTTCACCATAGTTCATTTAGCTGAGGGCTTCACACAAGACACGAAGACGTCCCGACTCCATATTCCATATTTGACTCAATCGTAGCCCAATTAGTCACATTGTAGGAAGGGCGGAACTTGGCGAACACCTCGTATTATCCCACCCAACTGTTTAACATGTTCTGAACAGCGAGTCCCTTTCATCACTGATGAATGAATTAACCGTTCCGGAGGTTGATTTCGAGGAAATGGTACCACAGGAAGCCATCTTCCGTTAGTGATTCCTGTTCCGCGTATAAATTATTTATTACCACACCAAAAAAGATAAACTCTAATTTAGTCTTAAAATTAACAGTTTGTACTCGTCTAAACATGTTAACACTTCTCTATCTGTATAGTCGAAAGAAATGCCAAAACGCAAGCAAAAGAAACAGACTGTCACCAGGTCACGTGTAACTGTCAACAGCTAATAACTAGACGCAACTTATATCAACCGAAGGAAGACAAAAAGGAACTGGATGAGGTATCTCCCAGGCTGATATAAAATGTTGTTACTGTTCGTAGTAGATGCTTTATGATCCACATACTTAATGCTATGACTGAGTTTTGTTGAAAGATGTAAAAAAATAAAACAAAAAATAAACTATACTTCCAAAACTATTACTTCACTTTTTACTGTTTCAGATTTCATAATTACCTCCGAAATCATAATTTAGAACGTATGGTTCGTTTTTATGAAAATAATAAGATCGAATTATTTATTTTAATCTTATATAAAGTACGAGATAGCAAAGTTTAATGCATTTCTGACGAAGGAAACTTTTCCGTCTTTTTCCTATATGGGGTCTTTTAGGGACCACGGGACAATTTCAATGTTTCAATCTTTAATCCCACGTTGTTAAACACTCTAGCCACCTAGATCGAATAAGACAATCAGCTGTTGTTTTAAATGTTAAATAGCGGTATTATAATATCATTAATTTTATATTCCTAAAATGTTAAAATAAATAATTTTAGAACTATTTTATATTTAATTCAAGATAGATTTTATTTATTTTGAAGCGTTTTTATAGAAATATTTAATATAATCATAAATGTATTAGAACCATCAGACATCAGAAATTTGGAGATATAGCATTAAAACAGTGATCAAACCACAAACAAAATAAAAAATGGAAATAGATGGAATATAGTAATGAATAGATAGTGTTATCAGAATATTATTTCCTAAATAATAATAAATAACTGTTTCAATGAGTAAACCGTCCTAGAGTTATAATTTGCATGGTTAGTAATGGAAAATTGTAAGAGATAGCGCTCGTGTAGTTTTAACAAATCTAAAGTTTCACCTTTAATTTCTTAATTTTTAAATGGTTGCAGGAAAAATGTAATATTTATCACGTGAGAAAAGTGTAATATTTATCACGAGCCGAAGGCGAGTGTGGTAAAATTCACTCGGGTGTAATAAAGTGGCACTTTCCTCACATGTCAAATAATGAACTATTCCTTTTATGTTTATCCATTTCCTGATGTTTATCCAAATGAAGTTATAATCGATAACTTTATTTAATAGTTATGTTTAGTTGTTACAAACATAGTAACACACGCCTACACGTCAAGGCGGCTCTGCTAAAAGCAATCCCGAATAACCAGAATAGTAACAGGGGTTTCCAATGGAAGGGCTTGGATTATTAATAGGGGACGAGGAAACTATCTTCATTGAGCCAACAAAATCAATCACTCACTGTCAACTATCAACGGTTGCAGGGGGCAGGCCGTACTTAGTATGCAGATAGATTTTCATAGTCCACTTGCCGCTTGGATCCGCATCTGTCTCCTCGAGGATGTAGGGAGCCAGTTCTTATTTTAGGAGAAGAGATAACGATTTCTTGCTTTGACGGGTTAGCTAACTCGGAAAATCAGAGATTTCAAATTAGGAATTTATAGCCATGAATTTTTACCGAAACAAAAAGATCTGAAGCTGAAATTTAATGTAAAAAGATTTTAGGAAACGTGGTTTCATACTTGTTAATTCTTATGTAAAGGAGTCATGTTCACAAAGTAGATAATTTTCAGATAAATCATCGTGAATATATACTATGATCAATAATTCCAATTAAGTAAGTAATGGAAGTAATTTTTATTACATTGATAAGTATCAATGCAATAAAATGTCCTCCATGTTTCCATAAATAAGGAAGGAACAAAGTTCAATAGTCCAAAACAATGGAATATTGACTCTCCTGAATAAAAATGACAAAAACGTGAAATAGTAGATTTAATGCTAGAGCTAAGCCTTTGAAGCCTCATTTTTTTCAATTGATCAAACAATGTCATAAAACAGAACTGATGGATCAAATATAAAACTATCCTCGACATACTTCGTTCATAAATGTATTCATTATCACTCTAATGACATAAGAATAATGGTATGAAAGATTAAAAAACAATGCCCATTGAATTCCACTTACTCAAAATTGTAAAACTATTTTATTAAATCAATAATGAAAAAGAGTAAGGATAGGTTTGGTAATGTTGATCATAGTATTAAGAGACTCAGACATGACCAGAGGGAAAATCTGGTAGGGATTCAGGATTAAGAAATACCTAGACAGAGGACCAAAAGAAACGTGCCAGTGAAGGCATGAAGGAATATTAGAGGCAGAGAAACTCCAGCAGAAGGAAAGATAATGAAGTTGAAACGTAATCCAAAGATTTCAAAACGAAAAAAAAATCTCAATAACATTCTATTTCTAAACCAGTGAAATGAGCCTGTAATGTATAGTAGTAGTCATTACCAATTCCATCAACTATGACATGATATCCTTGTCATTTTGATATTAATCGAAATGTATGTAGAGGGTCAATAAACAGGGAGGGACGGGGAGGGGGGTGAGTAATGGGTGTCAATGGCCCCCAACAATATCCATGATGATTATTATGGATGACCCTTTAGGTGTCTGTAATGTAGTCATGTTGACGCTCAAGTATCATATTGGTAAGGCATGATGAAAATAAATTCGTCAACTTTATTAGATTACTTTTATAAAAATAATATCTTGCATAAAGAGCGTCTCATTCTAGAAAAACTTTAATGGAAGTGCACTAGGAAGTCATTGAAGTTGAAAGACTTCATAGTGCTTTTAGCATTAATGAACTAGAGAAGGAAAAGAAAAATCATTTTAAAAAAACCTGTACCACTAAATCCTATAGAGGGCCTTGGGCTCAGTATGTGATTGAGACAGTACTGCTTCTTGGACAACGTTTGTGCAGGGAGGTAATTTGTTCTAGATCATGCTCAATCGCCAGATTTTCCCCCTTATTATGGGTACCCACGTTACAGAGGCGGGATGAGCCCCAGGAGGGTCCTAGTCCCACAGGACCCCTCAAAGTGATTAAATAAAGTTCTGCCACTGAGCGGGATATAAACCCAGGACCTTCGGCACGTTATATTAATTACTTATATTAATTATTATTTCAATTAACTTGTATTGATATATTATATTGAGCTTGTGAGCCCATCATATGTTTTGATTAATAAATATACTACTAGAAAATGTGTATAATTACTAGGAATGTCAATAGATGTGAAAATAAGATTAATGGTAATAGTTTCAATTAATTTTTATAATTACGACTATAATTGACTTAGGAATTCAAAAAATAACACAGTTATTCCTAATTTTGGAGTTTTCTTTTCTGTCGGCAGTTCTCATGACTGCCTCAAAAAAGGAGTGTTTGTATCCAGAAATGTTTGTATCCAAAAAGTTTAGGTTGAATAAGAGTTAAATGAGCACCTCAGAATGAGAGGAAGGTTTAGTGTGAATTCCACAACAAATTGATCACTACAGAAGTAAAGCGCTTAATGTTCTGGCAAAACAGATAACAATTTCTCTTCTCTACTATTGCCAACATCGAGATTTAGGATGGCGAGGGGTTTTCGTTTTACTGCCGAAACAAAACCAGTAAACCATTCCGCCAATCCCCTCATCGCAAAATAAAAGTTTAATCGGATGGACGATCTTTAAAAAAATGACGGTGTAGATCTGAAGAATCATAAAAAATAATCACCTTAATAATAAATATTTGAATATCTATAAAGTAGAAGGAATGAGTCATCGTTTCACAATGCGATCCCATACCTGGTCCGGAGTCAGGCTTGAACATGGGATTTAAACATGTAAATCTCCACCATTAAATAACGAGGTTTATGTTCAACAGATAATAAAGAAACCGATTTCGAACAAGCCAAGAAAGGCGAACGATTTCCAAGAGGGCAGACATCGGATTGAGAATGGAGTGAAAGTCGAGTCATTATAACCTCGAGCCGAGATCCTGTGGCGGGCAGGCGCCAGTCTTAGTCATCGCTGGAGAAACTGTCAAGTAGGTTCTCGTCTAGCCGAGGGCTTATATGGCTACTGCTTAACAACTTCATCTCAAATCCAGTCGGCTCTTGTAGCTTATATATGATATGCATTTATAGTCGTCCAAACCGAGACAGAGAAACTCCTTTCGGCGGAAGGTTGCTCAACTATAAATCGAAATGTCATGCTATTTTTTTTTTAATAGTTACGACAGACGAAAAAAAAACGTGTTTGTGTAGTATGTGCCTAACGGTTTTAATCGAAACTAAATGAAAATAACTTATTCTTTTTCACTAATTGTACTTCGCATTTGTATAGAAGATATATTCAGCAACTCTATCTATTACAGGAAATGGGGTAGAAGAATTCAATTTATTTGCATATATAATGATAAAATTAAACAGCCTTCATAGTCCGAGGGATGTATGAGGTACAATAATACATTAATGGACGAAATTCGCTATTGTATTAAAAAACAATCGCCAATTATTCAAGTAACTGTAAAATAGACATTCAGGATGATAACCGGATGACTCCAAATTTAAACATTGATTTTTTCGCATTTTTCCCTAGTTCAGTTAAGCGATCCTTCATGCTCCCAAAACCTTAGGATAAGAACCGGACTAAAGCCATGAGAAATAAGGCGGCAAAGAGTCCTGTTTAGACAAAATTGTTTGAAAAACTGGCAAAAAGTGTGAAAATTCAATTTTTGAAATTGAATATATCCGAGATCGGTCCTAAACTCCTCATAGATGCTAGAAATCATTTATTTATAACTTTTCAATGATTGGGATATTTAAAGAATTATTTAATACAATAATTGTTTATTAATTACTAAATTAAGTATCAATTAATGATTAGATGGATTAATAGTAATATGGAAGTATGGATTAATGCTCTAACAACCTCATTACTCTTCATAATTAATATCTTATCTATCTTTAAACTCAGACCATTCATGAAGAATCAATGAGACTTAGATTTATTTTAATAGGCAAAATCAGTGTTTTAATAATTTTATCTAAAAAGATTTATAATTTTATATTATAACATTAGTTATGTAGGACATTCATTTTTATTTCCAGAATGAAATTAAATTATTAAAAAACGTGGAACCATGAATGAAATGATATTCGAGTTTAAACTTGATCGGAACACATTCAGTGTTAGTGCGCCAAAGAGCGAGAAGCCTGTGACAAGTTTACAAATCCTGCCTGAATACTATTACATCCTAAAACTTGCACGGTACGAGATGTCCTGATTCGACCAAACAATAAAATAAATCTTTACTAATTAATTGTCGGTCATAAACACAGAGGTTTAAGGGCCGCAAAGAGGAATAGTCGCTTTTGCTGCAGCAACAAGCCGCTTGAACTGTATGGGAATGCCAAGGACGAAGCTGTGACCTTGCTATGCGTCCTCATGCGGTAGTGAGTGCGTCTGTCTGAGTGCGCCTGGTGGAACAGACGCTGTCTGGGCAGGGGTGGTTCTCGGCTGTCACAAGATGGTCTCAATGAACCCGTCAAGCAAGAAAGGAAATGAAGTTGAGGATAAAAATTTATGAGTAAATTATAAGAGAGTGGAAGAGGGATAACAGTCTATCGTTTAAAACATAACATATATTACTATTTTTGGAGCTGGTTAGCTCAGAGGGTAGAGCGCTGAGTTTCTTTGCTGGGTGTTCATGTGTGGTGGATAAATTATTTAATCTGTTAACAGTTGTAGTTGGACCCTGAGTCTGACGCACGACTCGCATGAATTATGTAATTTATTTAAACGAAAACCTTATGTAAAAGGCGTTTTGGATTAAAAATAGACGATTAATTATTTATTTAGGAGATTTTAACTTAGTTGGTCATTAATAAAAGTGAGGTATGTGGTTATAACGTGAAGTCGGTCATAATTAAAACCACATTGGCTTCCATACACCTGCCACACAAATAGCTAATAAATCCCCTTTTAAAAGCTCGAAGGACGAAGAAATACCCTTAAGGATATTGAGAGACCGTTCCAATACATAAACCCATAGAAAACAACCCAAGGTCTTAATAAGGTCTAAAACAACCATATACTTGAAAATTTAAATGTTCATCATATGAGACATTGTAATGTCAGACGTAATAAATCATGTAGCGCAATACTTGTTAATCTTGTTATAAGAACTCTTATTAGTCGTTATTATGGTAAATTAAATTGTGATAAGAATATTAAGAAAACATCAATAAGCAGCTGTAATAAGTTCATACATAGCTCTTGTTCTTAACCAGAACATATATTTTAGTTTATATTTAGTATCAAGTACTTGTGTATATATATATTTACAATTAATTTCTTACACATGTGTTTATTCTAGGGGACCTGATCCCAAAATAAAATTACTTTTCTATTTCATTCTATAATACAGTTGTGAATTTCAATAAATAAATTTTAAAAAGAAACTTGTTACGTTTTACGTTGTTTTATTTGGAAAAAGAAAAACATCACAGCAATTTGGAAAGGTTTCCGAACAAAGGTTTGCATGAGATAGGGCGAGACTACGAGGTTGGACATCCTGATCCACGAATTGGAGTAGGATAGCCTCGCCATCTGCATCCTAATACTCCACCATTGAACTGTAATTGGAAGCTGTTACACAATACAACAGTGACATTGCCGAGCGCATTCCCGGCACAAAGGCTCCCCGGTATACCATTTGCGCCCGGGAACACTCTCATAGCGGAGAGTATCCCGAGATTGGGATCGCCCAATTAACTCGGATTAGCATGTGTTGGTCAATTCAAGATTGTTCCGTATGGGATAATGAGCGAGTGCATATAAAATAAGCCACATTTACTACATGCCCTGTTACGGTAACCTCTACAAGCTTACATGCTTACATAAAATAATTAAATACTTTTAGAGCCAGTTAGAGTTTTCAAGTTTAGAAGTTCAAAATTCCCCTTATTTTCAGGATTGTCGAATACGGTAAATTTTTTTTTTTTTAGAATAGAATAATTTATTGATATTTACAACTGTAATTATATTACATCAAGTAAATCTGCTGTATAAACAAAGGACATGAAAAAAAAAAAACACTTGTGGAGAAACTATCCATTGATAGCACTCCAATAAAGTTCTATAGTAGAAGGCCTCGAGGCCATCTTCTTTTCAGACGCCTCAGAGGGTTATCAGGGATAGTATGGGAAGCTATATTGGGAAGTTGATAAACTAGCGGATTCAAATGTGTATGGAGCTTGTCATGGAAGGATAGGTTTGGCCAAATCAGCAACATATGGGATATTAAGATCATGATGGATGAGTTTGTTTGTGACATAATAAGGAGCATTGAGGATTTTACGAAGGATTTTGGATTGCATACGAGATGAAATGGATGGATTATTAGAGCCCCAAAGCTCAACTCCGTATGTCCAAATTGGTCTGATAACTGTCATGTAAATGAGTCTTTTGTAATTAATTGGGAGATTTAAACGTTTGTCCAGTAAATGTTGAAGTAGGCGAAAACTTCGAGCAGTTTCTTGTCTTTTCAGTCTTGTATGAGGACGGTAAATTTAAAAAATAAATAACTTCTTTATTAATTGTTTATTAAATTATGTATAACAGGTAGGTAAATCATAAGCCAATAACAAAATTACTGGATTTTAACAATAAAATTATGCTTTGAGGCAATAAAGAAAAAAGTTATTTAAACCTGGAGGCAATAAAAAAAAGATTGATGACTAGATAATTATTATTTATTATTTTATATTACATTTGCACCTGCGCATTTCACATCCAGCAAATTTGATCTCAGCGTTTGTTTTTTCTACTCAATTTGATATGATTAATAGTTTCTGAGTATGTCTTTAGGCTCTAGTCTTAGCATGTTCTCTATGCCTTAGCAATCTTGTCTTAGCAAGTTCAGGAAGAAACAGAAAGAGAAAGAACAAGCATTTTGTGATGATGAATGGAATGTTGTGTATTTGCTGTGAACATGTGATTTTCCATAGGATTCGTGAGGACTAGATGAAGCAGAAAATCGTCCTAAGATTATACGAAAAATATTTAGTTAGTAAAAGTTTTGAAGTTATTCCATTTGCTTACATAAAAAAAAAAAAAAACTAATAAACTACAAAACTGAATCAACTACCATTTTGAGTATTAAATTTTTAAATTATTTCATTAGTGAAGGTTCAATAAAATTTTCAAAGACCTAAACTTTGAAGGTGAAAAGCCATTTAATCAATGTAAATCCGAATAAAATAAATTCATACACATGGTAGAAAAACTGTAATACATTGTGGAAAAACTTTGTGTGATAATTAATAAACAGAACTTACCCAAGGTATAAAGAAAACATAAGCAATGAAAAAATACATTAGCGTTAAGCAATGATGAAAAATCAAATATTACAGCTTTGAACTGCAATTAAACCTATTAATGGACAAAAACATCAATAATTCGGCAAAAACAGGTCTATTATTTCTGCAAGGTAAAGGACACCATGTCACATTTTTGTAAAATTTGTATTTGTCCAGGAAAGCCAATGTTCAGAAACTTAGAACTATTATATTTTTTCTTCGTTATTCATAGAAACGTATTAAAGAAAATTGTTCCCATTGTTGTTGGCATTGATAAGAAATGGGAAATATTGATCATTAGTATTGATTTTTGACAATTCACATAAAATATTACTTATTTCTGAAACTTTCAGTTCCACACCTAGGAAATTCTCCGAGTCAAGGCGGGATCATAAGGTCATGGGAAAGGCTTACCTGTTAGGACTTAGCATATTTATAGAATAGTCATTTTAAGACAATGGCCTTGAAGCTGCAGTCTCTGAGTTCGAACGAGGATATGAATATTTTACATCCACATTTATAACTTTTGCTTATCCATTGTTGAATATTCCAGAAACAGATCGAAACAAAACTACAATTAACAATCCCAACGAGGTAAAGTGTGCCAAATTGTTTGTTTATTAATGGTTAGTTGTCCATTCGTTCCGTTCGTCAATAAAGAATGCGGAATGCCAGAGCTAGGAAGGAATGAATATATAGGGCGCTTGGTATTTAATATTCCAACAGTATTGCTGTGTTGGGGCGGTTTTGTGGCTCTGTGGCTTCTCTCCTGCTCTTTTAAAATTACTGCTAGGAGAATTAAAAAAACAATAAAAAATTCTAGACCAGAATACACCATTGCTGCTGCCACACATATTTTTTAAAATATAAATATCCCATTCAATGAGGAAGGGCTAAAAAAAGCACACCAATAGCCAAATATTCCACAAGTAAATTTTTCGCTGGAATGAAATGTTCGGGTACGATCAGTGTAGCATTTTTATTATTTAAGACTACGTATGTCCGATAATAATACAAAAGAAAATCAGATATGGAGAGATAAATAATAAAAACGAATTGAATGAAGATAACTCAGCGGCGATGTAAACAATAATACGCTTAATATTCATATATATTCAGAGGCGAGCTTAAGTCATGTATTTTCAGAGGGGATCCTAGGGCTTTACAACACAAATTATTCAACAAGAAATTATCTATTTAAGTACAAAAGAAAAATATCAGTATAAATGTATTATATTCATTAGAAGACATCACTATACGCCTATAAGTCTACGTTCCTGCCCATCTTATCGTACTCTTTCGAATCCTCAAACCACAAAGGACAGATCCAGAAAATGGAAATGAGATTCCTAACAAAGGTTGAAGGAAGGACCAGAAGAGATAGGACTACAACACTACAATAAGATCGAACCTCGAGGTACAGCCGGTAGAAACCACTCTTGAAGAAAATAAACTAAGATGGTTTGGGCACCTGCTGAGGATGAGCACGGAGAGAACAGCCAGGATAACGGAAGAAGACAAAGAGGAAGAACACGGATCACCTGGGAAGAAGGCGTGCGGGAGGCGTTCAGGAAGAGAGGGCTGGACTGGAGCAGGAGGAGAGAATTGGTTCAAGAAAGGAACACCTGGGTCAAGCTCTGTAGAGGGCATCCCCACACTGTGCAGCGGTAGAGAGAGAAACATTATGATGATGAGAAGACATCACATATTAAACTTCAATATTGTAAGTAATATGGTGAACAATCAATTAAATAGAGCCAAAAACTCATAAAGAAACACTATTATTTCTTATAATGCAATTGGGAAAAAACACAACGCAAAGCCTTAGGTAATAATAATGATGCCTTGATAATGCCTGAATTGGCGAAACGTCGACCGGTAAGTGGGTGTATTAATGGTGAATAATGTTAGCCAATTCAATATCGAATTATAAAATAATATAACGGAGAAAGTTCGATTGGGCCCAGCATTCTCTAATCTAAATATAGATTGTTAAAAAATGTTTTTACTATCTCAAAAACAGCAGAACTGAATCGTGATTAAAACTCAGTGCAGCCAACAAAGTAAGGTTATCATTTAACAAACAATTAAATGCAGTAAAATTTTACTGAAAAGGTAAAATATTTGCATACAATTACGTATGTGTTCCATTTTCCCCTAATCATCTTAGTGCATCCTAATTTATTTTAGGATGAGGTGGATTTATATTTTTAGTTCTTGTTAACAAAGAGGCCCTTTCTCATGTCATATCTTTACATTGTTATAACTTTATAGGTAGAGGACTAGAAAAAGTGGTTCTGACATATCGATTTGTGGATATGGAGAATTCGGGGATGATGATAATTAGATCTATAAAGGGAAGTGATTTGTTGGTTTCTATTTAAGTAAAGAAACGGAATAGAGAGTGATATGAAGTGAGAATTGAAGGTAGTGAGAAAATAATGGAATAGCGTCGAGATTAAGTAATTGATATTTTTTATTATTATTATGTCACAAAACCAAAAGAAAAATAAAAAAAAACAGGAAAATGATTAGTAAAGATGGAGTGTCATTAGGATATTAAGACGGACATAAGTATTTTCTTGCAGAAAAGCTCTGAAGCCTAGATTGATACAGTTTTGATAAAGTGATGAACAGATTTTGTACACCTTTCCTTCATGGTCATATCTCACCAACGATTTTTGAGTTGTGTCACTTCAGAAACACTAGTGCGATGTGTTAATTTGCACATTTTTGTAAGTTAATTAATATTGTGATAGAAACGTTTTGAAAGGATCATATATTAAAGAAGACGTACGCCGATACGTCCACTCCTATTACCGTATCCTTGCACACGTCTTCCCCTCTTTCCGCCCTGACTTGATAAAACAGCCGGGAAGTGATAAACTACATAAATATTGCCGAGATCGGATTGGATCGAGAGGCGAGGTGGATGGAGTTAAGGGAGGCCCTTTATTTATAAGACAGACCCGGGAATGGGGGGAAGAGCCCTGGGGAAATAAGCCACAGAAACAAATTAAGGTTAGGTCCATCCGTACCTAATGAGTCGTTCCTACCGCCGTCCTAAGGGAATACACAACTTCTTGTTACACGGTGTCATCCGGAGTATCCTCTTTCGGCCGTATGTCAGGTCCGGGAAGGCCGGGTAGAGTCTGGGAGAGGAACAAGGAGAAAAGTGGAGAGAAATAAATTGGAAAACGAATTTCCCACAGCTGTAGTAAAACTATATTATGCAGCAGGCTTATATTAAATACGTGGAAAAGTAAATTGAAAAAGGAAACAGGGAGATAGGGACATATAAAAATAACTTACAGTGCACATGGTTTTAAATTATTTTAAATTGAATCGGGGACAGAAATAGGTGGTAGGAGAATTAATAAAATAAAAATATATAAATTTCTACCAATCAACCGCAGTTCAGTCTATTGGGCACTATGTTAAGCCGCTTAGCCTAGCTTAATACTCGATATTTTACTATTATACGGAAAAATAACATGTACCGCTACAATTCATAACGGGTTCAGTACATGATAAGAGCGTATACTGGTTCCGGGAGGTGTGTGTCCCAGAGAATCATTTTTCCTAGGTCACTCTCAACAGCAAGGTTTTTAATAAGGGTACCCATTTATACAAGGATACCAGAGATGGAGGCTGAGTGAGGCTCAGAGGGTATCCAGACCCCAAAAGGTCCACACCCCCCCCCCTCCGAATGTGAACCCGGGACCTTCGGCAAGGCAACTCAGCCTGATTTAAAAAATAACAAGAAGCAAGTATTAATTTAAACATATTTTTTTATCTGAAAAATGTAATTTTAAATAAAAGAAAGGTGAAAATGAACGGCACTATCTCGCCACTCAGTGAGATATCTAGGTTTAGCTTGTTTGTTCTTTGATAACACTGAAATAAAGAAGATAAGGTGTAAAATCAATGTTTTTTAGTCAAAATTATTATTTTACATCTTTTGCAATTTTTTTGGCTCTATTTCCCTAACATAGTTACATCAAATAAAGCATTTTTGTTCTTAACATTAATAGCATTATTGATATATGTTGAATCTATCAATCAGATAAACCATATGATTGATAGATTCGAACATAAAGAATAATTTTGTATAAAATATCTGTTATATCTTGTAGAAAATTATTCTGTTCGTGTAACGTCACTGAACTCCGCCTAAACAATTGGACCTATTCCGATGAATTTTTTTGTGTGTAAGTTTTTTGTATGTGTCAAGTGAGTTCGAGGATAGTTTAGGTTCACCAGTCGATCCTGCAGGTAATATTGCTTAAATTAATTTTATCCTCTGGACAGCATCTGCCTGGTCTGCTACCTTTATACATCATATCTTCTATGTCACTGAATGCTTCCATATGTCCGCGTGACATAGCATCATGCATTTAATGATTTTCAAAATATTTATACTTGATATTGAGGTATACATTTACATTTTTATTGCATTGATATATTATTATTTTAATAATATTAAAAGTTTAAACAGGATCTATCGGATCCGCCTGCTATTTTATACCACAATTGTCTAAATTTACAAGCAAGTAGACAAACCACAGCATAATGCCTTCGAAACAACCCGATTCTCCAGAAATGACCTCAAGCAGAGATGGAGGGATCCTCCTGGAGAGCTATAACTACTGACAGATTATGGAGAGGACCCGGAGAAGGACAACTGGCGGTGATTGCCTTAGTTCCAGCGAGGAGACTGCCTGGAGTCCAATACGGCCACCTATACAGCTCCCTCCAATACAACCCACCTATACAGTTCCCTCCAATACAAACTTCCAACCCTCATCACCCCCTTTATGCCACTCGTAAACCCCCGGTCATCAGATATGTATAAATGGAAAACTTTTCTTCCCCTCAGCCTCGTAGGGGCCGAAAAAAAAGAGAGAGAAAATTCAGGGAAACTAAGTTAGAAAAATCAATATTCTGATATAATAAACAAAAGTTTTGCAATCTAATCTCATGATTCTCATATTTTTTTTTTCTGAGGTAACCAGAAATCTAAATTAAAACCCGCTCCTATACTTCAACTTTAAATTTTCCATTTGATGGGAAATATATTTGTCCTCAAGTGCAATCTGAATTCATCCAAAGTAAAAAAAAAATCATTAGATAGCCATACCATATTATTATCATGGCTAGTTATGTTAGTTACAGAGCTGAAAATAAAATAATACATATTCTATTTTTTTAAGTAGAAGTAAATACATTTCAAATAAATTTCATCATCATAATCATTCCTCTCTGCCAAGTATTTAACAATAATATAGGCAGATTAATTACAGTTTATAATGTTTATTAAGTCCTAAAATCTAGGACGATAGCAGCGGAAAGACTGAGATAGAACTTTAGGGCAGAGCGAACTTTAACTAAAAGTCGAAGGGTGCCAGGGAAGATGTTCATTAAGGGAGGAGAGCTATTGTGCTCATAATCACGGGTCCAAACCTCGCCCTCGCCTGCAATGCGATTCCCTTCCGTTTAAGATTTTGTGTTTGTATATCAAGGCACTTAATCACGCACACGATTTTGAGATACTTAAAAAAGTAAAAGGAAAATACAGGTACTACTATCACCCACGAAATGTACGTGGTAGAGCAGAGAAGTGATATGGTTTTCCCCCAAATTAGGTAGCCCACATTAGAGAGGCTGGGTGAACCATTCTATTATAACACGTACTTTAATTATTGAAGCTTTGTTTTAAGTACTATTATTTTTTTTTTAAATTGTAATTGAAGATATTTGAAGAAAAACGAAGATTAATATTTTATTTCAAATATAAAAAATTCCTCATACATGACTGTAAAGACAAGAAACTGCTCGTCATTTTCGCCTACTTCAACATGTACTGGACAAACGCTCTAAGGTCCCAATTAATTACAAAAGACTCATTTACATGACAGTTATCAGACCTATTTGGACATACGGAGTTGAGTTTTGGGACTCTACTAAACCATCCTCAACGCTCCTTATTATGTCAAAAGCAAACTCATCCATTATGATCTTAATATCCCATATGTTGCTGATTTGGCCCAATCTAAATACCTATCCTTCCATGACAAGCTCCATACACACTTGAATCCGCTAGTCTCTCAACTTGCTTCCTATACTGTTCCTGATAACCCTCCGAGGCGTCTGAAAAGTAGATGGCCTTGAGACCTTCTACTATAGAACTTTATTGGAGTGCTACCGATGAGTAGTTTCTCCACAAGTGTTTTTTTTTTCATGTCATTTGTTCATATTAGCAAATTTACTTGTTGTAATATTATTACAGTTTTAAATATCAATAAATTAAAAAATATATATACATATAAAAAAAATAAACTGTATTCGTTACTTACTATCGTTAGCAAATACTATAATAATTACCTAACTACAAAATGGTTGCCAAAAATTCGTTTGCGAATTAGTGTTATAGTGTTATTAAAGCAAAAAACAAAACAAAATTGTTTTACTTCTAGTATAGTCGTATTGTAATAATACTTGCATAACTACATTTTTCTCTTATTACATGGATTTTATTAAAACTATTACTAGATTGCATAAAACAATGGCCACTGTTAATTCAACTCATTTTGACGTAGAATTTGTGAAGCAATTATTTTCGAGCGTATGAAGTTGAAAATGGGTCACCATTAGACAAAAAAAAAAGTATTTTACAAAGAGTAAGTATGTTTTTATTCTAGTTTTTTCTTATAGCGTTGAAGAAGCATCGCGGATCAGAAATTAAATGTAACATATATATTTTGATGGAAATTTTCTAGCATTTTTCATAATTTTTTATACATCATCTTGCATAGTCTTTTAATATTATATTCGATTAATTGTTCCAAACCAACAAACAAAGCGATGAATGCTCCAAAGGATGGACTGTTTACTCGAATTCCTTTTATTTGGATAATTTAAATATTAACTGCACTGCTGAATACGCTCTTAAAACGCTCAAATATTGAAGAAATATCACGCGAACTCGACAATCAAAAAGTTTTCTCATGAGTCTTGAAACAACATTCCGAATAGTGAAGCTTTACTATAGCAATAATTATAGAAAATATAATTTATAATATAATGTTAATGAAGAATATATTTCATAGTGCGATTAAAATGAACCTAATTTGATCCTTTGAGTATGAATTATCGTAATGCCATAAAAACAAAATTTATTTAATCGATTAAGTTTCTTATTCTTAAACAGAAAATATGCAAATACACATTGAATCCATGGTCCATGGTCTCAGTACCACCAAACAGCAAGTTAAAAACCACCGCTTGAAACAACACTTTCCCCATTGCTCAACGGCGTATGAGTCACAGATGCGAAGTGACAACCAAATGTGCTGAAATTAGCATATTGCCAATCTGTAAAAAGGATCTTTATCCGCTTGGCCGAGTCTAATGAGTTTACTTTCAAAAGAATAACTAAAAGGGAAAAATAATCCTTGATATGAGTTGAAAAGATAATTACACAACATTTTCTATATCTCTTTAAGGAACGGATTAACTTTTTTTTCGGAATTGAAAATATATACATATTAATAGAAAAAATGTAGACTAGACCTGCTATAGACCACGCCCAAACGAGTTTCCCATGTTTGCAAGAGTAAAATAGTATAAAAGCAGTTAATATTTATTTTATATAAAGTAAATACTAAAAAAAAAAAATAATAATAAAATGTTTTACATGTTTATTATTATATATCTTTGACTGCACCCCCTGACCAATTCAATCCATCATTACAATTATCCAGACAACTATTTTCTCTTTTTTCTTATTATAGTATTCTCATCCTTTTACTACATTATTTTTTGCATTAAATTTACATGGATTTAGTTATTCATGACCCACTGTTTCAGCCAAAAAATTATAAATAATACCTTTATTTTATTTTATAATTTAAATTATTCATACATTTGTATCTGGTATACTCCAATCCATTTTTATATTTTATTTTACTCATTAAATATTTTTTTTTCTATTCTAATTATTTCACCCTAATATGTTTGTACCTTGTCTATCCAGAAGAAGACCTGCGGATTTCTAATTAATTGTTACTTCTAAATAAGTATTTATTTCTTCTACTCGGACCATCTTCTTCCTCATATGTATATCGTCAACTAATATTGTTCAATTAAAAAAAAAAAAAAAAAAAATGGTTAAGCATCGCATGACGGCATTTTCGAAATGTTTGAAGCGTCTCAGAAGTCATTTCCCACTAAATTTTAAGTCAAAATTAAATGTACAACATTTTTAACTTGAAATTATTGCTTTATCAGTATCATGGATGTACTATATCAATTTCTTAGAATCATGCAGTTAAATATTCATTTAGACGATTACAATATAATGCAACACTCTTTAAGGACAGGGTATTTGAAAAATGTATTAATTTTTTTTTTTAATTGTGGAGAACGTGTGCTATTGGCGAGGAATTGACAAACGAGTGAAATAATTATCCAACATACGAATCACGCTATTGGCTCGTCGAACCAGATGCTATAGAAGAGTTTGTTTAGCAATGTAATACTTTTTTTCACCTGACAAAAAAGTTTCTCCACTTTAATAATCAGTGCCAGTTAGGGCTCCCCTGGCGATGAAATTCCTGAGCAACCGCGCGGATTTCTGAGAGCCTATAAGAAAGGAAGTTTCTTTATGAGGTTAATATTAGTTTGATGAGGTCCTGGCTCAAAGGAAGGAGTAGATGCCTTCTTCATCTTCCAAGACGGACTTTGGATTAGGCCAGTTTTTCTTAAGGATTTTTTTTTTTTTTACGAGGCGACTTGTAAGACTTTGTCTCTTCTATTCGCCTGGATATTGCAGCAGTCCAAACATGACACGAACTGTCCAACATAAAACGCCAGAATTTCATATGGCTGTATCAATGGAATTGCCATTACAAGTAAGAATCAAAAAAAGTTATAAAAGCGTGAATATAAAATGCAATAGAGATATAGAGTGTGAGACTGATGCAACAAATCCCACTTACAATCTAATCTTTCAGTCGACATGCCTTCTTTATATAACTCATTGTCGCTTCTACGACATTAATAAATCATTAACTAAGAGCTAAGTGCATTACATATCACTCCTGACTGACACTACAAGAAACAGTCCAAAAAATTAAATGTATCGCTAACTCAATATTCGAAGCTTCAAATATTACTGACAGACACATTACTGCAGAATCCGTCATGGATACAGAAACGTCTCTACTATAAAAAGTTGAAACTAGGAGTTCCTTCAATGAGAGGTTTCTCCATTTATTCTTCCACGTGAATACCTTGGGGAGCTTTCCGAAAAATCACAGATACAATACTGTGACATACAAGTACAATACTGTAACATATAAGTGCCAAATGGCACTTACATGTTATTCACAAATAAATATTTTTTTATTATTTAAAAATAGAGATAAATTCCATATCTTTTTAATTTATTAATAAAGTTATTGACTATACTGTTCAGCTTCATATTGAAAATATTTGCACTTTTGCAAAAATCAGATGAGATCATAACCGTAATAGAAATTTATAAATACACTAAATATAAGATAAAAGCAGAACTGTAATATTTTTCAGCAATTGATCTTTTACTTACGTAAAAAAAAAAAAACTTGCAACTAACTCAAGGGCATGCCTGTTTAAAAATTGGCTGTAGTTTAAAAAACTCAATACAAGGAAGACATTCAGCCAAAACCAGATAAGATCGTTCATTTCTCCTTGAGATTTTAAACTAGATTGCTAGCTTCGTAGCTGATTATGAATCCTAAAGAAAGCATAATTATCATAGGAATAAATAAATGAAATGTCATGTATTTTTTCCAAGGACTAAATCCTCAGCTAAACCTGGTCTTTTCTCACTAACTAAATAAAAACGTAAATAAAATTAGGGAAAACTCGAAAGCTTTAAATATTTGAACCAGTATTTAAATAATCTACAGACTTTTAGCCAATACAGATATCATCAGTGCTTAAAAAAATGCTTTATATTTATTAATCTAACTTAAACTTTAAACATAATCTATATACATGAACTGTAAGGAATTCAGCAAGTGCCCTGTGGGAGACGGTTTAACTTAGTTGTTTGATAACTAGAAAACTTTAAGTCTCTCGGTGAATTCCAGGAACTTATTCGAAAGATAGTTTGAAGGTCATAAAGTTATAAAATCTTAATGAATATTAGCGATTATATAGCAAGCATATTTTGTATTGAGTCAATCTCCATAGCAAATATTACTTATATAAAAAATCTAATACTTTCCCGTTTCTATATCACTTTAAGATTGGATCCGAACATAGTGTTCGAAGTTTAAGATTAAAAGAACATAATTGTTTAAATCTCAACACCTTAAAGATACTAGGATTCGGAAAACAGCAGCACACAACGTAACATTGGCACCACCTTGTCGGGATATTTAGCCACTTATTCTAATTTTTACTGAAATAAAAATTTGTAGAATTAATTGCTAAGCATTATTAATTCCTATGTCTGTTTTATTACAACCACTACTAGAAATAGAAGTGCATTCATTTCCATGAAATATTTTTGTTTGTGGCAATTTAAAAAATCATGTCCGGTAAATCTGGCGGCAACAGGTAAGAGAAACATACGCCGGCCACGTTATGAAATATTCGACGAAGTTGGTGAAATTTAAATCCTACCACGTCAAAGGTATTAGCCTCGTTGGACCCTTATAAAAATGGAAATGCTATCAACCCTTCCGAAAAGACTCCCTTAATATCAACCTTTCTACACCACCCTTATCTGGTTAATAAACAAATTTTAAAGTGTTAACAAATTAACATTGCAAATTCTTATTTGATCGTAATGATTATTGTTTTTGAACCATTCTTAAAAGACAAATAGGCTTTAGGATTTCGATCGTTTACATTTATACATATTTAGTTAGTGAAGAAGACATATTTGACAGGCTAGTTTTTTCTAGTCTTATATGTGGCCCTAGTAACTGAGGAAATACAAGAACATCGTTTATTTATTTGTATGATCATTGTGCTATTTCAGTGGTCCATGCAGCCTGCAATCTACTTTAAAATCTCAATGAGAAATGAACGATCTCATCTCATTTTAGTTCAATGTCTTCGTTGTTTTGAGTTCTTCAATCTATAGCCAATTTTTCAACCAGCATGTTCTTGTGTTTGTTTCAATACTTTTCATGTTAAGTAGGAAAAAGATCGGTGGTTGTAAATTAATACAGTTATTATTATAATTGCAAATAAACCGCAATAGTCGTGTTTTTATTTTCCTATACTCCCTCTCGGGTGTGGCTACAAGTTTCAGTTTGTACTGTTTCCAAGACAATGGTTATGCGAGGAGCTTATTAGACCGTGATCAAGCTCAGTCTACAGGTATTTCCCCTATTAAGGGTGACTACTTTATAGAGACTGGGTGAGACTCAAGAGGTTTTGCAGATTCCACAGGATCCATATAGGGCTGTTAATAAATTAATTAATTTATCTTCCATAGCCGGATTTGAAACCGGGACATTCGTCAGAGGAGCTCAGAGTTTTACCACTGAGCTAACCCGCTCCCTAAAACTTATGTGGTCTGTTTATGAAATGGATGCATCTTATAATATCTATCTATACAGTTGTTACATCAGGAGGCCATGACTCGAATTCGAGTTGTAGCGCCGAATGAATGAATACAGCTACGCAGTAGTATGATCAATCCTTTAAGTAACTTGTATTTCTGGAACCAAGCTCAATATCCAGCTTCGTGAAGTTTCATCCTTTCCTCCTTTGGAACACCGTCCGTTCTTGCAGAGAATGCGTAGCGAATCCCCTGTCTTTTCTCTCCGTGCCTTATCTTTAGTCTGTACGGCCAGCAGTTCTTCTTTGTCGATGATCATTCCTCAACTAATAGCGGATATTGGATAAACCTTTCCCATTCTTACATTTTATTCTCTGCATTTGTTATATTAAATTTGTATAATATCCTTCTATAAAGAAATAGTAATAGCTGTATTTTAGTTTGTACGACAAAGGACACAACTATGAGATTTCAGACTCATACATATGAGGTTTCAGCATTCATTATGTTTTACTTTACAAAAAAAAAACCTAATCCTTTGTTGAGATGCTTATACATAAAATAGCTTTTTCCCATATGAAAGTCAAATATACTAGCAAAACGAGTGCTTTTGTACAGTATCTCTTATTATGTAATGTTAGTCGAGAGCGAGTGTTTATATGAATATACATTTTAAGGTAATGGGCGATAAGTACCAAATATTCCCTTATTTTTGGGACACATTTTCAAATTAGTTTAAATATTTTCATAACGAACCGAAAATAAAATCGCAATATTTCTGAAATTAAAACAACCTAAGAAACAAGCGGTGACAACATACAATTTGTCTTCTTAAAGAGCTTTCAGATCCCTTATGGTAAGACATTAATGGGACATTTATTGGCGACTCACGCACTGGAATTGGCTTCTATTTCTGCATTGTTAGCGCAGTTATTGTTTGGTCTAATGGATTTAATAATTCAAAATATCAACAAAAAAAAAATATCCAGACTGGCAGACATTCTATGGTGAGCGTACTTTCAGCGTACATGTAGAAAAATTATCAAATAAACACAACTTCAATTTACTTTCTTCTGCTGGAATTTTCTCTGTATCCAATATTCTTTCATGCACCTTTTCCGCAAAGTATTCGAGACTCGTTCAGAAAATAAAAATCACGGTTATAAGTATGATAATTCCATATGCATTTATTAAAAATTTTGTACGAATTTGCCTCTTATGCATGTTTAGGACAAAACTGTATTATATTATTGGAAAGGTACTTAAATATTAGTAAGAGGAACAAAACGGTCCGTGTGGAGGTCAGGAAAAATTCTTTGAAATGCGATTTATTTTAAAACCAACATTTCGACCCTCGTTGAAGCTCTTCTTCAGGGCTTATAGTGAGATCAAGGGTTGACAGTTGACTAGTTTTAATAGGCTATAAAATAAATAATTCTCCTTATTTAAGAGATTTTTTTCTGACCTCCACCCGGGTCAACCTCTTCTAGTTTGTTAGTCGATTAAAAATAATAAAATAACAATATCACACGAAAATCGCTCAAGAAAGCTTTGGTGAGAAAATTGTTGATTGTTTAAATGAATATGCGATATAAAGTTAAGCTTGCAACTTCTTAATATTTGAAAGAAAGTGTTATAGAAGTAAACACATGAAGAAAATCAGCGGATGAGGGATGAAGAAAATGGTGAAAAAGGGAAGGAAAAGGATGGTTGGGTGAAAGATGTCGCAGTTTCCCCGGCTATCGCCATTGTCTCATTGTTAATGTCTCGGTCGATTCTCGCCCTCAAAACTTTCTTGGGATTCGCCTCGCCAGGGTTTCTGTTTTTCCTTCTTTGTTGAGGCTCATCATCTCCAAAAACGGGTCCATCTTCGTCACGCCCGTCATCCGATAGTAAATGATAAACACGGGAGAAAGTGCCCTTGCCTTATGAAAAAAGGTATTGGTCTTCTTACTTTTTAAGGTGAGATCACGACACGAACCCGAACGCGTATATCTGTGCTATAGAGTTAAAGGACTCCATGTCCACAAAATAGTTAATAATTTAGCTAAAACGTCATAAATAAATATTATGATCAATATTTCCAATTACTTACCAATGCTCATAACAATATGAACAATTTTCTTTAAGCTGTTTATATAAGTAATGAAGCAAAACATTTTAATAGATCGAAGTTATGAACAATTGGTTATTGCCTCCTAAACAAATACACAAATATGAGATGGTAAATCCAAACACAAAACTTTAGATAATAGTATATATGTTTATTTGTTACGAAAAAATGAAATTAACTGAATTATTAATCCAGTGCTACACACATGGAAAATCTGATCTGATCTTTGAAGTAAGAAAACAAAGGGTTTAGATCTCATTAAAATAAGAAATTATTAATTATTATAATTATGTTATATATATTTAGTTCTTTTTTAATTTATTATTAATTATGATCCTGCCAAGTTAAATTTATGACTTAAATTATAAACTGGAATAACTCGATTAAAGTAATTATATATTTATAATATAATATTTAGAGGCGAAATGTATTTAATATAAAGCTCAATTATAGACCGAATAATGCTATGCCATATAATAAACATAGAATTCAACCTTTTAAATTAAAACAAAATCTCATTTAAATATATATTTAAATAGATTGATAATTATATTTTTATATTTAATCCTTTTTTTAATAATTGAGCTGTTATTTTTGTAAGTGGTATGTCTATTTCCATAAAAAAAAACTTTCATTCTTTTGGATAATTTTAATGATTATTATTTCATATTAATATTAAAAAGGTGTATAGGGTTTAAATTACTAATATTATAAATTTAATATTGAAATATGTAATTGTGAATACTGGAACATGCAAAATTATTAAAATAATCAGTTCAAGCATTTTTACAGAAAAAGAGAGAGAGAGAGAGAGAGAGAGAGAGAGAGAGAGAGAGAGAGAGAGAGAGAGAGAGAGAGAGAGAGAGAGAGAGAGAGAGAGAGAGAGAGAGAGAGAGAGAGAAAATTTGGGAAATAAAACGGTAAATACTTTAATGAAGGAGGAGGTTGGAATGAGTTCACACCCGGCCTTTGCACTAAATATAAAAGCGGATAGTACTCGCACTTGTATCCAGGAATTTGGAATATTTCCTTGGAGGGCAATCATTTAGCTCTTTAATGAGTTGAGGGGTCTCTGGAGGTGGGGTCCAATGGCCAGCACTTTTTACACTAAAAACCTACCCTTTTCCTCCTAGTTTTTTTTTTTACTATCGAAAATTCAGAATTAAATATTTCCACTTTTAACGGACGATAGTAGCCAATACTTAAAAATTATGTCAAGGGTTATAATATCCATAATTATTTATTATAATGCAATTGGGAAAAACCACAATGCAAAGCCTTATGTTTCAAATCCAGTAATACACCCACTTACCAGTCGACGTTTCGCCTATTCAGGCATTATCAAGACACAAAAACAAAAAAGGGTTATGTGAATCACATCTCGAAGAAAAAGGTGCAATACATCCCAACGATCAACAGCCCAAACAGGCTCCAAACATGAGACAGCACCCCACCACCAAGACGTTCAATATACCTATTGAACTATAACTAGTATATTGAACGTCTTGGTGGTGAGGTGCTGTCTCATGTTTGGAGCCTGTTTGGGCTGTTGATCGTTGGGATGTATTGCACCTTTTTCTTCGAGATGTGATTCACATAACCCTTTTTTGTTTTTGTGTCTCGATAATGCCTGAATAGGCGAAACGTCGACTGGTTAGTAGGTTTTTGGAATTGAAACATAAGGCTTTGCATTGCGGTTTTTCCCAATTGCATTATAATAAATAATAGTGTTTCTTTTTGAGTTTTTGGCTCTATTTTATTGATCCATAATTATTTTTTGAATTATCAGTGATTTTTTACCAAAATAATCTAAAAAGTAAGTATTCGTTCAAATAAGTTGTTATACCCCCGTTTTATTGAATACTACAAAAATATCTTAAAATAATGTATAATGTATAATGTATAAAATAAAACGTGCTTACCATAATCCTTAAAAGACGATAGAAACTCACCTGAAAAAAAAGAAAATAATTAAAATAATGTATTTAAACATTATATATAATATTAAAGCAAAGAAAATACAACAAGAATTTATCTAGTTCTTAATATATCGTTCTTTCAAAAGAAAAACGACAAAACTAAAAAATTGACACTTTTGAGTTAAGCCTTCAGTAGCAATTTTATTGGTTGAATTCTTTTAATTCAGGAACAACATAGAGGTATTTCCTTTCCAAAGTTTTTTTTTTAATAAACTCATATTTTTAATAGGGTGTATAAAAAAATGACCGTTTTTTAACTAAGTATTTGTATTATTACTTCTTTGATATATTTAGATGGTGACGAACAGTATCTTTCGACACACCACACTCCCTGGCAAGTTCGCGAGTACTTGTGGACGAATTTGACTCAACAGCTTCCTTCAGGACCTCATCAATATCCATTAATGGTCGCCTGGAGCCCTTCTTCCTTTCCAACGTCGTATTTCCAATGCTAAATTTGTGCAGTGCGCTGGTCAAGGACACCTTCCCCTTCATATTTAATAATTTCACGAGCTGCTTCAGCGGCTGTGAAAGTTTTTTTCCAGTAATGTCTTAAAATTGCGAGAATTTTGACACTGCCATGTTTCTTCTTTGAAATAAATAAGTAAACTGAGGCATTTTTTGAAGAATCAAGTGTTAGTAAACAAGCTTAGAGAATGTTCTGAAGGGATTATTAAGTGTTGGTAAATAATAAATAGCAATAAATATTTACAGACTTTTGAACTCGTGAATTTGAGAAAACGGTCTTTTTTTATACACCCTATTAGTTGATTAGTTGTATAATCTTTGAACTTGAAAAAGTTTCAAGCATATAAACATTTTATAATGGTTAATAAAAGAAATTCAATAGTCATTACAATAGGAATGCTTTCCTTTACTAATAGCCAAATGTTTATTTTTTTAACTCACATGGAACATTCAAATACCTATGTTGAAAAATAAGTTTTTTTGAGTTATGACGTTGTTCTTGTTGAAGTTAGATATGTCAAAAATAAAAATATGTTCATTTGTATATCCTCAGATTTTTCTATGAACCATAAGTAGTTTGTATTTAGCATTAATTCAATAATACTTGTGCCATAAGATTTTAACAATCGTTCACTCGCCTAATAAATTTTACATGATATATCGCTTTTAAAGTAGGGACGACAAGCGGAAAGAAAGCATCGAAACGACAGGAAAGGAAGAAACAAGAACCTTTTAAAATTACGATTGTGTTGAACAATAAATTGGTGTTGGATGTGAGATTGCCCGGGGGTTCAATCTCAGCACCAAAAATGGGGAGAAACTGCACTGACCCCTTTGCATACATCAGAGCTGTCTGTTCGGTTTCAGGCTCACCCAGCCACTAATCATTTTTCGAAAGGAAACAGTGCTAACGAGCTGAAGCAGATGTGCGAGAAAAATGAGAAAAAAATCAGAAAAATGATGAACGATGGAAATGAATTTGGGGGATATAATATCTACTAAATAGTAAGAAGTTAATCAGCTGAAATAGGTTACAACGTAGTTTTTAATAAAAGGATATTTAGTAAAAATTAAGGTTTTTGTTTCTTTTTTACATCCGAAGTGATAATGGAATTTATAAACAGGCATTCCAGACTGTTTTAACTCTCTGTCCCTCAGGAACGAGATGCCTGCTCATGAAAAACTTTTAATTTGGATGATGTTCCATTTTTGTTCTAGCGAAAAGTAAAAACTTTTAGGCAGTCTCCTCATTAAATTATACCAACTCCATTAATATTGATAACTACAATTGTTGTCTTATCGTATTATCAGTGCGGTATGTCACTATCAATCGCACTGTAATGGTTTGATTGATCCTCAACCTGTCCCAACATTTGATGTATTACATTTACTCGTCAGGTGTATGTAATATACAGTAATCATGGAAGGTCCAAGTACAGGCAGACTAGAACTAAACATATCTAACTAATGAACAAACAGCGTCTACCACCAGATAACCGAAAGGTTCACCCCTAAGTATACAAGTACAAGTAAAGTACAGCCCACCGCCTTAAAGGGACTTAGTACAGGCTAAATTTGTGATCGACTAGGTGACGTAACAGCTGTCAACTGTGACCAACCAACCAGTTAGCTTTCAACAGCCCCTAGCTCGGGTCCGATTGCGTAATAAGCTTAAATTCAAGCAGGGTTGCACAACCCGAGGGGGTTCTAATGTCTTGTCTTATAACAACATAAAGCCCAGACCTCCAGTTGTTATTTCCTTCCTTCCTTCGGTGTAAAGGAACAAAGAGTGGCTGATAAATTTTGTTAGTTTGCAAGAAATGTCAGGAATATATTGCAGAATAAAAGAATCTATTGTTGGGCTGATCTACGAACAGAAACAGGCCTCTATAGTGCCTGATCAATGGTAAAAAGAAAAGAAACGCAAAAAAACGAGAGATTCATTAAGATTTTACCGATCCTTGAGAGTTTAATGGCGTAACTAACACTACTAGAGAACGTTAGCTACAGAAAATTACGTTCGATGATGAAATCCGAATGTTGATTGAGAGGCGAATCACGATCTTCCCCAATTAACAGAAGTAAATATCATCGCTTCACTTTTCCTTCTCATCATTTTAACTCATTGGCAACCTTCGACTTTATGGCATCAAGTAGTTCTAACGTGAAGTCTGGATGGAGAGCTTAAAAATAAAATTAAATCACCAGCTTTCAATTGAAGCACAGGTAAAATGCAAAAACAGCCCATTTCGTTAAATTCACGTAACAGTAAAATAGTTTTAACAACTTTAATGCCTAAGATCTTGATATTAAACATTAAAAGAATCAGAAGATTCAGGTGTTCTCAGAAGCCAAGGTTGTTGGTCTAGTACATGTGCTTATATTTATGTAAATAGCCTAAAGAAAACCTGTAACGCTATAAACCTGTAAATAATGAGTTTCCACTATTGTAGTAGCGTTTATCTCAATGGGGACTATCTACTTTTTCATTATGCTTTTCATTTTATCCATAAATAAATTAACATATTCTTGTTGAATAAATTTTTATTTGAAATAATGAATTATATTTAGCATGTTAATGAACTTTCCTTTTTTTCATTATGTCACTATAATCTAATAACATTATATACTATCCTCAGAACGCAGGTACTGATCAACAATATTCGACTTGGAACATTACATAAGCTTTTAAAAAATAAATGGATAAAAACGTATTGAGGTACCAATTACCAAAAACGTTATTCCAAACAGCGTTAGTCTACTCATAACATACTAAAGAACGTTGAATATATTAAAAACCTTCGAACACAACAAGGACGAATGCTTTACTCAAAACATTTAATCCAGTGACAGTTAACTAAACAAAAATCTATTTTCAGAGATCTTTAAGATAGTTAGTCAGCTAATTATTTGAAAAATTAAGATATTCAAAACGGCATACATTTTTAAAGAAATAAAAAATTAGTACTACATAAATAATCTGCTTTATCACTAAGAACGTAAAACGAATAATATATAATCCTCGAAATGATAAGTACCAAAGGACAGAGTTACTCCTACGCAGTGATGTCAACTCGAGGGATATTTTTTATTTCTGCAGGGAAAACCGGTTGGGATTTTTTAACGCTTTAGGATATAGCCCCAAGGCTGAGAGGGAAGAGGGAAAATACTCACCAGTGCTTAGCTACAGGCAAATCTGCTTTGAGAGGATTGCAAGAAGTCTCTTCGTTTAAGCACCTGTGCTCAACGATCTCGAGCATTCCCTACACATTCCAGCATAGTATGGTATTATACAATGTCCCAAAAATGGAAGAAAATGCGTGCCTGATGTTTGAAATGTACAGTGGGATTTAATAAAATAACCAGTTTTTTAAAAGAGTGATCGATCATTGAACAAATAAGGATGGATGAACGTTTGCAAGCAGTGATTAGTATTATCAGATTCGAGCCTTCATAAGCCTTTTATTAGAATTATTGCTATTATTATTATTACCCGGCTTATGAAAATTTGAAATTACATTATTTGTGTCTTTCCTCAGAAAAATTGTAATGACTATGTTAAAACTTTACATATATAGATTACCTTTTTTACTTATGGATAATCCAATTTAAAATTTATTTGAAAGCAAGGATGTCGGGATGGACCTAATGGATGGGTATTTCTTAACCAATTAATCAGGGAACTGAATTTATCAAGATATTCTAGAGAAGGCGCTGAGTTGCGCTGAAGGTCCTGAGTTCAACTCGGACTGATGGCAGATTTTATTTTCTTTGTTTGCATGCCGGGGATGGATACTTCGGGATCTGGGAACATCCTGGGGCTCACCTAGGCTGGGTAACTAAAATAGTGTGAAAATCTGGTTGTTGAGCGTGATATAGGACAAATCAAGTCCCTCCTCAACCGTTGCCCAAGAAACAATACAGTCTCTACCACGTACTGAACCCAAGACTCTTCATGTATTGTAGTGATTACTAACATACTTAGCAAACCTATGTACAAGACAGAGATTCAGATTAAAATAGCTTTTTTAATTTTTAATGGGAAAGACTTAATTGACTGATCCGTACAAGGATTTAAAAACCTTGTAGACTGCTAGTTCATGAAGGGAATGGTCCCAAGGAGTTGTTAACTGTTAGGAACTGATGCCCCAGGACTCCGGTGATCTATCCACAAATATTTACCCATGCCTCGTCTTCCGCCCCTAAAAACAACACCTCCACTATCTCCAAGAAGGTGACCTTACCAAGGGACCTTCCAGAAAAATCAAAAGGTGTCCCAAAACTGTATAATACAAACTTCTGCTGGTCCTTATTATTATCTGTTATAACCTTATCTGTTTAAAAAGTTGGGTTAAGCAGGACGGAATTTAATATTAAGAAATCTATGGCATAACGAAAAATATTCTCTAAAGGATCTAGTTTATTTATTTTTTGTTGCACAAAATAGGTATAGAAAAATATAAGTCCATATCAAAGTTCATTGGCCCTTTAAGTTCTAATATACAGTAGAAGTGCAATAATGAATATACTGAATAATAATATACAATGAAGACTGTTTTACTACGATTTAACAAAATGGAATTTAAACTTCTAAATAGTCTAGGTACATGGAGAAAATAACCTCAAAATGACTTTGTTTAATTTTTGTTTTAGTCTAAATTGGTTTAGGAATATAACCCAGGCTGAAACTAAAGTTAAATCGTTTTTTTGAAAAAAACATGTATATGATATAATAAGAGTTAATATTCATTAATATAATATTAATAGTTAATATTCTTTAATTATAATATATTTTAAAGATTTTTTTTTTACAAAATGTTGCTAAATAAATATTTATTTAAGAAAAAAGTTGCTGAGCAGAGCACCATTTTAAATAAGGTCGTATTGTTGAATTAACTATATTTCTGTTTAAAAATATACACCAAGTTATACTAAGGATTGCGTTTTATGGAAAGATAATTGGAGAAAAACAAGTACGGCTTCTTACATGTTTCTAAGGCTTCTCAAAATCAATAATTGAAATCTGCTAACTCCAAGCGGAAACATTCTTCATTGGATATTAACAAGAGATAATGTGAAACAGATACAGGAATGAAACAAGTAAATTATTGAATCAGCCGCTAAAAGTTTACTAACAACATTGAGTGACTGTACCCAACATTCACCGGCAATCAACGTTATGGTTTTAGCCTGTGAGTCATACCTTATCGGTTAGTGCGGCCCAAGGTTAGTTATATACAAGGAAAGTTGTTAAAGTAACCGAAGTTAGTAAACGTGAAAATAATTACTAACACTGACGCTGGAAAAAAAAACATGACATACTTGGTTTTTATGTTAAGTTAACTACACAGTTAAGTTGATGACGATGAGGATAAAACCAAATAGTGTAAAATTATACTTGTTATCCTAATTTAAAAATATAAAAATATATCGCAAAAGAAGGATAAATAAAAAACATAAAGAGTTAATATTTCCACATTCCGACTCAAGCTGAGACCTAGAGATCAGCGGCTCAATACCCAACGTAACTGACGAGAGTGAAAGGAAGAGGGACAGGGATAAGTGAATTATTCTATTTATCTTTTAAATAAATTTAATATTACTTTCATACAAATGCATTATACATTTTTTTTCTTTTATTTACATAAATGTATTCTCAGAACTCAGCTTCCTGAAAGCTATGGTTGTACGGTTTTGCTTATGTAGGCTTTTACTGGCATTTTGAATTGCAAAAGAAGAATACGCATAAAATTATTCAATGATTCAAAATATATCTATATCATGGACGAACTGTTGATAAACTATTAAAGTATACCCTAGAAAAGTTTCTGTTTTTAAAAACAAAAGTCTATTTTAGAAAAATATTTTATTTTGCGAGATCAGACCGGCTGTTATATTTAACATTAATTCTTTATAATTATAAAGGAGACATATGCTTAATGTTCCTATAAAAATTGTTTCCAAGTCCTTTTTAAAAAAACAACCGATCCACATGAGTAGCCACGTGACACTAGCGATCCAAACGGAGACCCGCCTACAGAAGGATCTGCCTGCGGAGGAGTCCCTATCCAAGACGCACTCGTCACGTGGATACAAAACAGATCGGCGCAAAGTGACGCAACAAACGCACTTTGTGGACGGGACAAAGCGGCCGAATTAATAAAGGCTAATACAGATGGCAGTGGAGGAGAGAACGGGCGGGCCACGTTGCCGGCTCTGGCGGGAGAACGCGGCAACACCGCCGGCCGTCTCAGCGACAGCTCTACCCGGCTCCTCGCCCGCCAATAACTAATTAATGCGCTACGTAACATGGCCAATATGCGCTATGGAGATGGTCCCGCAGCCCCTGTGTCTTTAATTATTAAAAGCGACTTGTTAATTCTGACCTCCTTCACCCAGGAACAGCTTAGGCAGAACTGGTTTATGATCAGACACAGGCAGAACAGAGTAGGCAGGTATACCAACACTCAATACTATTATTGCAATTTTCCCCGTATTTATATTATGTGCATTACTAGTATTAATAAAAATAATAAATTTTAGTTCTTATGTTTTTGAAGAATCGATACTTAGATTGTTTGTAAAAGTCAGCCTAAATTATGCTGACTAACAAGGAGTCACTTGTTCATTGGTATTCCTACAATAGACCATTACACTCTTAACAATTCTTAGTAATTGGATAGAATAGAACATAAATATTTTATTAGTTTTTATACTATTTTTACTGTTACATTAACGAACAATTTTTTTTTACTTGGAATTAATGATTATTATATCAGAACATTTCCAGAGGTAAATTGAAATGTTTGTATTATAATAATAATATTGAAATTTTTTCTAATTTCATTTTATACAATCAATATTTTTCTATTACTAACAAAGTCATGATATTAATATTTAGCATGGTAATTGTGATTATTAAATTTCATCATCTATTCATATATCATTTAAAAGTGTAATATTGAATTATATACAATTTCGATAAATATTTCTATTAGATTTAAGGACAGTGAGTGGGGATTTTGTTAATTTAATTAGACAATAACTGAGATAACTTTTATTGAGAGTTCAAGGTTGGGAGGGATATGAAAACAATTATCAACTGTCTGATAATTTATATACAATTACGCACTGATATTCATAAATAATCGTATAATGTTGTAAATTACATATAAAATAATATTATGGAAGACTGCAACTTTATTCTCTTTTTCATACAACACAATTAAATACAATTATTATTATTTATAGCTAAGAATTTTTTGTTTTTGTTTTACGACTGACACAAAAGTTAACATGATCAAGAATATATGAAAATATTTCTATAATTGATTTAATTATCATTAAACTAAGGAAGTGTGTAAAAAGAGAAGCAATTAAAATCCGCATTACTAGGCTTATAAGAGAATAAATAATAACCAATTAACCCGGAAAAATATAGATAAGTATACAAAAGCATTTTGTAATAATTTTAAAGAAGAAAAGCTGTTAAAAAAATTCAAATAATGAAACCAATTAAAGTAGTTAGTTAAAGAATTGTCCTCAAAATAGGAGTGAAATAAGTTGAATGAATAAAATTTCCAGGAGTTTGTTTTACGATGGAACGAAACGATTTTAACACGTTGACAAACAATCAGAAGAAAATCAGCTTCTGTTGCATCGGCTGGAAAAACTGTTGAGGAAAAGTTCAATAGACAGGCATTGTTTTGCCATTTCAAAGAAACGAAATAAGTTTCAAATTATAGTTTCTCAATCCCTGGAAATTGTATATCTAAATTATAGTCGTTAATTGTAAATGGAGCATTGCTAAACCCGTCATAAGATTTGATGAAAATAAGAATTTGGCATGTGTTTCTATAGTCGTTTATTTTGAGAATTCAATTATACTCTCCAAATTACTAAAAAATATTTAACCTCAATTTTCTTATAAGTTACAATTCTAAACAGGCTCTCTGAGTGCAATAAATTCTTCACATCCAGAAGAGACTTACATACATACAAGTGTTTCCTTCGAATGAGTTTCTTATATTTAGCCGATGTCTTTTTTCCGACTCTTAATGTATATAACGTTCATAATTATATTCAAAAATGTTTAATAATGAATAAATGAATAAATATATAGTTAATTAATAAAAAACTATATTTTAATTCTTCAAGCGGAACAAAACTAGTATTACAGCATATTAATTATACTTCTTATAATAAAATAATATAATAGTTTATTCTCATATAAATATGCCTTCTACCAATAATTTTTATATTAGAATAATTTTGTTACAGTGGATTTTCAAATATCATTCCAAGAAAGTCATCCACTCGTGGGCTTGATTTCAATTAATACAGCCATTTTACCCTCGCTTCCATTCCGGCTGTCTCGATGGGAAATTAAGGATCATGCATCATTTCTTTTTTTTTACGACAAAAACAAACAGATCCGGAAGCCCCCGGGAAAAAATAACATAGGGGAGTATGAGGGATTTCTTGATAAAGTTAAGTTATGAACGTGAAAAAAAGAAGGCACATCTGCTTGGACCAGAGAAAAAGAAAAAAAAAAGATTTCCTGACAATTTAAAAGCCTCATTCTCGTTCTCTTCCAGGCCTAAAAATAACTCTCGTCAGCTGTTATTATATAACGATTTTCTGTTAAGTACAAATTAGAAAAAAAAAGTAAAATAATTACATACTAACAAAAAGACAAAGTAAATTCAAGAACTGGTAGACAATTCTGTACAAAAAAATTTTTTTTTCGCCGTTACTTATAAACCTTTTACGAACTAATAATTCTTTGCATTTAAGATACTGTAGCTGGAAACATATGGTAGTAATTAAAAAAAAAAGTACTTCATCTACAAACAGAGGTCTTGGGTTTAGCACATGGCTTGTTTCTAGAATAATAGTTATGTGGGAAGGTGATTGGTTCGAGATGATGCTCAACCCCTAGGCATTGTCCCCCAATGAAATGAATCTCCTTCATAGAGCCTGGGTGAGCCCAGAAGGGTCTACAGATATCATAGAACCCATTTTAACGGATTACTTCAATTTTTTTATTATTTTTAAATTTGAGCAATTAAATTATTGTTAAATTTATTAATTTTAGGATTACCGTTTATTGTATTATTTCCATCATTATGTAGTTGTAATTTATTACAAAATTTTAAAACACCATTTCATTCCAACAACATTTTGCTTTGTTGTATCCATTTTTTGCTATTTTTTACTTTTCTATTTTCTTATTTTACTTTTAAACTTCATTTTGAATATTATAACCGAGAAACATGTACATATATTTAATCAAGCTTCATTCTTAAATTATGTTATTTTAGAGTAAATTATACTTCGTTGAGTTACAGTATTTTTTACTAATTGTACATATAATATATTTTCAAATATTTAATTATATCATACATTTACTTTATTCATTATTAGAATGATATTCATCATTGTTATTTGATTTCATTACTATGAGAAAACTATTTTTAAAGTACTAAAAATTAGAAAAAAATATTATTCAAGCTCTACCCCGTTTGTAAAAAAAAACAAAAAAATAAAAAACCAAATCATTACTGTACCAAAAACAAATTGAGGTTTATTTTAGTTAAATTGAGATTTATTTAAAAGCCAAAACCTCTCAATGGGTAGAATTCGAACAAAGAGATGCCAAAATTAGACCCTAATGGAAGTAGAATGATACTATTCCAAAAAACCAAATGTTTGGAGCTTTTAGCCTAATTCTTATCACACTACAACGTTATAGGGCCAATAAATTACAGCGGGAACATCTAGGATTCCACAAGAAAATAACCGCTGGATTCTGGGCGTAGTCTATTTAACGATAGGAAATCTCTCAAGGCAGAAACTAGCACATCCCATTATGGTCTGACTCAAAGACCCTGTCAGACTTATTTCTAGATCTTGTATATAAAGATAGAAATAGCTTCATTTACAAAGCTTCCTTGATATGAAACAGCTGAAATGATCCTCTCCGGTTCTGAAATGTAAAAAGTAAAAGATATCAGCAATATCAGGTTTTTGTAGTCGCTATCCTACTGAATTTATAGCAAGGGCCCTGAATAGTAACAGAATCAAATTAAAAAAAAAATGAGTACTTTAACTCGTAACAAACATAAATATATATTTAGTATTTTAGTCATCCGTTTTTTTTTTTTAAATAACGCGGTTAGCTAAATATACAACTGAAAACAAAACAGCAGAGAAGAAACAAAATGTTGACGAAATGATCGCCTATTGTATTGTGGGTAGCATAAGAACCTACAGTACCCAAGACTACGGGTTTGTAGCATGAGACCCTAGGATTTTTAAAGTGAGAAAAAAAATCCTTAGTTATACGATCCTTTGAAAGGGATGTAAAATGGGGTGTCACGAATCTTTAAAGATCATTGTATTAACCATAACTGGATTGGCAAAATTTAGGACTACCGGTGTAGCATCGTCCGAATAGCCATAGCAGAATAAAGTGAGGATAAATGAATAAAGAACATAATATAAAACCATTTGTGTTGAAATTATTTTAAAAATGCTATCGAAAAAGAAAAAAATTGGTTCATTTCATTTATTAAAGTTTTTTAAAATAACGAAAGGAGCCTGCTTCCTTTCATTGCTCGATCATAGGATTCGTTTCACACCTTAAAAATCGAGCACACATTAAGTATAAGACAAATCACTGCGTAGAGATACAGAATATATTTAATTGATATATTTTTTATTTAAAAAACAATCAGGATATTCTAAATAAATAATAATGCCTAAAGATTTTTTTTTTCTCAGAGCGAATAAATATGGTGGTTGAGGCACTCAAGTCCAATTCATGGAAGGGACTGGCGCAGGAACTTAAAGGACTTGATTTTAGGCGCCCTTTAATTGAAGCCAATAGAAAGCACCAAGGGCGGCCGGTAATTCGTCTGCTTCAGCGATCCTCGGACCTGGGACCTAGATTGGACCGTGTCTCCAACGCACCAAAGAATCCATTCATTCAAAAGTCAATTAGATTAATTACGCAAGGAGGGTTCGGCATTTTTTAAATCTAAAACAATAATTTTGTGTATTGGAAAACATAAGATCGGTTCTATTTTCAAAAATATATCTATAGTACATATTATTCAACTTCAGGAGTTTTAAAGAAAAATTATTGTTGTTGAGTATAATAACATAACATACCCTTAAATAATAGCAACTCTTTATGGTATGGAATTATTTCATGTCGCAATCCTGAAACAGGATAAAGCAGGGTTTGAGGAGATCCCAGAAATCCTTTTATTACATTGCTGGTGTTTGAGTAAGTAAATGGCAAACGTCAACCGACGTGGAACAATTGCCCATTGCTCGGGCCCAACGGTTGCAATGGCATGAGATTTCGGGGCCATTGCCGTTGCAATCTTCCAAGAACATTATATGAATGTCATTCGTCTAGAATTTATTTTATTTTTAGGCTTTGCTACGGTTGGAACATAAAAAAGTACAATTCACTTTTATGTCAAAACTCAATAATTGCAATGTAAACCGTTGTATATTTGTGAGTCGCATGAAACAGTTTATGAAATTTCAAATGTTTATCGAAGGAAGAAATATAAAACAATCCCTAATAGATAAAATTATATAAAAGAAATATGTCAATATTAAAGCAAGCATAAGTTTTTAGTAATCCATTTATAAATACAAATAATAAAGTATATTTACTTGATGCAAAATTAAAAAAAATTATAAATTAGTTAATATTCTTATGAGAAAAAATCCATAATTATATAATAAAAAATCAAAAAAAATTTTAAATGCATAAGAATCCGTTTAAAAAAATTTAAGAGATAAATTACCAAATATATTTGGTCATGTTCTCATGAAATAGAATCTTCCAATGCACTTGCGTATTATGCAAATATTAATTTAAATATGGTATTAATAAAGGAATAACTAAGATGTCATGAAAGAATGATTAATTCATTGAATCATAAATGAGATACCATAAAAACAGCAAAGGGTGACTGAACCTTTTAATTATCTTTGATCCATTTTTTAACATTCTTAATTAATAAAACCAATAAATCTTCTACGGTAACGATTTGTGAACTTTTTTCACAATGCAAGAAAATGTAAAAATGCATTTATAAATTATTATTAATACAGAGACATAAAAGAGGTTAAGAAAGGCAATGCTATGCTGAAGTTTCAGGGTTCAAATCCGGCTGTGGCAGATAAATTATTTAATTTGTGGTCCAGCCAGGGGTGGACTTGTGGAATATACAGACCGTCCTGGGGCACACTCAGCCTCTATAAAGTGGGAGCCCTTAATTGGGAGAAAAAACTGACGGTTGAAGGTATTCAAGAGCAAATCACATCAATGCACAAACGTTATCTTACCAACAGTACAGTCTCTACCATGTACTGAGCCCAAGAACATGGATTGTAGTGTTACAGGTTTAAAAAAAAAAAATTGATTTCAATTACGCGAAATGAATCCCAATGGAAAAATAAATTAGGTATATTTGACAACCCAGTTTACATTTATTTTGAAATTATGCTCCTTATTTAAAATAATAAGGATACAAGTAGAAGGAATAACAAGAAGTATTTTAAACTCCTCCTTCAGGAATTTATAAAGCCAAGCAGGTTGACCATGGCATCCAAACAATGGCTCAACAGTTGTGCAGTCCAAACAAAATTTGGCTTGTGCCTCGAGTGCAAATAGGGTTCATTGGAAACTAAGTAAGGAATCTGGACGCGCGACCCCTGCAGTATTAGGGTATTTTTAACCAGCTGAGTGCACTACACCCACTAACTTGGACCCAGGCCCAAAATTTGAGGTGGCTCCGATTTCGTCCCAGGTTCCCACTTATGACTTGTTTATTGTTCCGTACTCACTGCACCTGTCAAGATAAATGGATACTTCTATTATATCTATTGATACTCTCTGTTTTAAAATCCTTTTTTTTAGATCTGAAGCCTGCTTTGTTTAAATATAACATTGAATTTTATTTAAAGCGGCATATACTTCCTATTTATTGATTTGATGAAAGTTATAATTTAATTATTTATTTATCAATTCTTTAAGGTTTTAACAGCCACGGATGGATCTTGTGGGCCTGCAGGACCTTTTGGGGATCACCCAGCCTGCATAAAGTGGATACCCTTAGCTGGGTGAAAAACCTGACGGTTGAGCGTGATCTCTGGCAAATCTTATCCCCTGCACAACTGTTATCCCAGAAACACTACAGTCTCTCTCTGCCATATACTCAACGAAAAACACCTCATGGGTTCAAGTGGTACATTTTTTTTTAAAGAATATTTTCTGATACTTTTATCTACTCTTACATGTAAATTTGGAATGCTGCCAATAGGTAGATATCTTTTTTCAATGACAATAACTAACCGCCAACAGCGTAGCAGTTAAAGCATTACTTTTTTTTCTCATTTTTCAAGATTTTATTTCTGAATTCTGAATGTCTGTGTCACATTGGTATTTTTTATACGAGCGTTAAAACATATTCCTAAGTGTTAAGACCGTGGAAAAATTCCAACGAAAAGCCCTTAGTCTCCAAACTAAAACAGAAATATAAAATATCTGTCCAATATTTCGCCCATTCAGGCATCATCAGGGTAGAAAGAGAATAACAGCAAAACAAAACATGAATAATGCACCCAAGAAACATCCCACCTCCTCGAAGGCTCAAATGCAACTAATTCCTTATTGATTAGTTGCATTTGAGCCTTTTGGCTTTTCGTTGGAATTTTTCCACGGTCTTAACATTTATGTAAGGCCTCTTTTTACATTTCAATATTACATATTCCTAAGTCTTGGTAATAAATATAAATATAAATGTAAGACTGAAAAATTTGAGAAATTACAACTGATTAAACGATTGCTAGTTTACAGTTTTTCAGAATTCCCAATAAATTTGTTTCCAATTATTTTCTCCGTTCTATTTAAAGTTTTGTGAACTCGTGCGGATCATGTTGATTAAGTTATTTCCTCTAAGTATATAATATTTTTTTTTTTCTTTTTCCCAAATATGGTCGGCATTAGTATATTCCATACAGCCATATTTATATATTATGTTTGATTGCGTAACATGTGATCGCATTGAATAAACAGTTTAAAATACAATAAATGTTTATTTAAAATAATTTAGAATGATATTTAATGCATAAACAATTGGAGATAGATAATTAATAAAATGATTCCATGAAGTCGGAGGCAATATCTGCTGCCAAATGCCTGGCGCTTCGACCCCTGACACCCATTTAATAGGTCAGCTATGTCATTCCGGTAGAGTTATGCAGGGACCATGTGTCAACTCCCCGGAGTAATTCAATCTGCAGGCCAAGATGCAGCAAGTCTGCAGCCTTGTAATCTCAAAGCTGTGTTGTTTGTTATTAATTATTTCAGAGTCGTAATTTATAACAATATTAAAAAAAAAAAAAAAAAAGGATTACAAGATAGTCTTTGGTCATGTCCAAAACTTTATCTTTGAATTTTAAAGAATATCGGACATATTTTGATAAAAAAGTTATAACTATGTAGAAAGCAATACTATATTCATTATGAAAATCATAAATTATGCTATATTTCCTTAAGATCTATACTGTTTTCCTATCTAAATCTGAGCTGAGATTAAAAAACATGGGAAAAAACGGTAATTAGTTCTGCTAAAGGAAAAATCAGTTTTTAATAATCGAATATCGTCAAAATAAATACTGAACTGGGGTTGAACAGTCTAAATAATTATAAAAATATGTGTAGCTATTATTTTGGTAAAAGTTGTATTTTTTAATTTGTATTTATTAAAGCAATTTTCTATGTATGTTTTATTTTAAAGATTTCCTTGAACTTTAAATTATGTAGTACGAGATTAGCATAATTAATAATGGCAACAATGTTACCACAATCAATCCGTTTATTCAGAAAAAACTCAGCAATAAAACTTTATTACTTATGGATATAAACATGTACACTACAAGGCCTTGCGCTCAAATCCGTGGTGGGAGAATGTACTGTTTCTAGGACAATGGTTATGCAGGCAAATGGCTTACAGGCACTCTACCATCGAGCAATCCCGCTCCTCACAATTTTTTAACTCTATTTTTTTTTTTAACAATCGTAAATGAAAAATGGGTATAAATTATAGAAAAGTTAAATATTATAAGCTGAGTATTTCCATGATATCTGCAGCCTCGGTTAATAAGTCGAATTCTGTCCAGGGAGAGTCATTCTCGTTTTCGTAGTTGTCAATGCCTGACATTGGAAATGAAAAATTTAATTATAGTTTTATTATATATTTTTTTTAATAAATAATAAGGAAGGACGAGATCGTTCTTAAAGTAAACTTTTTGTTTTTGTTCTCTTGTCTTTTTAGTTCTTTGCTATCAATTGTATTTTCTCACAAGTTCCATTTTTCCTAGTTCCTAACCTAGTTCTCCGTTGGTAGGACCACACATTGTCATCACGATGGACTTCCTTGAAGTTAGTGCTACGACTTAGTACACGATAGAGTTCCTCGAAGCACCACGACAACTATCTTGTTGTTTGTTCCTATCAAGTAACTCCCATCGGATGAGTATTTTTCCTCCAATTGGAACATTCCCAGGGGCTCCGGAGAACCCCTTTATATTTTGAAAAGGGGGGGCGGAGGGCTCGGGGAGACAAAGCCCTAGTTATTTATGGGCCGAGTTGGGGCCCGCATAGGACCTCCTCCCTTTACTTTATCCTGGAAGAAACCCCGCGTTAAGGAAGAATAGCGAACTGGAGGAGTTTGGCGATAGGGTTTCAGTTAGGCAACTCTAAGCTGTGTATCGATGAGCCCCATCAGTTGCGATATCTCTCTTTTAAAGGCTTCCTTCTTCCATAGGCTCTTCCCAACTTTTTCTCCCCCCTCCCCCCCCCGTACTCTTCTTATCCTCTTAGAGTAACAAAACTTAGATCCCTGTATACATTAGCGAGTTGAGCCTTTGAGTTTTCTCGGTTCATTATTCTGGACGAGTCCGTTCTTATAATAGTGGAAAAAATATATAAATAAAACATGAGGGAGGAACAAACAAAATCTGCGCGTAATGAATAGCTGATGTGTCGTAATACAGTTGAATCCTCCAGCCGAACTTTTCCGGCGTCTGATATAACTAAATATTGTATTACCATGAGAGATAAAAGCTAATATTGCTCAGTGGTAGATCGCTGAATTGCCGCGGCGACTCAACTCCTCTCTACTACGAACAGAAACCTGTAGTATTACACCTGTTATGGGCTGTAGTATTACAGGGTTTTTTTAAAATTAATATGTTATTACTATAATTTAGTGGTATTTGAAATAAAATGGGCTATTTACCTATTTTTTAGGTGTTGGGATTAGACTCACAGATAAAATAGATTAGTAAAAAAAAAATACCATTACTTTTTGTTATAACTCAGCAATACTGCAGTGAGGTTTTTATAAGTTTTATATTAAATAAAGTAATTTTATTAAAAGTTATCATAGACTAGTTTAAAGCGATCACATCAAACTAATAATTTTAAAGTAAATTATTATTAAAATCAACCTAGCCGAACTGTTTGGCTTATGTATATTATTTATATATTACATATTCAGCATAGTCAATATTGCACAGAGAGCGCCCACGGTTGCTAATTATCATGTAAGCGTTGATAACGCATTAATGCACCACTAGCTTATCATAATAGAGGTTAGGTCTGACTCAATAGCTTCCACGATAACACAATATTGCACTGCTAGTTGACGGCGATTTAATAGAGAAAGAGACGGGACTATGTGCTATCACCAGTTATCTCACAAGACACATTCTTCAACTGATGTAAAAACTATAAAAAATATGTATAAATGTATATGGATGTAAAAATAAGCCTACTGGAATAGTGTATCATTTAAAATTTCAAGATTCCAATAAAACTAAAAATTGTTACAAAATTACAAAATTAATTTTATTCATTTATTGCTGCCAAGAGTATGAAAGATAAATGCCAAAATTAATTATTTCAATAATAATAAAAGGAATATATTTGCCACACACACTATCAAATTACAAACAAGATTTTACTTTGAAAAGTTGACATTAATGTGAGAATATATATACTTTGTAAAACCTATATATATATATATATATATATATATATATATATATATATATATATATATATATATATATATATTTTTTTTTTTAATAACTATTTGTAAATATAAATGTTTATTAATTCTAATTGGAAGTATTTTTTTTTTTACATTTTTAAATTGAATATTTAAAAATGTTATGAATTCATTTTGAATAATAATTAATTTAAAGGCACCTAGTATACAGTGGTATGTAATTTGTCAATAAATAAACGTTCGTTTCAAAGGGTTACTTTAAAAGGAAAAAAACATTCATTGTTTTAATTATACAAAACAATCAAATAAAAATATATAAACATTTACTTTACATTGCATTTTAAAACCAAACGCCTTTCAAAACTTAAAAAAAAATTACAAACCTAATAGGGGATACTCAATGAATTGAATAAACTAATAGTAAATGAAAAATATTATGTTCAGAATATAAAATATAGCCATGGGCCCTCTTAAAAATCAAAAATTAAAAATAAATTAAAAATTAAAAATCAAGGATTACTAAAAATTTATTTTGGAGTGTTAAAGGTTTTTCCGTTTATATATTTATAAACGAAAAAAGCTTTTATATTATTATAGTAAAAAAATTTATAAAATATAAAAACTTTTATTGGAATATAAAAACTTTTATATTAAGACCGTGGAAAAATTCCAACGAAAAGCCTTAAGTCTCCAAAAGAAAACAGAAATAGAAATTTTAGCGAGTTGAGCCTAGAGTTGAGTTGAATTAATAGAAGGATAATTTCTATTTCTGTTTTAGTTTGGAGACTTAAGGCTTTTCGTTGGAATTTTTCCACGGTCTTAACATTTATGTAAGGTCTCTTTTTACTTTTCAATGTTAAAAACTTTTGTATTTTTATATTACTAAAACTTTAGTTTGGGCTGTTAAACGTTTTTCCATTTATATATTTGAGGTTGAAATAAATATATAGTAGTTGAAATAAATAAATTGAATGATGATGATGAAATATTGGTTTCTTTTTTTTTTAATGATGTTCAAATAAATTTTTTATTACATCTTGATATATGGTATAATAAAAAAAACAAATATATTGAGAATATTAATAAAAATGTATTAATAAAAGTGATTGTGTAAAATCATAACAGAGAATAGAATAAATTGGGATTGATAATTATTGTCTATTAAAATAAAATAGACAATAATAATCCATTTGAAAAAAAATGAAAACTAAAAATGAAGGTGATTTGACTTCTGATCTCCCATCTCAATTATATAATCCGTATAACCGCGTTTGGCAATAATTTCAGTCTTAGAAATATTTAAAGATAGTAACAACTTGAAACTCGTCTCGAATGCAAATGCCAAAAAAAAAAAAAAAAAAAAAATGCAATGCCAAAATGAACATATGCCTTTGGCAAGTGCTTTCTATGTCAACAGTCGAAATTTCAGATCACGAGTGCATTGTTTTCTCTCTGTTCAGAGCAGATCACCCTTTTGTCAATCAGAGTTGTGTTCACAGTTGGCCGCTTCGTTTGGCACGCCGTCCCTCGAATATAAACGCACAGGAAAAAAACAAAACAAAGATATTAATGGAACCCACAATGTTGCGAACTGACAGAGCTAAACTGTAAGGAGTCGAGAGCTATTCATAAAGTGATTTTCTTTACAACTGAGAGAGTATTTAAACTAGAGAGAGAAGAGGTAATATCTGGGCGGAGAGGCCAAGGCACGGCCACTATTTCTTACAATGTATCACACGTGGAAGATATAAAGTATTCTAAAAGATGCGACTGTAGTCCATGTCGGCTCTAAATAAGACTTTATACACCACATCCGGGGAGAGACTTTTGCAAGCCTTCCAACTAAGCTGCAAATATTTGTTGAATTCATAAAATACGTGTGTTATGTTTCTTACTCTGGGCTGTATCCGATCCGCTTCAAGGATTGCAGATAGTAATAGGATATTTTAAAAGTCATTATTAGCGGAGTTTAAAACTTTTTTTTCATCTAAGAGAGAGAGAGAGAGAAATGCTTAAATGCTTTATTTTCAGCAATGCTGTCCAACTATATTGGATTGCCATAATACACAGCATACTAATAAAACATATATAAGATTTTAAAAAAATGTAAAAATGGGAGTATGAATAAATGGATTAAAATTATAGATTAATTTCAACTGCTCTAAAGATCTTTTCTTGGCTAACAAAATAGACAACTAATCTACAACATCCAATTCATCTCCTATACAATCCCTACAATCCAAAATCCTTCGTAAAATACTCAATGCTCCTTATTATGTCACAAACAAACTGATGATCTTAATATCCCATATGTTGCTGATTTGGCCCAAACTAGAAACCTATCCTTCCGTGACAAGCTCCATACACATTTGAATCCGCTAGTCTCTCAACTTGCTTTCCATATTATTCCTGATAACCCTCCGAGGCGTCTGAAAAGAAGATGGCCTCGAGACCTACTATAGAACTTTATTGGAGTGCTACCGGTAGGTAGTTTTTTTTTTCATGTCATATTGTTCATATTAGCAGATTTACTTGTTGTAATATTATTATATTTGTAAATATCGAACTGAATCAATAAATTAATCTAAATAAATAAATAAACTATATTAAGACCTATTTGGGATTCAGTAAAACAAGTCCATTTACATAAGATACAAACAACACAATCCTGAATTCTAAGGAAAATTTTAAACACACCTTGGTTTATTTCGAATCACTCAAAATTTGATATGAACATTCTCACTGTAAAATCATATATCCACACCAAATACACAACATTCCACCAAACAACACATCATCTAAAATCCTCTCGTTCTTTCTATTTCATACTCTCTGTTACCTGGACTTCCTAAGAGGATATTAAAAATATAATGACCTAGAGATCTCCTAAGTAAAAGTTTTGATGTTCCTGAAAATCTAGGAGAAAAAAAACATTGAGATCAAATTCGCTTGATGCGATACTGCGCAGGTGCAACTGTAAGATAAAATAATATTAAATTAAAAAGTCGAATGCATTCATATAATCGGAGCAGAAAGAAACGTTTAGATAGTATTTATCGCATTTGTTAAATTGATTTATATAAAAAAAAAATCCATATTACTGAGACATTGCATAGCCTAAGGTGAAAGTTCAGGGTTACCAAGAATAAAAGAAATATTTCCCGATAATGGTGATAACACAACAACACTCGTTTCCACCAAGCTCAAGTCAAAGGTTCTTGATTACCTCTTAACCGTTTGACATTTAAAAAAAAAATCAAATACCTTACATTTTCTGAAATCAGAAACAAACACATTCTCTTCGTAAATTGCACTTTTAATTTGAATCAGTACGCTTTGATGTACAAAGATCTAGGCAGCAATACATTTAAAAAAAATTTAATGTTAAAATTTATGGTGAATGTTGATATATATATATATATATATATATATATATATATATATATATATATATATATATATATATATATATATATATATGTAAAATAATTTATGAGAATTGGAGTGATAATGCAGGCTTTGGTGTAACCTACCACTGATAGTCAATTATAAGTATTGCAACACATGTTTAATTAATATTGAGTCTTTCATTTTTTAATATAATTTTCACTTCATTTAATTCTGATATTCTAATGAAATATCATCAATTCAGTTTATTCAGGTATTATTATATATATAAGGCAGGAGGGTAGTTCAGCGGGTAGATTATTTAATGTTATTACAGTCAAGGATGGACCCTGTGGAAACTGGAGACCTTTCTAGGGCTTACCCAGCTTCTATAAATTAGTTACCCAAAATACGGAGAAAAACCTGGTTGTTGAGAGTGATTTTATTTTTTCTGATTATAATTTATACCCCAAAATTCAGACTGCATTATAGTTTTGAGAAAAAAATATGTAGGAAATTGTTAGATTTATATAAAATAGGATCAGATCCTCAAATAAATGATAGAAAACGAGTTCTCCGATTTTTATTACAGTGATAAATCGCTAATTGCTCGGAGGGACAATTTTCTCCGCAGCTTACACGTATCTAAAAACTAATTCACCCATTAATATGGCACAAAGGCAACAAACGTATCGAACAAAATCGAATCAGGCACTCGAAAAAGGTGCCATAAATTATCCACTGAATCGAAACGCTCTTCAAAGGGCCAATAAACTACAAAGGCAACGGGTGAGTTAAAGGATTGTTAAAAGGATTTAAAAGCGAAACGGGTAAATCGAAAAAACGAAACGGGCTATATTAGGAAACGGTTTACTTACTCTTTAATACGAATCAATAAAATAAATAAAATATTTATTATCTTGCCAAAGTTGGATAGTAGAGGGGAAGGAAAGAACGGGGGAAAAATCTAAATTCTTCAAAGGGCTTTAAACATTGGTAGGGACGAGAAGACCACTGAATTATTCGGAGGCAATGCGGGTTCTTCCCTTTAGTGCTTTGCCCGCCTTCCCTTTCCCAGGGCTCAACCTATACTAAGAATTTAGTTTTCCTTTTCAAGGGAATGTTTCTTTGGGCTAGAGATGGAATTCCAAATTATTTAGAAGTAAGAGATATGGAGAAGAAAATGTTGATACAACTTTCCTCATTAATTATAGCGTTTTACTTTGGTAATATTACTTAAAACTTAAAAGTACTCAATATCTTATCATATCAGACAAGGAATGACAATTTATGAATTAAAATAGTCATATAACATTATTTTGTAATGTATCGTAGAGTATCTCTTTAGCCTTAAATTTCTTCCCAACAAATAAGACTAAATATTAGTTTTTTTTTATAATTTGAGAATAATTTATAAATATATATCTACAGGCCCGGTGAATAAGTGTTTAAAAAGGATTTCCTCCAAAATGACTTTCTTGTACTTAGAGAAGCGGATTCGAGTTACTTTTATAGCGAAGGAAGGTGAATATTGGGTATTTTACAACTCTATTTCAAGCCAAAGACTGTGAGAATGACAGGATTTTGCTTCCCTCAATAAAGTTGAATGTTTCTGGACAAAATTCTACTCAACCTCTTATTCTCTTGGGCTGCAGATATAACGGGGTTCGATACAATATTTTATCTTTCAATCATTTATTTCAATTTCGATTCCCATTCTTTAAAAAATTAGAATTAATAAATTGTGGGGAATGAGTTGCTGAGTTGCAGTCCCGGGTTTAAATCCGGCTGCGACAGGTAAATTATGTAAAAGTGAATGCAGTCAATTGAAGGAAAAAAAACCTGGCAGTTGAGTTGGTCTCGGATAAATCACCTCCCTACACATTAATCTGATCGCTCTTTAGCAATGCGAATCCCAGTATTTGCAAATAAATATGTAATCAATGTTTTTTTTGTGTTTTTTTAGATTAATTAATTGATATTTACAACTGTAATAATATTACAACAAGTAAATCTGCTAATATGAACAAATGACATGAAAAAAAACCACACTTGTGCAGAAACTACCCATCGGTAGCACTCCAATAAAGTTCTATAGTAGGAGGTCTCGGAGCGATCTTCTTTTCAGACGCCTCGGAGGGTTATCAGGAATAGTATGGGAAGCAAGTTGAGACTAGCGGATTCAAGAGTGTATGGAGCTTGTCTTGGAAAGATAGGTATCTAGTTTGGGCCAAATCAGCAACATATGTGATATTAAGATCATGATGGATGAGTTAGTTTGTGACATAACAAGGAGCATTCAGGATTTTATGAAGGATTTTGGATTGTAAGGATTAGATTCAAGATGAATTGGATGGATGGTTTAATATAGCCCCAAAGCTCAACTCTATATGTCCAAATAGGTCTGATAACTGTCATGTAAATGAGTCTTTTGTAATTAATTGGGAGCTTAGAGCGTTTGTCCAGTAAATGTTGAAGTAGGCGAAAACGTCGAGCAGTTTCTTTTCTTTTCAGTCTTGTATGATGAAGTAATTAATGCTAAAAAAATATCTATATTGCTACCGAGATATTATTTAGAAGGTTACTATAATTAATTCAGATTCTCCGGTGGCTTACAAAACCACTTTAAAGTGTGTGCAGTTTATTGGGGGAAGACTGGCGGTTGGTCACAACCATTATCCTAGAAACATTAGTCTCTACGATTTACTGAAGTAAAGGCTCTTCATGGGCTGCAGTGGTACAGTAAAAAAAAATTACAATGTGAAGAATCATCTTAAAACCCAAAAATGAAATAATCGTTAAAACTTATTAATATTGCTACAAAATTGAGAGGTTCTAATCTGAAAATCCGAATTCGGAAATTTCCCAGATTGCCTAATAATATGTAATTTTCCTCAACTTCCATTCTTTTTGCACTGAAATGGCCAAAAAGAACATGGCCTGGCAAACTGCAGGGCGCCCTAGGAGGAATAATATGGAGGCCCCATTGAAGGAAGGTACATATACCTGGGCCCGGGCCCCCTCCCCAACCTCCCAACCCTTCGGCCCTTGCTGAAAAAGAACCAACTGCGAACCAAGGGCCATTTTTTAGCCTCGCCATTATTAGTTCCAAAGATCCACCATTTTGCGCATATTTCACCTCGCCTACGCTCCTCCCGCAATGGCTCTCTTCTATTCTCACGCCCGCCATAGAGAGTCCGCCCGTGTCTCTTATTGCTTTTTTAAATATTTAGGTCCTTATGAAAGTTAAATGATTTCTGTATTAGCGGCGGGATCTGTAACTAGAAAAGCACCCGAGGTTTATGGGGTGGAGTTATATTGTGTACAGCGATGAAAAGTGAATTGAACGAAACAGAATAGAGTGGCCGAAAAATAAACTATTTTATTTTTTCGTCTTAAGCAATCTAATTTATACGTATTACAAAAATAATTATTAAATATTCGCACATTCACTTGGAATACCTATATATTTATAATCTATAAAAAAAATTATTGGATAGAACCTAGTAAAAATTAAAATAATAATATTATAAATTCAATTATTTTTTAATTTAAATAGTCCCTTATTGTACGTCGATTGTTATATTATTCATTGTATAAAAAAATTGATATTAAAATAAAAATTATCCTAAATATCTAATTTATATTTTTAAATTTCTCCCAAAAAAAGAATATTTTTTCTGAATGGTTGTATAAAAGATGGTTATCATGTTTCACCCATTTCATTGCATATATACAACAGACACATGTTTCAGCATGCTTCGTTTATATATTATTTCGGATTTTTGCTACATAAAAATATGTTCCCTCCGTTCGATATTTATAATATATCCACTCGCTAATATTTCATAAAATTACAGAATCAATTTAATAGAGCCTACATCGCGTGTGGGCAGCCGGCATTATGGATTACTCGGAGAGCTGGTGCCAACCCGATCGACCGCTCCTGGCGCCAGCCTGTTTTCGCCGGCAACCGACGAACAAAACACTTAAGTCATACAGAATCGACTGGACTGCAGTGGAATTATTTACGAGAGTTGATGCTAATGCAGTGGCACTTTAAACTTGCTACACAGTCCGAAAACAAGCCCAGAAAAGACTAAGTAATTACTCAAAAAATTGAAATTAATCGGGCAAATGGTAATGAGAAATGTTATTTACCAGACGAGTGCTTTTATCAAAAAAAAGTTTATATTATAAAATATTCCGCTAATTTAAAAAAAAAATGTCATTCGTAAAAAATGCTAAGAAAATATTAAAAATAAAGCTAAAACACATTTATAAAATAGTGAAGTAAAATTCCTTGTAAATTGTTTGAGTACAAAAAGGTAAATTTAAGAAAGGTGTTAATCAAAAATAATTCTAAAAAAAATGCTTAAAATAACGGAGTTTGAGCCCAAATAATACATATGAATATAAAATCCATTTATAAAATATTAAAATTACATTCATTTAAACTATTTGAATACGAAAAGATAAATTACAAAAAAAAAAGATAATAATAAAAAATAATTCTAAAAAAAAAGCCGCCTAAAATAACGGAAAGTGCACCAAAAATATCCTTATAAATTTAAACTCCTTTAATAAAATAGTAACGTTAAATTCCTCATAAATTATTTCACTAAAAAAAGATATTTTATAAAAATAAAAGGTGATAATGTTAAATAATACAAAAAAAAAAATGCTTAAAATAATATAATTCATACCAAAAAAATACATAGAAATATAAAATCAATTTATTTAGTAGTGAAGTTAAATTCATCATAAACTGTTTGAATATAAAAAAGGTGATAATCATTAATAATTCTAAAATAATAATCTTCTTAAAATAAAGGAATTCGAAACAAAAATTTAAAAATAAATCTAAAATCCATTTATAAAATAGTGAAGTTAAATTCCTTAAAAACTGAAGTGTACGGAAAGATTGTTTAAGAAAAAACCGAGCTTATCAATAAAATTTCAAAAAGATAAGATTGCAGAAGTACCTAGAAGTAATTGCATAATCTTTTCAACTAGATAAAAGTAAATCTACAATTTTCCAAATATATCTTTATTCGATAATTAATGTTGACTATATTTTAAAATACTTAAAATATAAAGTTATAACATTACTAAAAAAAACATTATAATGACTATAATTTCATCAAAACGATTTCATGTTGTAATAATAATTTTGTATTGCGCAATTTATCATCACTAATTAATAAATATATTTACTTAGTAATTAATATAGTGAATAAGAAAAAAAAAAAAACGAAATGTGGAAAAAGAAAAAATTTGAAATTTTATTAAAGAAATACGTTTTTGTATCCCATATCTCAGCCATTACTAATTAATTTTACAGTTGGAGTTTTTCAAGGAAAAACTAGGCTGCTGGAAAAATATTAATTTTAGAAATAATAAACTGAAAAATTTTTGGTTAGCTGGATAATACACAATACAAAAGTATATTTTTTTAACAATAAAAGTTAAACAATTCTTTCATTATTTAGTCTTCTCTCTTCCTAAATTTTTTTATTAATATACATGCAATCTTTTTAAAATTTATTAAATTATCCTGACTATTTAATAAGCAGAAAAATTTAAAACTTTCAAAATTAGGAAATACTTTGTTTTAGCTAAAATACACTTCTTTTGACATTAAATTCCTCGTTGTTTATTTTAAATGACTTATCATAATATTTAGAATATTTTAAGGTAAAATAAATCTAAATTTATAATTATTAGCACAGGAGGGAATACGTTACTTTTTTTTTCATAATCTTTCTCGAAAAGATTGATAGCGTAGAGTTTCAAGGAACGCGTGATAAATGAGGATCATTATTTTATTATTACGTAATAACTAAAGAGTTTCACAGACCCCATACTTTTCATCTTTTTTTTTATGACACTGCAATTAAGGATGTAAAGGATGGTGATAAAAATTGAGTTGTTAAGAACAACATGCAATTTTTCTTTGAAAATATAGTCGCTACTAATGCTTCTTTCCTGGTTCTTCACAGGATATTTATGCTAGCAATGAGATAATCACATATCATATTGAACAGAAGATAATTGTCAATAGTTGCAGTTATGGAGGGTAGGGTTAAAATAAAGTGTGACTCAGTGTTGGAGTAATGAATCACCATTATGGGAGTGCCACAGAAGGCTTGTTGAGTCCCTATTAGCGCCGATGATCCCTCTATATTGAGTTACCACTCCAAAACTTAAACTACTGCATCGTAAAACCTAAAGCTAAATGAAACAAGGATAAAAATGCCATGAAGAGGAGTGGAGGAAACCACGCATAAAACTTAAAAGCCACAAATGGAAAATTTTATATAACATAAGATGATATGCGATGAAATATTTAAAAAGAAAATAATCGATTCAATATTGTTTCTAGAATAAATTTCAATCTACTTCTTAACTCATATATTATCAACAACAATTTTATTTTCATTATAGAATATTAAATTACAATTCGTTATGATAATAAAAGTGAAAACATTTGTTCCCAAAAAACAATTCACATTATAAAATTCTAAGACACCTGCTAATAGAGATTTCGATTATGAAGTTTCAGTTTATTTTTCACTGCAATATTATAATGAGGATTGGAAGTATGTAATGTGCCAATAACGGTCCTTTCAAAGGGTTCCTTTGAAAAGAAAAAAATGAGGGGTTGTGTTATAATTAAGAAATTTAAATAATTTTCAAGAATATTTTGTTTTTTTTTAATAATAATTAGAAGCTGGCATTAAAAACAGAAATAACGAATAAAGTGTTTTTATTTTCTATTTAAAAATTATTATATTATATATTAATCAGTTATAGACGAACATGCATCGTGTACTAAAAGTGATAAGGTTTACATACAGTTAATCTATACCGCTAAATTAAAACAAAAATATTATAACATTTTTTTTAACTATTTCTAAATTATCTCATCAATATTATTACCTCAAAGAGATGATTATTAATAGTGGAAATCTATTTTACAATTAAATTTCTTAAGGAAATCTATTTTATAATTAAATTTCTTAAGGCAATCTATTTTATAATTAAATCTCGTGAATAAATTAATTACCAAACAAAATTAATTATAATGTAACCAGTTCAGAAAAAAACAACTGTTCAAGAATGATTTATCAAATTGAAATTGAGAATTGATTAATAAATTAGAAATAACTGGACTATACAAAGATGCCGGACATTATCAGGTTTATCAAGGTGAACAGGCTAAGATCAGCAGGACACATCGCACGTATGGGAACAGATGATGTCCCTAAAAAATTTCTTCAAGAAAAAGTGCATGGAACAAAAAGGATTGGAAGAACGAGGCTCCGATGGGCGGATGGTGTGGCTGTGGAAGCATGGTGGCAGCTATGAACAGAGATGACTGGCGATTGATGTTGCGGGAAGCCTTGTCTCTGGGATCTATGGGATAGAATAAATTGATGACGTGACCTGTATTTAATTTAAAATTATAAAATACAACATAATAATTTAAAATGAAAAGAAATAATGATTTATTATTTATAATTTGTTGTAAGCTTATTTATCTACTTCCCACCCCAGTAGCATAACTATACTTTAAAAGGAAGAAAAAAAAAAGTTTATAAAAGGGTATGAAAATATTGAATAAAAATTATATTTTAAAGATTCATCTGAAAAAATACTATTTTACATATAAAATGAGTTCATGAGCAAATATATTTAAATGCAATGCAATCTAATATTCACTGTCATTTTTAACTATTATATTTCATATATTTTAAAGCTAATTCTGTGAAATTTCTATAAGGTCTCATTTTACAACATCTGCATACTTCGTCGATGGAATGTTTTATTTCCGTGTTTATTTATCATACAATGTAAATACACTATATAAGACGAGTATCTTTAATTTCAAACAAAGGATTTGTCTGCATCGATATGAGGAGATATATATTTTTTTTTTTGGGAAATATCCAATTTGATATTTGATGTAGATATCGTACATAAAAAGTTTTTTAATATAGTAAAATTTGTTGAAAAGATATTTGTTAATTAAAGTGTAACTAATATTTATTAATGCACATAAGTATACTATAATTTTATTAATTCACGAGTTACAAGAAAATGAAATTAATGTTATCAATCCATATAAAATAAATATATTCAAGCTATAAAAATACTATTTAAATCATAATTATTTAAAAAACCTGTTTCTTTGTTTTATTATAACGGATGAAATGATTTTTAACTGAAATTTTAAATGACGTTACTGGAAAGGAACCAATAAATATAAAATGTTCTCTTAGTTAACAAGAAATGAATGTTCATGAAAGAAGAGAGGTTCAATGCTCACAGGATGTGTGCAAACATTTACAAGGATGCCACTGATAAGATAAAGTGTAATTCATACCTAACATCTCACTACACTTACTAAGATATTTTTAGAGCTAGCGAAAATCTTCAAGCGTTCTTACTTAGTGACTTGGTTGTAAAAAAAAAAAAAGAAACAAAAAAACGAACGGTGATAAAGCCAGACTAATGACTCATGAGAGGTTGTGGAGACAATAAAGCTTGCCTCAAAGGGAGAGGACGTGTTTTATCGTAAAAAAAAATGATGTCATGTTCTTCCAGATGATAATATTCGCTGGAGTGCAGCGGAATATGAATTTCGCACGATAAACATTATTCAGAGTTGTGAACTGTTTTGTGTTCTCTTTCCATCCATTGACAAGCGTGGTTAATTCATCCTTAAATTTAGCTTAGTTGTACATCAAAAAGTAAATCATCAAAGTAATCGTGGTCACGATAAGATGCGTCAATTTACTGTAAAAATATTTTTGCATTTCACAATGTTTCATCTATTAGCTTTTACCACAGAAGTTGGATCTAATTGACTCCTCATTCTGTCTATATAATGCTAAAGGATATAATATAATGTGTGATCCATAAAATTATTTATGTAAGAATTATGATTTGGCAGATGCTCGCTCAGTTCTTAAATGAGAACACAGTTGAAACGCGATGCTGGCCAAGCTTTCTCCTATTTGTAGATGCAATCGACAGAAGAGTCATAAGTCATATATGTATTATTAAAACTACCTTCTACATTAACAATGCAATGCAAGATAACATATTGTGGGTTTGTTAAATATTTTAATGAACCTTATAACTTTATGGTTCTCGTCTTCATGTCTCGTTTCATCTACTTTGAATAAATTCAATAATTTGTGGTTTTCAAAAGTATGTCTTATTGTTATTTTTTGTTAATGGTTAATTGTTATATATATTTGATTTAACGTTTTTCGAGATAGTTTAAGGATAGATAAGTTAAAATATGGGGGAAATTAAACTAAATTTGAGCAACTTTTCATTTTAATAAAATAATTTTATAGGAACGAGATTAAATTAAAATAAATAATAAATATTCTATATTAAATTTGTGCTTTAAGATATGCAAAATAATAAACATAGGTTGCTTTTCTTCTAAATAACGTTTTTTAGCATTCTGCAGATTTAAATGTGATGCAGAAGGGAAGAATAAAGTTAAACAAGAAGATTCTATCTAAAATTAAAATAAATTTTAGAAAAACGTATTTAATTGGTAACAACAGTTTCTGTGAGATTTGCCAATGGCGAACACGATCGTGTGGTAAACAGCTGTTAAAAAGGAGTACAAACAGCTCAAAACGATTCAAGGTGTATGTCTCCCATACGAGTGGAGAGGAAAATAATTGACTGGAAGATCTAAGGTGGGATACAGATAGATAGTCTGGAAGAAAAACTTATTTTGTTATATTGACTGCAACCCCGGGCAATCTATATCCCACATACAATACGAGTAGTTCGTCCAAACGGTGTCACAAAAGAAAAAGGTAACGTGGCTTCCCAAGTTGGGCTTCGAGCATCTCCAACATCCTCTTCATTACCAGATTGACAGGACCATAAATCCGCATGGAACTGAACAGAAATTATTATTATAATTATACTGATAGATTTTGAAGTTAATTTTTCTCTCCCTAACATTTAGGAAAAATTCTGTTACCTCGTTTTTCCTCAGTAGTCTTCAATAAAAAAATTAACAAAATTGGCGTATAAATACAATTATTTAACGAAAGTTAAAAGTTAGGATATGAATTTTGTGTCCTTTATCCTGTCTATTGTGTATGGGTTTAACCCGGAGGGAATATGAGAGAATAGTAAAATATTCTCTTAAATTCGGAGCGAAATGAGTACGTGTCTGGCAAGAAGTGGTAGGATACGACTTCATAAGAGAACTCGGAAGGGAGAGCAATAATAGAGTGGGAGGGACATTTAATTTGGCGGAGTCCTCCGAGGAGGAAGGCGGGTAGGGCGAAGGGCCAGCGGAATTCGGACTGCGGAGGATCTGCAATTATACCCCAGCCTCTGAATTCCCGGCCCCGCTAATATCTTCCACAAGATTCCTCCCTCTATTGCACTTCATATTGCACTTCGTGGGTTCCTCTCCATCGACATGTAGGACTGTTAGTGTCCCGAGAAAACTGGAGTACCGAGGGTATGGCCAGACGATAATTCCCAAAGTCAATAAGCTAGGAGGCCATAAGCCGGAAGATACACAAGTTGAGGTCGATTTGTATTCGGGATGTTTGCGTTGGGACCGCGAACCGTCAGGTGACTGCGCAGGTCCTTGTCCAACCTTCGTAGCCATTCTTGTGAAATAACTTTTGAAACTTCGCAACTATCTTTGTATGTATGGTTATTTGTCTCTTGGTATATAAATTTCTAGTAATTATGCAAGAGAATTCTGTTTAATTCCTTCCAGGAAAGCATTGTTTGTTTATTCATTTAATGTCACTTTATGAAGCTATGGCTAATCGGACGATGCTACAGTGGGAGCTCTAAACTTTCCCTATCCAGATATAATTAGGGTAGGGATCCACCGTATTATGATAGCTTTCCCGATTAGCAGGAAATTCTAATTTAATTATAATTATAATTTAGTTATACTTCCAGGAATAAACCTCGAAATATTGTAAATATTTTAAAAATACGGCCATTTTATTAATTTTCATCAAATATTAAAATTTAAAAAATATATTTTTCATATTATTTATTCCGATTTTTTAATTATGGTTAATAGATAGTTAAGAATAACTATATCGTTGACTAAGAAATATATACGTTATGTTTTGATGTTTTATGCATTTAATGTCACTCTACATAGCTAAGGTTAATCAGACGATGTTACAGTGGGAGTTCTAAATTTTGTCTATCCAGATATAGATATTTAACTACATCGAACAGGCTCGGGATCCATATTTTAGGTCGTACCGAAGGATTACCAAGGATTTTTTCACTCCCTTTTAAAAAATCTGCTTAAAAAACCAACTGCCGTCCTTGCGAACACACGATCGTTATGCTAAATATACCACAGATATATATAACCTGAAGATATGCTATTAGAAGGTGCAAAATCAGATTTTTCAAAGTATCTTGAATAACTAAAATAGGTTCCGGCTTATAGGAAACGAGTTCGATTTATATTAAAAACAATTTTTAAAACTATGAAATGTGTGTTCATATATTCTGTGAGATGGACCGCATATAAATATACATAAATTTGTTAATAAAAATTAAAAGCGTTGTGAAATTGAGTTATTTCGCTTACCTCTACTGTTATCATTTAACACAAAAATTTGCTTAAGAGAATTGTTTTAAAAAAAGTCTTAAAAATGCAACGACAAAAGGGACTATCGATTAAAATTATTTTTCTATTTTTTCTTCTTATATTTTTAACATTATTATTTTTTAAATTTTTTTATTTCGATTATATTAAAAAATAAAAAATAGGAAATAAATTTAATTCAAGGGAAAATCATATACAGAACTAGGACTCCCAAACAGAACTCCCAAATTTTTAATTTACTCAAAAGACCTTAAATTCCGTTACTTCGTCATTTATGTTTCTTTTGTTATCACTCGGTTTACATCTCTTTCTTTGTTTCAATTTTTTATTCATTTTATTTATATTAATTTTATCCATCTACTCACTTTCCCTATCTTTTCCTATTCTCCAGCATGGTTACCTTCTATAGTTAACTTTTGGCCACTAGATTTCGCCCCTGTCTCTTCCCCCGGTCTTAACGTTCTTGTGCTGGAATCCGATAAATTCCCGTTACTCCGACATTGATGTTTTCTTTTTTATCACTCTATCGACATTTCTTTCATTGTTTTAATTTTATTTATATTTTTTTATCCTTTTTTCCTATACTCCAGTATAGTTACCTTCTATAGTTAACTTTTCGGCCACTAGATACCGCTCCTATCTCTTCCCTCGTTCTTAACGGTCATAGTGGCTCAGTTCGCTCCAGCCGCTATATGTAACGGCCACGCTTCCCAACATTCGGTATGTCTCCTCTTCTTTATATCTTCTTTATATTTTATTTATTTTAAACTTTTCTCTTTATCCTTTCTCCAATTTTTATTTCCTATTTTTTCCCCCTTATCATTTTGGCATCCATCATATGTTGGTAATCATGTGTTCATATTTTTAAACACCTATTTTATTTTTCTAATTCATTAATCCCATCTAATTTTTTTCATACATACATTGTAAACTATTGTTACTGTACTAGCGTTTTCACCTATTTTAACTTTTCATATTCTATCCCTATCAACTATATTTTAAAAACAGTCATTGTACACTGGTGTTATTGTACAATAGTTTTTCTATTATTCACATTTGTTATTGTACATATAGTTCCATACTTTTCTGTAACTTGGTAACATCATCAAGTCCGTTATCATACATTTTATACCTTTATTTTACTAGTTTTTCTGTATTCTTCATATTCCAACCTTTCTTTATATGTAAATATCCTCATTTTTGTTTCTTTTGTTTAACTCCTCCTTTTGATTTTCCTTTATATTATTATTTTGTACTGTACTATCCATTCTGTACATTTATTTTCTATTTTTTATTTTATATGCGTTATTTATTATTTATCATTTCTGCTCAATTTCTTTAATTTTATTAAATCTGTCTTACTTTACTATATCTGCCATTATTTTCATTTTCTTTTCATTATCAATATCTTTGTTATATCTGTCTTTATCTTAATTTTATTATATTCTATCACATTTTCTATAATTATATCTGTCACTATTTCAATAATTTTGTTATATTTGTCTTTATCTTAATTTTATTATATCTGCCACTAGTTTAATGCCTTTTCATTATCATTAATTTTTAAATCTGTCTATATCTTTATTTTATTATAATCTGGCTCCTTTTTAATATTCTTTATCTTCTATTTTCATATCTGCCACTTTGTATTTTTCTACATTATTTGTCACTATTATTGTTACTGTACAACTTTTATGTTTTTACATTTTTTGTTCTGTTTGTTTCTCTGTTAGCCCTGAAGATGACCTACACTGTAGGTCGAAACGTCGGCACATAATATAAGTACTTCACTTATTCGGTGTTCTTATTGACTGCACCCCCCAACTATCTCCTTTACATAAGATCATCCAGTCAACCATTTTCATCTCATTCATCTCATACTCATTTATAATTCAATATTTATTTAAATTTAATATTCATTGAGATTTCATTCATGATATCTTACTGGTTACTCGTATTCATATTTTCATCGTGTGTGGTGTACGGATTTTACAATGTTACAAATAACAAGTGGAATACCTGCAGGGTATAAAAAATACTATGTACTTCTATATGACGAACCATAATGTTCGTTATACAACCATAATGTATTTTTATAACTTGGTTGGTATTGTTTATAACTTAAATATAAACAGAATTTTTCATGTTATCTGAGCAATGATGGTTTAAGATTAAAAATTGTAGAAAAAAAAGAGATTCAAGATTTAAAAAGTATTTAAATTGTCAACTATTTCTTTTAGAATTTACTGTCTAAAATCTACATAAAACCAAGTATTATAGGCAGGAATTCCTGAAATAAAGATTTCTTTTTCCTTTCCTTTTCCACATCCAGTCTACAATTTTCTCCCATGGCTTCATTTGCGGCTTGTGGTCAGATAAGAAAACCATAATTTCCACATCCCGAGGAATCTGTTTCATGATGAATTCGAGAGATACGTAGGAAACCAGAATTGCGTAGGACTTCATTATTCAATGACTCCATGCTGGAGATGGAACAATCTATTTGTCCGAAATAATTTTCGAGGAGTAATAGGTTTTCGTAAGAAAAATTGGAAAAGAAATGTATTAATTGTTAGATGAAAAAGTCGAATTTTCTCTTAAATAGGTTTCTTGTAATTAGGGTAGTGGAATCGTGTTATTTTCGTAATGGGTAACGATCTAAGTTAGGCATCGGCTTGAAATGGAGTTATTGCTTATATTACAAATCCATCTCAAACCAAGAAGTACGAGAATGACATGACCCCGCTTACCTTAATATCATTAGCTCGTTATGGATGAAATTCGACTTAAACATTAAGTCTATAGAAAAAATGAAGGGCTTACTTGCTGCACGACCTCGGATCAGATAGTTAAGCAGTCCTTCTAACACAACTTAGGAATTAGAAGCCTACAAGTATGCACAAAAACCCAATCTTATAGTATAATCAATTACAACATATAAGCCGTTGATATGTTGTTATTCAACGATAATAATGAGGTTAATAATAAATTATTATTTTGTGGAATCCTTTTCTCCGAGTTGAGTAACAATTTAAACCAATGCTACAGCATATCCTTAATTTTAGAACGTTTCAGGGGAAGAGGGGATAACGAAGCTCTCCAGTGATTTACACTTGAGCCTCACTGGTTCAAGTTTATTTTGCCGTCTCTGATGAATTGGAATTCCACCGAGTAAGGAATTGAAATTAAAAGTAGTCCATTTAAATTTCGACTTGGGCAAGATGAGAGGAATTCTTGCAATAACAAGAGGAATCCGAGAGGGCCGGAGGAAGGGGAAAGACTTGAATCGGGATCGGGAGATTTATCCGGAGCGACCCGGGACAGCACTCACTGGATTGCTCGCTCCCCCCCCCCCCTTCTACTAATTGTGTCTTTAATCTCAGTCATCCAGCACTCGAGGGACAATGGGAAAAGGTGCACAAAGGCCTATTTAGGCGTCATTTTATTCCGAGGCAGATCTACAGTGCAACAGAGTGTTGCTACGCACACCGTACCATTGTGCTCCAACCCTTCCAAACAAACCTGACCTATAAGGCCTGTAAGGAAATCGAGTTACACCCTGCGGGGTTCCGGGGTCAGGCGTTGAAAACGAGCGTTAAATGCAACGTTGAAAACATATTTCCTCGAGGCCTATTACCCTTCGACCCCAGGCAACCCCCCACATAGGTTTCAGACGCGTGAGGTGATTATCACACCTGGTAGGGTGATTTCACCGAATCCTGTTACGCTAGAAAACATCAATAACGGTGTATTTTTTTACAGTATGCACCAACTCTCTGGCAACAGCTAATAAGGGAATCATCATAACAAAATAGTCGAGACTCTTGTATATACCTACACCCCCAGTGAATAACTTTAGGTCAAATTTACTCCAAATGAGTTTCTTGAACTTGAGGAAGCAGAATGGCTTTATTTTCGTAGTGCTACACCTTAAAGGGCTAAGTCAGACATTGGACTGCTAAATCTCTCTGGACAAAACTCAACTTGACAACTTATTCACCGGGTCTGCAGATATGACCTATTCATTAGAATAAATTTTTTGTGAATGAATGAATGAATTTGGACTGTTGATATGAGATGCAGATGGTAGAGAGGTCAAGATTGAGTTTGAAACTTTATACTTCGATAACTAATTTATAATAATTCGTTGAAATAAATAAATATATATTAATGTTGAAAAGCAAAAACACTAAAGAAATATTTTAGAATGCAAGAGGTTCAATTCCTGAAGTGAGTATGTATGATTGACGAGTCTATTTGGCTGTTAATGTGAGATATGCTGCATTTGGTCTTCATTGATGTGAATTTATATTTTTGTCTATGTCCTAAATTAGTGAAACGTTGACTGGTTAGTCATTTTTCAGTATGTATTTTAGAGACTTAAAGCTTTCTTTTTGGATTTTTCCGTTGCGTAATATCAATTTTTTAAATTTGGTCACTTTTATAGTCATTCATTAGTTGTGCTTATTATAATGATCGATCAAATGTAAAAAAAAAGTTCATAATAAAAATATCACAAGCTTATTTATTTCTAAGCATCAAGCGGCGTGTTTCAAATTGAAATTCAACACTGCATATTTTAAAACCGTAAATAAACCGAAGCAATAACATTACTAGATTATTATTGTTTCTCATTATATAGATAATGATTTAATGGTCAATGTCCCAATACCTTTATTGCTTTTTATATATTTCTATTTAAATAAGTTTATAAATGTAGGAAACATTTAAATGGAAATCTAGGTCCTTGATGCTTTTTTTATTCAATTAATTACAGAGAAATTTTACATATTATTATTTCATGTTTCATTTTCAGAAATATTTCACGTAATTACAAGAGGTAATTAAATGTTATATACAATCACTTACATAACAGCTATCCTCTAAGCTGTACTCACTTTGTTAACGGTCACAATGTGTATAATAAAACATCTTTGAAATTAATACCATTAAATCATGAACACATAACGGAGAAAATTACAATTTCAAATGTTGGATTTGCAATTAAAATAGACACGAGGATGAAAATAACTCACCCCAGGGAAATTCAAAGCAGCTAGAAGTCGAAATTTTTATAGCTCATAAAACTAAACGCAACTGAAGCTATGACAGTTTTAATTATTTCTGCATTCATTAAGTTGAAGAGGTAATATTTTAATTAACTGTTGTGTTATAGCTTATACATTTACAAATGGGGCATTATAAAATGTTAGTAATCCTTAAACATTAGAGGATAGAATAATATTACAACTATTAAAATATGATTTAATGGAGTAATTAAAACAGCCTAGTAATAGAAATACTTTGTCCATCGTAATAATTAACATAATGTTTTTATGGGTATTCATATATTGAACAAGACCTTATATCGGTTTGCTTACATAAATCGTAATGACAATAATATATTTTTATTTAAAAATTGTATGCAAAATAAAAATATAATTTTATCGTTTAACAAAAAAATAACTCGATATAATATAATTTTTCGAGTTTTGGGAATTTTTTCGTTTGAAATAATTCATGTATTGCATACAACGGAGCAAGGGAAGAAACAAATTGTTAATTTTGTTTGTTAAGTAAATGGTGGAAGATACCGAAAACCAATTTTCTCAAAACAAATAAACTAAACCAATCACGATTTCGCCAATTTAGGCATCACCACGAAAAAAATTACTCAAATCCCGAATACGTTCAGATGAATGATGTGTTGGCACTAACTTGTGGGCCTTTTTTATTATTTTTTTTTTCCTCTTAATGATTCTTCCCCACAATTTTTCAGATCTTTTGCTTTTAAGGTTACAGCGTGAGTCTTTTTTTGTTCTGAACTGATTCCTCAATATTTCTTATAAAAGCCAATAATTGTCAAACAATAATACGCTAGATATGTAATGTAGTAAAGGCTAAATATTACAATTAATTTTTTTGTAAACGTTTGATATTAAGTCAAATATAATTTCAAGTTGTAAAATATATTATTATAAATTTATTAATTGATATTTATTTAATCATAACAACACAACGATTAAATATTTAAATCATACATAATGATATAGATAAAGGCATGTAGAGAAACTACCCAGTAGGTAGTAATCAAATAACAAATTTAACTTAGAAGATCACGAGGCCATCTTCTTTTCAGACGATTCAGAGGATTATATGGAATTGAAGAGGTAAGGTTTGAAACTAGTCGGTTTGAGTTGGAATAAAGTTTTTCATGTAGTATTGATATCGGATTCAGGCCAAATTTGCAACAAATGGGTCATAGTTCATATGGGACGTGGAGATGCAAAAAAGGGTAAATCCATATTTAATCATTTTCTATTTTTTTAATGTTTTTCACAAACCTAGCGCCCTCTATGCGGTGGTACATGGTTCACCATTCTAAACATCTAAATATTCTAAAAAAATATATTTCAAATAAATAATCATTTCATAATGACCTTAATTATGCATATGTTTGTCCTTCCTGAAAAAAACTTTAAATTTGGATTTATCCCCTTTTGAATCTCAACGCCTCATCTCAAGTAATAATAATAAATAGTAGCTCTGACTCCAGGCCTCTTTACTTATTCAGGCAGGCACTATGGTCCTTCACAAACCTTCCAATTTCTGATCTGACGATGTATAATTGGAATGCTTTCAGTCGGTTGCTACTTATCTTCATGTCTATTTATACAACGAGAATTATAATTTTCTTTCATTATAATCTACTATATTTTCGATAACAAAAAAAAACTTCATTATTCATTATCGGACCAATTTCACCCGACTAGGCCAGTTTGTCTATGAACCATTAAGACATCCCTCATACCCCAAGAATCTTCGAACTTGAAGTATTGATACTTAGATGGCTGGAAGACGAAGATGAAGCAGAGGTGAAGTTTGCAAGTGGTCGGGACCGGGAGGAAGCTAAGTCCCCGGAGGAACCGGTTTGGCCCGCTCCCCTCCCACGAAACCAGAGTGCTTTGTTTGCCCAGCCTCGCTCCCACAGCTCTCTGCAAATCACTAACTGCATAATATTCTCAGCATCTGGACCCTCTGTGTACTTCACATCACCGGATAGGGTGCCTTATGTAAATATATTCCGATGTTGTGGGAGGTTAGGAATAGGAAAGAGTAGAAAAAAAAAATAATGAATATTCGTACAAGCAGGAATGAATCGAAGGATGTAACGGATATTTTGAAAAAGGGGTACATAAATAATCAATCGAGAAAATTAGGAAATAGAAATAATTACAATTTAAAAATATTTTACTTTTTTTCATATGTTATTATTTTTATTAGAAGACCGAGGAAGACATGAATGATATGAGAGAAAGAAAGACAGCAAGAGGGCTACAAGTGGAAGAAGAAGAGTCTGATAGGAAGAATTGGCGGGAAAATGTTTTGTGTATCGGGATACATTCATTGAAAAAAAACAAATAAATAAATAAATAAAATATTTGTAATATTACTAATAACGTGGCAATCATCATATTTTATATTTTATTGTTAGATGTTGTATTTTTTTTAAGATTTTTAAATATTTTATTTGAAAAGAAAAGATATGACCAGGACCCGAGTCTCCTACGTATCCGTCGTTGTGCTTAGCCACCTCAGCCATCCTGGTTCGCTTCTCGGCCAGACATATCTTTTCCTTTCACTGATCCTATATCTCCGTGTTCTCGCAATTTGCGATGTATACACGGGGAGCGTTATTTTTGTAATTAAACATTAGTTTTATTTTTGGATCTTGTTGACTTACGTCATTATATATTTTATTTTGTTGATAGATGTTATAATTTTTTTAATATTTTATTTTAAAAGCAAAGATATCATTAGATTGATAAGAAAAGATATTTTATAGCTTTCTTGGTATTTTACTATGTTTTATTATCTTAGTTATGCATATTTTGTTATCATATAGATTTCTCTCCATTATTTTTATTTCTCATATCTTTTTTTTCATAATTTATCTTTTACTCTTTTTATTTTTTTTTCATTTCTGTTTATATAAACTTCTATATCTTCTTTGGTACTGCAATAATAACGTAGTTTTTTTTCTATTTTCTATTATTATCAGCCTGAAATGGCCGAAATCTTAGGTTGAAAGGTAGGCACAAATAAAATAAGACTATCTTATTTTGTGTAATTTATTGATTGCACCCCTGACTATTTTACACTCTTCTTAGATTTCATCCAGTCAACCACTTCTGTTTGAATATAATGTATATGATGTTTATTGTAAGCAAGAGATATTAGCCACACATTCAGGCGCCCAGTTTCAAATGTAGATATTACGAAATTTCAAAAGTCAATTTTTCTAAACATTTTTTGCTAGTTTAGTAAAGCAATCTCTTTTAAAACGACACATAGGCGCCTTATTTCTCATGGTTTCGTTTCTGAACCTGGATTTTCAAGAGCACAAGGCATTGCTTGACGGATCTAGTGAAAAATGTGATCAAGTAATATTTATTTAAATTTGGAGTTATCCGAATTTGATCCTGAAAACTTTATATGTTTCTATGGATATAATGGTTAAAAATAGAACACTTCTGTCATGTGGTGTAATTTACAAAATGCCAAAGATGTTTGGTAGATAATTATTCATATTCTATTATCCAAACTCTTAGATAATTATTCAATTTTTATTAGTTATACAACAATATGATGTTTTTAAATCCATTTAAAAAAAATAAAAGCCCAATTAATTTTTGAAAAGTCCCAAATTGGTTTGGAAATCTTATTCAGTGGATCTGAATACTACGACCTGACACGAATTCCTTCGAATTCACCATCCTTATGTTGCTATTTGGTTGAGAATTCGGTCCTGATTAATTCTGATGAACCGTGAATATTTTCAGGAATCGAAACGAATTAGTCAAAAATATATGAATAAATAAATAACAGTTATTATTATCACCGCGTTCCACAAGGATGACTCCCCAGAGCGATGTTGGACTGAACGCAGCAGACATGAAAGAAGCACGGTAGACTGGGAACAGCTGAAGGTGATGTGTTGGCCTTGGTCTGTTGCCACGCGGCGTTATCTCCACTCACTGATAACATTTAATTCGTAACCCACAACCTCTGTTTTTTTCTTCTTTTTTTTCCCCAGTTCGAATCCGCTTTCTTCGACCAGAGAAATACCGATTTGTCTGCAAGGGAGGCCTGACTATGCTCGAAACCGATTTCTTTTTACCAATTTTATATAAATGCAAATGATGGATTTTATGCCAAATGTGAAACATTAACCCGGGAGAGTGTCCCCGTGAGTATTTTTCTCACTTTTTGAGTATTTTTCATCACTGTTTCTTTTAAATTTCAACTTGAAATTGTTCAGGCCACAGGACCTAGGAATAAACAGGATATAAATAACATAAGAAAAAAAATAAATCATTAGGCAATATTTCATATTTCATTAAAAAAATTAAAATTAAAAATGAGGTGCAGTGAAAACAAAAGTTGGAATGTTAACAGTGCCTCTGTGAGGTAAAAATGGAACATAGAATGTGTAGCTGTGAGGGAATCACCTCGTTAACATAATTCCCTTCATCCTATCTCTCATCTCACCTCGTGAATATGAACATGTCTGTCTCTAGACATGTCTGTCCAACATATGGCAGTCAGCAAGACAAAATCAACAAGTAAAGGAACAGGATGATTTGTTCGATATTTATAGTTAAATAATGATCCGTGTGAGGGAAATGCCGATTTGCCTGGTTGGGGTTCAGGATATCTCAGCACATATCTAACCATACCAATAATGGGAAATCAGAATTTTCAAATTAAAGTTTTCCTAAGTAGAAAATCTCAATAAGGAGGACGTGTAGGTGACGTATTTCACTTCTACATAAACCTCCAAAGAAGTAGAGGTTCCACATCACTCGCAAATAGTTTCATACATATTAAACAGCATATTCACTGCTATTTGAGAGATTCTCTAAAATACCAACATAGCTCAATGCAGTGAATACACCTACCCTTGTATGGAAACACGAGTTGGCGTTTCACATTAAACGCTTATGAAGACTAATCATCCTTCTCTCTCTGTGAACATTAATGAAGATTCATTTCCACTGCCTTTTTCTGTATTAACAACAAAATATGAACTCCTGCGCTGCTCAAAGCAACCTACCACATCAATAAAGGTTTTAACATTGGATTTGAATCTGAATGCCTTCAACGATAATTGGATAAGTGGAAACTTAAGTAATTTTAGCCTAAATTGACGTTTTTGAAAACAAATCTTGGATATGAAGGTAGCTCACATTAACTTATTGATTATGTTTAAACCTTTAATGAAATAGATCTTTCTTAAATTAAAATAATAATAAAAAAAATAGGTAAAAATACAATAAATAAAAGTAGCGGTTCATGTAAATATAACATTTAATAAATCTACCTACGATACAGCACCTAACTACGTATAAATTTACATAAACATTGCTTGCTTAAAAAAGGGGTACAATAAATCCCTCTAGTGGTAAAAATATTTCTTTTCACTACAAAAACAAGTTTCGCCCAACAGTTATTAACCGAGGTATTCAATTACTGGCAACAAACAAGCTACAGAATATTTTCTAAAACGTCTGTTATTGTTGCCAATAATCTTAACAATGCTTTATGGATACCGCAAAAAACAAAAATAAAAGGTAATTATTACAGTTCTGAGAAATTGTGAAATGTTACATCTCTTCTTTTGGCATGTTGAAGACTGCCGTCCCAAGAAGTTAAGTTCTTCCCCGGTAATGAAATAATTTACTACTCCTTTATTTTTGTCGAAAAACTTTTAAAGGTTAATATCTGATAATTTATAAATATAAATTATGAAATAATTCACATTTTTTCACAATATTATTAAATCTAAAAAAATAAATAAAGGGAGCGGAGTGGCTCGGTGGTAGAGCACTGAGTTGCCATGCCGGAAATCCTGGTTCTAATCTCGCTGAAGGCCAAGACTTTTATTTAGTATGTTTGCAGCCGGAGATGGATCATATGGGATCAAGGACCTTCCTGGGGCTCACCCAGCCTCTATAAAATATTATAAAAATAGGATACCCAAATTAAGGGGGGGAAATCTGGCGGTTGAGCGTGACCTAGGACAAGTCACCTTCTTGCAGAACTGTTGTCCATGAAACGGTACAGTCTCCACCATGTACTGAACCCTAGACCTGTTCACGGGCCGTAGTGGTACAGGTTTCTTCAGGTTAAAAAATAAATTAAACATCATATGGCCTTCAAATACATATATTTATATAAACATATGTAAATTCATTTTTAATAATTCATATTAAATGAAGAAGTTAAAAGGCAAGGATTTGATAAAACACATTCATTTTATCGCCGCTTCAGGCTGCTACAACATTTACTAGACAAACGCTCTAAGCTCTCAATTAATTACAGACTCATATACATTACAATCATTAGACCCATCTGGACATACAGAATAGAGCTTTGGGGCTCCACTAAACCATCGAATTCCTCTCGTATTCAATCCTTACAATCCAAAATCCTCAATGCTTCTTACTTTGTAACGAACAAAGTAATCCATAATGACCTTAATGTCCCGTTTGTTGATGATTTGGCCCGAATCCGATATCAATCATTTCATGACAAAATTTATTTCCACTCAAAGCAACTAGTTTCAAACCTCTTCAATTCCTGATAATCCTCCGAGGCATCTGAAGAGAAGATGGCCTCGTCACCTCTTAAGTTGAACTTATTATTTGATTACTGCCACTGCACTAGTTTCTCTGCTTGTCTTTCATGCTACTATGTACCAATCATTATATTTACATGTTGTGTTATTTTAATACAGTTGTAAATTTCATGAAATAAATTATTTAAAAAAAAAGGTTTCAAACCAAATAATAGAGCATATTATGCACACCTATGCTAATTACTAACTAATTTATGAAAATTAATAATGGTCTGTAAATTAATCTATTTGCTACAAGCCAAGAAACCACGGACTCCATTACGAGCTCGGTTAGTTGGACTTATCAATTTACATGGATCCTGATACCGTGGAAGGGTTAATTGCACGCCCCGTTCCCAAACCGCATTCCCTGATAACAATTTTACTAATTTATTTAATCTTCTGATAAATTGGATTAATTTATTCTCCTACCGAGCCGCTGAGAGCTATCCCCGCGATAAGAGACAGATAAGAAGAGGGAGATGTAAAAATATTGCGCACACGCTGGCTATGCTAATTCTGATCAGGTGCTTTATGATTAGTGAGCTCGCCATCCTCAAAGAGGAAAATTCAAAATGGCTGGGAAGAAAAATGAATTATTTATGAACCGGTTCATTTCACCGTTTCAAACACTCGGATTTTTAGAAGATAAATTGAATCGTGGCTATTTTTCACAATTCCGCTTTGTCAAGTTGAATATTTTTTTTAAAAATTACAGAAAAAAATGATCATGGGAAGAACAGAAATAATAATCTAATATATTATTTTATTTTCGACCAAGTAAATTTGGACGATTGAGTTAGTGCTTTTAGCTCCTGACTATAAAACATTATTTGCAAAGAACTCGTTGAATTAAAGTATTATCTCATAAGGTCAATAGTATTCCATATAGTATAAAGAATGAAAAGAACAAAAAAGTATAATTTTAAATAATTGCACAATTAAAAAGTTGCGAGAAAAGTATACATTAAAAAAAGTATAGAACTGTTTTTTCAGCCATTAATTATCAATAAGACCCGGATTTTTATGCATTTGCATATTTGTTTCTATGCTTTGTACATCACGTTGGAAGTTTTTAAAACGTGTTTTGGGCCAAAAGTATTCGATTACGGTACTTTTATTTTGCATATTTTGAGATAAATGCATATTTTTAATGCATTTTGTTCTATTTTAGGTTTTATGAGTTGTCAGAAATGTTCAGGTAATTTTTAAAAACGATGAATCAATAAAAAAATTTAATTCAATAACAGGAAACAATTAATAATTGAAACCCTCCGTGTATATGATTTCTTTTTTAGGAAGATTGACCCTTCCCCTTATATTTATTTATTCCCCTAATATGAATAATTATCTCCCTGATATTTACCAGGAGACCATGAATAAAATACACAAGAGATGTACCAATTTGAGTGTTCATAGATGAGACGACCGATTCGCTATGAAGGTATGTGGCCAATATTATTTTCGCAAAAATAAATGCATGTTATATGTACATATTCCAGGATTTTTATTGCATATAAATCCGGGCCCTAATTATCAATATCTTTAATTTTTTTTTTATTTAACCCTCTAAAGTTTGACTTAAGTTTGAGTGCATTGACTTCGAGGGCAATATTAATATTCATCATATTATTAAATAATTAGTCAGTTATGACGTCCACTGTAAGCTAAAAATTGAAAATTTTGCCAGAACCTATGAACGAGCTAGTTCTGACCTACAGATCTAGTCGTGTTGTAGATCAGAATTATATACTTTTACATACTTATTCAAATCTTTTCCAAGTTCTTACAGAATTTTATACTATGGCACAATATCAAGCATACATTTTTTTTTCCAACGTTTGTTCTGTAAAGATTGATTATAACTGCTGATTTAACAGTACTAGCATTTGAGCATTAGACTTTGCTATTTTAGTGGGTAGAGGTCTGAGCTGATACACTGAGTTCAAATTCGGCTTTGATAAAATATATTTAAAATATTTAATCTGTTAACAGCCCGGGATGGACCCTTCAGATCTTCAGATGGATCTTCAGATCTTCCAGGGGCTCACCCGACTACTATAACCCCGAATTGGGAAACAAATGTGGGGGTTGAGCGTGATCTTGCACATCGTTGTCCTTAAAAGATTACAGTCTGTACCATGTGCGGACCCTAAGACCCTTCAATGGTTGTAGTACAGTTTTTTTTTAATGCAAAGTACGAACCTATTAGAAATGGTGTTGGATTGAAAATAAGATTGGTTACTGAAAAGCTGCCAGAAATTAAAATGTCTTATTTAATGTCTGCACTTATTTTTAAGGTCCACGTTAATGAAAACAATGATTAGGTTTACAATCAATAGATATAAAATAATTACAAAGCAGTATTTAAAAAAAACTCATCTACTCTATTTTGACAAATATCTGGAATGATCACTTTTAGATGTCTTGTAAAGGAGAATATTAATACAGACTGCTAAGCCAAAATACGTGTCACTTCAGATGAGAAGGTGAGGGGGGGGGAGTTAGGGACATGGCTCTGACATTTATGTCACCGAGTGATGCAACCGGAATCCTAACACTCCCTAGGCCATTAGGCTCCATCAGGCTGCATCCAATCATTTCGTAAATAAATCAAATGTCGGGCCATTTATAGTCGGTTATTAGCTCTAGTTAGGAGTTCGCAGGAGCCGCCGTCCGAAAAGCCTCAGGTGAGCTAGGGTAGCTGATTAAATTCATCACCTCCTGTCTAAAGTGACGAATAGAATCTAGTGAAATCTATTGAGGTATCATTCCAAGAAATTAAATAACATAGAAGAGAGGAATAGTCGGGAAATATGGAATACTGAGGGTTCAGCTCTGCTTGGCGCTGCTAACATTCGGGAATATCATGAACTACTTCAAAAGACTCCCATGGCGCATGCGCTGTGAGAGTTGAGCGCCTGTTGCAGCTGAACTGTTCGCAACTTAACTAAGTTTGTTTTGTGTTTATAAAGAATTTTTATTGAACTTTCAAATATTTGTACTAACTACTACAAATGCGAATTAAGCTTTAATACTAAGCATAATGTACACTAAAAGAGTTGTAGTTTATTATTATGTGATTGGTTTTTCAGTGACACATTTTGTTTAATCAGTTTTTAGGATCTCTTTCCAAAGTAACTCTTCAATATTCTTCTATATATAAACCTCGAATTCCATATTAACCGACTATTCTATATTACCCTCTATTTGTATTTTTTTTAAATTTTTACACGTTTTTTATAAACAAGAAAATTAATAATTGCTTTTTAAACACGTTACAGATAACTTTAGTTAGTTATAGTTTGCATTCAAACTGATTTTGGGAGTTTTTACTAAAAAACAGTAAACTACATATAAAAATGTCAATGGTATTCCATAATACCCTACTCTCCTCTAGTTCTTTTTTAAAAATGTATTTGTCGAAATTTACGACTGCATTATAATACAGGCCTAGCCTGCGATGGCTGGGCTATGCAGGCAGACCTGAGGCCGTTTAATTGGCAGCTTAGAACGTTTTTACAGTAATAGTTTAAGTAGCCTCCAAAAATCCTTTTCTGTGACAATATTTTGTTTTATTTAAGAGTGTATATAAATAGATAAAATAATATTTTTCAGTGCAGGAAAAGACCCCCAGAACTGAGCTAAGAAATGCGATACGGTCATTGGAAATTCATTTTTCCCTTACGTAACGCATTACATCATGTTCCGTGAAGAATTTCTTTTAGCAAGCATGGCCATCTGTAACTTTAAAGGAATGGAACAAGAGCTCTTTCATGAATAAAAGTAGCAATAACCAACTCCCAGGTTTGATTTTCAAATTATTTTCTACCTCACTAAATTATACAATAATGCAATAATTTACGCATTGTTTAATATTAAAACAATTAAACGTTTTTAATGCAAATGAGTAAACAAAATATACATACGTAAAGGGTTTAATTAATAAATAATAGATCTATTTCATGGGTTACCAAATTTAATGTTGTTTTAAAAAATATGCATATGCTAAACATTATAAAAATTTATATAACAAATTAAGGAAATACTTAAAAATAAATCGTATTTGAAAAAATATTTCCCAAAGTTTAGTAAACAATATTTATTAAACAAAATTAAAATTATTTCATGATATTATTGATACATTATAATAGTGAAAGACTAATAAATTAAACTTAACATGCCAACAAATCCTCTACACTTAGTTGTATTAGGTCGATTTATTCTATCAATTTTTAAAGGTGTATTAAAACTAATAATAATAACTACCCAGTTTCAATAAATATTAATTCTAAAAGTAAACCATACATAAAAACCAGAAACAAAATGCCACAAGAAATAAAATAAGCACTGGCATACAGCGGGGAGAGAATAGAAGCCTTAATATACCGTTGGGCAATAAAAGGCCCATGTAACACGGACTATAAATTTTAGTATATTTATTTGTACATTGTTTATTGAAATAAAATCTTGGATAATGAAAAAAAATAATTTCTATCTTTCTCCAATTGCTGTTGACAACCAAGCATTGTCAACTTTTCATTTAAACTTAAACTTAAAGCATTTTAAATTAGCCAGAAAAGTTTAAAAACACATTAATTATATATCTTTCTTCTTTCATAAAGTTTTTATTTTGTTCAAGATTCCTTATTGTTGAAATTTATCGAACTATCAATATTTGGAGCCATATTTATTTTCTTAATTAATTATTCGATTTGTCAAACACAGCAATTACTAAACTAGGTAAACCTAAAATGTCTTAAGTCTCATGATCATAATTTTAAACAAGGAATTACATTGTTGAAGAAGAAACTCATTTTCATGAGTGAAAGTTGGATAAAATACAGAAAAATTACGAAGAAACTCTCAACAATAGAATTGCTTTTTGCGTAATAGTAATATTGAGTTCTGTTGCAACAAGACTAGCCCGGGATATCGGACAACAAAGACTTTAAAAAAACCGAGCCACGAAATTCCTTTTCGCTACACCGACCACAGTACTGGGTCATGCTCTTTCAGTCGTAACTTACTCAGAATTAAAATAATGCGGTACTCAAACCCGAAAATAAAAAATAAAATTTACAGACGAAATGAAAATTTAAAAAATAGTGACTTACAAGCTGAATCATTAATATTCTTAATACAAATTAAAAGATTTCGCTATCGAAAACCAATGAATGTTATTAAAATGGAAAAATATTGCTGAGAAGGAAACTGAGCTAATCATTTACTTAATCAAACATGTAGTCAAAACTGACTTTAGTTGTTTCAAGTTGCTACATTTTGGAATAACTTGCGTAGTTTGGGCCTAGCTTCGGGGATCTGTTGCTTGAGCACATCATATTAATTGTGCGTGCACAGGTTTATCAACAACTTTCATGACCGATCTTTAGCTACATCTATTATGCGTCAGATTATCTCAATACTTCTTTAATGGTTTTTTTTTTTTATAAATGAGTGGTTATTAAGGATTTGTGCAAGCTAATGAAAAAAATAGACAAGTAAACGTACACAAATAAAAAGTTCGACTTAGATGATTAGAACGAGGCCATCTTCATTTGTGACACCTCGGAGGATTATCGTGAATTGAAGATGTAGCTAGGTTTGAAACAAGTGGGTTTGTCATGAAAGGATTGATATCGGTTTCTAGTCAAATAGAAAACAAATGGGACATCAATGTCCTTATGGATTACTTTATCTGTAAAGTAAGGAGCATTGAGGATTTTACGATTCTGGATTTTAAGTATCGGATACGGGAGGAACAATGGCTTAGTGGACCCCCAAAGCTCTACTCTGTAAGTCCAAACGGATCAGTTTTTTGTCGTTTTAGTGTAGTTTGAGGATTCCAAGTTAAACGATTGGCAAGATGTAGTGCTATGTACCAGACCTGTTCTGAGTGGGATTTTAGTAACGATACAGGAGGAGAGAGAGACATTGGTTTACGACGGAGGGTAAAGGTGGTTTGACAGAAATTATGGGAATTTATTTTAATTCTCCAGTTTTGACACCATTCTTCAAGGTCGGTGCTAAGGAATTGAAGAGTATGGGATGCTATAACTGGATTAGTGTTGAGAGATAATACTCCTGTATCATCAGCATACGTGGTAAGGATAGTATTAGGATGGATTCGGATGTCAGCAGTATAAACTGTGTAGAGGATTGGGCCGAGGATACTGCCTTCAGGAACACAATCAAATTAAGAAAAGACGAATGGAGTAGGCATTTTTATGGTTTACTTTGAATGACCTGTTAGTCAGATAGGTTTCGATGATGAGAATGTACAAAGGAATGTTAAAACTTAATAAATAAAGAATATATTATAGTTGAAATCCTTACCTTAATACTGTCGTAGCAGGCGGTGACCCGTCCATTCTGCACCTCAACGTTGGCCGGGGGGTGTGCAAATTTACACTCCGTATCCGGCCTCGAGCATTTGTTCCTCTGGAACTCTCGGCATACTTCGAGCTGCAACCAGCGGGAGTCTTTCCCGTTGAGCAGGTTGTTCATGTTTACCATTGCCATTTTCACGGTTGCTCTTACAACTGGCAATCAAGGAAATACACAAATAGTGTGAGTGTGTGAGTGTAATGTGTCTTGTATGTGGTAGGATGGGTTGTACTCCAAGTACGTTTAGAGAGGAAGAGATAAGACTAGACGACGGAGAGTGATAGTGTGAGATATAGTGACAGGTAAGGGTGAGGGTGTGTAGGGTTGGTATGCGGGATCTTAGGTCATCAGGGACTGGCTATCACTTCTGGGCTTTAACGCATCCTTTGGGGTTCGCCTACAGCGGGGTATGGCGCCTCTGAAACACACAAGAAGAACAAAAAATCAATAACATAGAACATCAAAATGTATTATTGAGTTATATAATAGTACAAATAAAAAATAGAAGTGAAGTTAAAACAGATATAAGAAATAATAATTGAAAAAATTGCCCAAAATTAAAATAAATTAATTTTCGATTAAAGTCTAGACTAAAGAATATTGGTCAAGTTCATTAGTAAAAGTAGATTTCCGCGTCTTCATAACCAATCCACAGCTCATGTCTTGTTAAACAAAAAACTCTTGGGGCTTGACTTGGAGGAAATGATCTACACATTTCCCATAATTTTATTATTTTTTTAATACTAAATATTTGTATTTTTGGAAAATTTTAAAAAGGAAAGGAATGAAAAGTTAAGACTTGTTGTGAGTTAACTCGAAACGACGACCTGCAGAACTGATGCCAAAGAAAAAAGTTTGGAAACTAAATATTACTGATCATAGCTGTTGAAGTTAATTAAACATTGTGATATGTAAGTCACATTTAAATTAGCATATATACGCATGCCGTGAAAGGATTTAAACTGACAGCGCAGTCAGAGACAAGAGCCATAGAGAAGGGAATCCCTGGTATCTGCATTTGAGGGGCTAACACCGAGCAGAGACTGTATTGTATTGTTTCCTCTAGTTAGTACGGCAAACCTATCCTTAATTACACCCTCCTTTTGTTCAGTTTCCCGCTCAGTTTCAAAAGGCCGGATTAGATTAGATAACAAACTTGATAACTTCGTCTACGATCCTCAGTGGGTCTTCGATAATCAATGAAAATTTGGCGGAGTCCCCTCCAATCAGACCACCTTTGAGCTAACTTTCTTTTAAAGTTGTCCCTAACTGTAAGACCGCTCTGAGACGGTTTCAATATTAAAATTGTAAATAAAGGATAGGGGAGATATTGCAACCAAAAAAAGAAAAAAAGGGAGGGGGAAACTTGGGGTTTGGCAATCAGCTATAAAAGGAGAAAAGTGTTTTTGGAAGCGACTGGTGAGCGAAGACCGGGTCCTGTATAATGCAGTCGTTATTGGGAAACTTCTATCCCTACCAGGGCCAATAACTAAACCCCCAGAGGCCTCTTACATCCTATGGAAGAACCGTCCTTACTTCCCATAAGATCGGCTTTTACTCTAACACTACTTCCAGGATCATTCCCAGAGTTTGGAGTATGTTGTGTTTAATAAGGGAACATAACTCCTGCCTTGAGCCAACAGTCTAGGCTTAAAACTTGGAGGAAAGTTACATCACAAGAAAAATTCTGAATACATAACTATTCTAAGAGGTTGCAAGTTATTATTTTAATTAAATTATATTATATTATATTAAATTACTTTAGTGTAGTAAAAATCACGATTTGGGAATGGTAGACAAAAGGGTGCAACTTAACTAATATATGAGCAATATATTAAATATTAAAGTTATGTTAAAGTTTCTTCAAAAGAACAACGTCATGACTCAAAAAAAATAATTTTTCAATAGAGATATTCGAAAGTTTCTGCATAGCCAACAGCTCGAATTTGCTGGATGCACACTTTCGCATATGCAAATGAAAACTAAAAGAATAACGGAAGTAATTAAATTATAATTTACATATTATTGGGGTCTATGTAACGTATGATAAAGCTAATTTAATTTTTTTATTTTTTATAACTAACTAATAGTTTTTTGCAATTCATACTCATAAGTCGAAATCTTAATGTTTAAGGTACTAAAGAACTGATTTCACATTGTAATGGCAATAATTGTTCACAAGACAACGAAAAGAGATTTAATTTATCATGGCTAAATATATGAAAGGAATTGTAAAACATACCTAAAGTAATGAGAATTTTTGTAAATGTTAAACTATTATAAAATGAAATACAAAGTAAGTTGTTATCTTTACGTATAGTTTTAATTATCTTACACGCTATGATTTTATTTTGTAAAAAATTAATTAAGGGGAACATATGCGGTGGTATGGAATGCGCCAGTAAATAAACCGTTCTTCCAAAGGGTTACTTTGAAGAAAAGGATCCTTAATGATAATAATAGGGTCTTATATAATTAGATAGAACGAATAAAAATAAAATAGTATTTCAAACTGTTATATGGCCGACAATTACATGACGAATAAATAAATATATTAATACAATATCAGGATAAGGATTATCGGGGACATGAGTCTGCCCTTTCTGTTTTTAGCACCGAAGCAATCGTCAGCTTGCAGCATTCGCGGTCCATGACCCCATCAAACAATAGGCTCTTATCAAAGAGTAATGATGAGGATGTAAATTGAAAATCACACTTGCAACAGTGTATTAGATTTATTACAACGTTATTACAACGCGATTACCATAAACTATTACCGAGGACATCTCAGCACCGAAAAAGCGTGAGTGGGAAACAAAAAAAAACAAAAAACAGATATACTATTTTATTTTTTGCAAAATGGCGCTGCGGAGCGAGGAAAAAAAACTCAGGTAGGTCGGCGTATGACTAAATTCTAAACATAGCAGTGAGCTCAAGGCCTCAAAGCGTTTCCTCCCCAGCCTTCTCCGCGGCTGCCCATCATTGCACTTAACTCGAATTGCTGGTTAACATAAATGTCACGGTGCCTTCCTGCTCATACACGGATTTAGCGATAATATCTTATCATTAAGCCTATGGAATTTATAACTATTTAAAAGTAAAAATATACAATAAAACGATCATCGTAATAAATTACCGTACTAAACATCACTAAGATAAGCCGATTCTGGAATGCAAGCAGTAATGTTATAATAAATAAACGTCATTATCTACGTTCGTCCTTTTTTTTTTTTACAGCATTAGCACCAGTTATCCTTCACATATTTTTATGACTTTTACTACATGATCATCAGATTTTAGTACGCGGATTCTATCCACGTACCATCCTCACGAGGAACAATACTCCCCCCCCCAAAAAAAAATAAAACTGCATAAAACAGCGATGGATATTTAGGGTTGATCCGGGTAAGAACCCAACAAAAAATAGAATTACTTGTGTTTTTTTTTTTATGTTAAGCAATTCAAAATCATAAATAAATTTCGATAAAAAATGTATGTAAGCATAGGTTTATGAGTATATATATATATATACTATTTCATTCATTATTTTGAAGAGATGTTTACCATATACCATGTTGAAGTTCTTTGGTTCAATAAAGGGTAAACTGAACACCATTTCTTAAATTTGTTTATATGAATTTAAACCAAACTAAAAATGATTTTTTAAATAAAAAAATGAATTATAGAGAGAGGTTTTCTAAATTAATAAAAATGTTAAATATGTACCTATCTACCTTTCAAATTATTAAAAAAAATATTTAAAAACATACAAAAATAATTTAAAAGGCACGGATTATAATTATAATTGTATGTCTAGATCATCTTTTCACCCATAATATGAAGTTAAAAAATGCTGAAAACTAAAAATATATTTAGAATTATATTGGTTATATTTTTATATTGAAAAAATAAAATAAATTAATTGGGCAATAAAAAAACCCATAAACTATTTTTATAGTATTACTCTACTATTCCTAATAATTTCAGTTAAAAATGATTTCATATTTTTTAATTATCAGTTAGGCTACTAAAATTTAATCATTTCCTACATTGAATATTTAAATTTTATTAAAAACCATGCTTTTAATTTATTTTTACGAATGGTAATAATTCATTATTAAAATTATTTAAGTGACAATTTCGAAGTAAAATTTGAGACTACAGAGAGTATTTTTAGAATAGAAATCGTGATTAAATTGAAAATATGACCAAGCTACTATATCAGTTCATTTTAGTGATTTGAACACCAAAATTACTTAAAGATTAAATAACATAAATAATAAAATTTAAATTATACGAAACTTTTTTTAAGCAAATAATTATAATAAAAATATTTATTTAAGTAGTTGTACAAATGACAATTGGGACATATTGTATCTGCTATATTATTTTAATAACCATCTCTAATGGATTCACGAGGCAGCGTGTATGATACTAATAATAAAAAATGAACATAATTCCAAGGAAATTTGAATAATAAATATTTTTATGAAGAATAATATGATCCGGGGGATGTGGATAAAAAGTGATCACTAATAGTGTAAAAACTATTTGTTATTGAACGAATAATTACTTTAATAATTAGTATTTTAGTTAAATGTCAATACTTTAAATCAAACTATAAGTAGTCTATTTAGTTTAATTAATGCCAAAATTTATTCACGCCAATTGACAAATAATAATTATTCAAGATATCAATTCTAAAATTAAAAAATCATAGGACAAGTAATAAAATATAATAAGGTGGATGTAAACTGGAATAACTAATAAAAAATATATATAAAATTAAATTTATATTTCCGTAAACCGTAAAAGCTCATGTATTGAATTGATTTTATTTATTCAGATACATTCGATTTAGTCTTATATGGATATCAAAAATAAATAAAGCAGTATGCGTTTATTCAGACAGTGTTATATACATATATATAGCTATATAATATAAATATAGAAATAGAAATATTTTATTCTGGGACCAGGTCCCTTTACAATAACAGAGATGAACATAATTAAGAAAATATTTATCTGGCCAAAGGCCTACAACTGAGTAAAAACTTATTTACAAAATATCCTGAAAGTAAATAACTAAACAGGTATGTTTAGTGTTATTTATTAAAGTGATGCAAAATTAAAATAAAAAAAACAGACAAATTTACAATAAAAAGAACTAGGCTTATGGAAAAAAAAACAGTAAATACATGATAGCATCTGGTAGCAGAAATAAAAAATAAAAAATGATTTCATTATGAGTGAGGAATATTTACAGTAGTTCATCAATCAATAAAGTTGAAAATATCTATCAATTATTTATTGGTTATAAAGCACCTGATTGGGAATTTAGAAGATGTTGGAAAAGTTTAGATTTAAATGAGGTTAAAGAAGACGCATGACGGATATCGGGTGGGAGTGAGTTCCAAAGAGAGATAGAACGGGCGAGAAAGGAACGCTCAAAAGTTTTGGTTCTATGGGAACGGATATAAAGATCGGAAGGGCGAGATCTTGTGCCTTGGGATTGGATAGAGAATTTGAATTGTAGGAGACTATAGATGTAAGATAGATGTTGTGAGTTGATAGTTTGATATAAGTAAGAACCAAGGAAATAGAGCCTGCGGATAGAAGGAAAAAGCCACTTTAACTCAACCATCCCTCTCCCGTCGTTACGGACACATGAGACCTTCTCGGGGCATCGAAGACAAACCGAAGCGAACAGTTCATAATCCGCCTCAACCTCTCCTCGAGCCTGTTCGAGAGTCCACCATATGCCACACAACCATAGTCAAAGTGTGGAAAGATAAAAGATGTGATGAGGGGCTTACGGATTGGTAGAGTTAGAAGATGTTTGGAACGGTGGAATAACTTTAGAGAGCTTATTGCTCGACGAGAAATTTGGGCAACGTGGGGTTTCCATGAGAGGGATTGGTCGAAAATGACTCCGAGGTCTCTAACAGAGGAGCTGAAGGCAATAGGGTGATCATTTAAGGTTAATCGGGGAAGTGATTTGATAGATTTAAGAAGGATGTTGGAACCAATATATACAGCCATAATTAAAATAACCCCACAAGGCATAAGATTAATAACCGTTATTTATACATTATTTCCTGGATTGCTAAGAAGTCAGTCAAGTAAGTTATTTCATTAAATTAATTCAGAAAATTCACTTGGCTTAGACTCGACTGCCTTATTTTAATATTAAAACATTGCGAGCGGAAGTACTAATTAATTTTCTCTTGCATTGTCTTGAGATTCGTGAATTATGGATATTAAGATTTCATTATTTATAATTGTGAGGTAAATATTAATCGAGTTTGAGATATCAATTATTTAAAAAATGCACAGTTTTAATAAATTTACAATCTTATTTTAGTAATCGAAAAAAAAATTAACTAGGAGTTAATTTTGGAATTTTCTTAAATACTAACATTAAGGTTTTTCTTTTACTAATTGAGTAAAAGAAAAAAATTTAATATCAGAGCCCAACATTTCCTTAGGTTTTTTTTTTTATGTGGCTAAAAAGTGTTAAAAATAATCAATAAAAATACATATATCATGAACACGCGTTAGATACTGTTCTTCTTTACACTAATATTGAGTTTATGATTTATAAAACGAAAATATGAATTATATAATATGTTTTTAGAAGTAACAAACACAGGACTTTCCTTGCGTTTGGATAAATAATAATGCTATTAATTTTTTTTTTAAATTCCATTAGGTAAGACTTGTAACTTTTAGGCCGTTTATAAAAAAACATAATAATTTTCAAACACACCAATTTTCTTATTTAATTGATTTTTTTCAAGCTTAAAAAATAATTTTATCTATATTACTTACAAAAGGTAGAATAAATGTCAAAGAAATTTACTATTTTAATTATCTAATTACGGATTAATCATTAAGAAAGTGAAAAAATAAGTAGATGCAAAATGTTTAAATTTTTTTAGGGTTTTTCCAAAAAAAGTGCTATAATCTATAATTTAGATAAAGCATTATATATTTCACAAGGCAATTCATACAATATTTTTAAAAATACATCTATGTGATTTAGTTTGTAGGTGCAAACTGAAATGAGCTGGACTAAATAGAAAAAATTGCAATTAAACATTGAATTATTTTGTTAGTTAAAAAAATATAGAGTGGAAAAAAAAATCGATCTTATCAATAAATTAATAATACCAAACGATTAGAATTTTACTTTTTCCTCATATTTTTATCAAATAACGTAGATAACTCATAATAACGTCTGAAGGACTTGACATTAATGTCATGCCAGTGTTAAAGTAGTTTTCATTGTTCTGTTGGAAGAGGAAATGGTCTTAAAAGAAAAAAAGTATATATATAACTGTCCTTGTCATTTCCTCTATTATCTATTGTGTTATCTCCGAGAAGAATACACAGCGGAGAGTCTCTAGAAATATATATAAAGTTTGACCAAACCTGGACAAAGTAACAGATCATATGGAGAAAGTTGGTTCGGAATAGACAGGAAACAAAAGAAAGTTTTGGATCTCGAGGTTCGAACGGTTTTAAATATGAATTATTTTTAGTTTATATGACTAATATATAAGTGATTATTAAACGGTGTGAAATAATTTTAAATTTAATATTTTCCAAATAGTTGTTCTTGAATTTAGAACACTGAAAATCTATATATAGATCCATAGTAACTCATAGAATATTCATGTTGGAAATATTCCCGGAAAAGTGTTTGCCACTAGAATAAATTATAGCGTGACAGTCTGAGAGATTACTAAATACTAAAAATAACCTAGTCGTTACCCACTAATATCGAATAAAATTTAATTAGTTTAAATTGAAAAGTTATTTAATTTTTCGTAAAAGTTAAAATTTTGACTGTAATTGACTCTCACATTACATTATTAAAATTATAATAAAGAATGTGTTAACAGTGTTTTTATTGACAAATAACAAGAAAAATGACTAAATACCTTTTTAAAATAAGAATTTCTCTTTATTTTAAATGTAAAATGGCTTAAAGCCAGGAAGATACTTAATTATTTTTGTTCTGTTTTGAAATAACAACCTATGCACTAAAGTAATGACCCTGCCGAAAATACTTTTAAGAAGTCAAGTAAACTAATATTTAAAAAGAGTAATTCTATAGTTTAAAAATTAGTTAAGAAATATTCGGCATCAATCAATTTTATTGAACTATTATAATAGCTAGTAGAGACTATGCTCTAATCAAAATGATTAAATATTATTAAAAATTCTAGAGATAGTGTGAAAAAAGGACAATTTAATGTTTGAAAAAAAAAGAGTAATGCTTTACTAAATTATTACACTAAGAATAGAAGTGAAACAATGAATGTTGAGATGATGTTCTTTATTTTATTTATTTATTAGTCTTGTCCAATTTATTTTACATAATAATAAAAATAATTATAAATGTTCGTAGTATGGATTAAAAAAAAATATAATTTTTTTCAATTTTTCTAATCGAGTGTTAAGATAATTGGTTAAAAAATTTTTGTTATTTTTTTAATCAAAAATAAAAAAGGACGACCGAATGTCTTTATTTATTGTTAAGAAATATCTTTATTCGTTTTATAATAAGCCTTCCTTGTACATGAAAGTTTCTTTAGGAGCAATAAACATAGATTAATTTATATGAAACCATAAAAACATAAATAATGACAGCAATAAAGGTTTATGCTTTATATCTAAATACGGAAAAAATGAAAAAATACATTACATTGTTATATAAAAGTTCATGGGAAATAAAGAAGTATTTTCACTCCTATCATGAAATACCACGGCAATGTATTACCTATCTTGCCAAAAAATAATCCTAATAATGAATGTTACATGTTGCAACAGTTAAATGTTTTCCGTATGCGTAGTAGATAGCAGTTAGTTTCCGCAACACTTTGAGTTATTTTCCGTTATTTATAAAATACTTGAACAAAACACGATCTGATGTCTGATGATAATAGATATCTATTATCATGTTTTATGTGCAAAAAAAAATGGAGCATTTTTTGATGAAGTATAAAATTTATTTTAAGTAGCTTATTTATATTGTGTATATCGAAAGAATATGGTATTGTATTATATTTTTATAAGAAGCTCTGTTTAGTCATTAACCTAAATTCAGACAATTCATGATTATTCATGAAAAGAAAAAAATATAATTAATTAAGGCACTATTATTAAATGTATTTTTATATATCCTATTGTTCGGTGTATAAAATGGCTTCAAAAAAGTTGACAAAATTTTTTTTCACATTTTCTACACACAAATGGTCCAGTAAAAATCTCTAAGGTGAAAAAATAAATAAGCAAGAATCGGATAAAAAAAACAGACATCCTACAAGATATTTAGAATATGTTACTAAAACATCTCGCCGGAAAGGTAAATTATGGTCATTATAAATATTAATAAATTAATTATCGAAGGCAGTAACATGTGACCAGAAAAAATGTTAATACACTTTTGTCTCTTGAAGTTTCTGCACACAAAACGCGCCATTCAACATTCCTAAAGTAAAAAACGGTGAAAAATAAATAAAGAAATGGTAGAAATCAGATAAAAGAGAAAAATCCTACAGAATATCTAGAATAAATCATATAAATGTCTCGACAGGAACGCCAAATAGTGCAAATTATGGTCATTCTATGAATTAATACTTTTATTATCAAGAACAGACAGAAACAAGTGACCTGAAAAAATGGTTACACGCTTTTGTTCTTTCTGCAAAAAAAAAGATTCCGTTAAAAGTTTCTATGGGGAAAACAGTGGAAAAAATAAATATAAAAGAAAACCCACAAAATATTCATAATAAATTATTTAGACATCTCCTTGGGATAGGAAATTATGGACATTCTATGAATTAATAAATTAATTATCCTAGATGAAATCATGTGCACTGAAAAAATGTTAACACACTATTTTCTCTCCAAGTACGCCAGTGAAAATTTCTTATGCGAAAAAAAACAAACAAGAAAAGTTCTAAGAAACTATAAAAGAGAAATACTATATCAGTAAAACCCACGAAATATTTAGAATAAATTGTATAAATGTTTCGCCAGTAACGTAAATTATAGTCAATCTATGAATTAATAAATTAACTATCATAGACAGAAGCATATATTAGTGAGGTTCAGTACAATAAAATAATGGAGATTAAAGTGATTTTCTTATATTTATTTTTAATAGAAATACCAGTTAATAGTTATCACATCCACGTCAGTCGCGCATTAGAGGAAGGTATCAGAGAGGTTAGAACTGCTACAGCCACGTGGAACTGCTAAGAGAGAATGATACGAATAGAGACTTACAGTTCGTCGACAAGAAGAGAGATGAGAGAGAGGAGAGAAGAACTACGACACAGAGAGAAGAGCACTGACTGCTAGCACTGAGCGAGCGGCACTGGCCCCGCTCCTGTGGTGGGGGGTCGATACAGGCTCTGACCTCATTAAAGCCATACTAATGGCCTTAAACTAATTTCTGGAGGGGGCAGGCTCCCCAACTTACGCGGTCCTTTCACTTCACCGCGCGCTGTAACTGGAGAAAGTGGGTACCGTATTGGTAAACAGCGGCGGCCCTCGCTCGAGCTGGGTTTTTGATGATTTGCGTCAGTGAAATCAAGTAGCCGATGGGGAAAATCAGCATAAATCACTATCTTGTTGAGTCTTGCAAATTTTAGATTTAAACATTAAAATAAGAAGGTAAATATTGCACCATTGGTCCGGGAAAAGGACGACCTCTGGTGAATGAGGTTAGCAATGTCGAATACATATTTTTTTTATTAAACAATAAAAAAACTTGAGTTCTTAGGCCTTGAGTTCAGTAAATGTTGAGCCTGTATTGAAGATAATTTGGTCAAGTTCATACTCAACTGCCAGATGAGATTTTGATCTCAATGAAAGATGAGCCTCATGGTCAACAGATATGACTGGGCCTTTACATGACTGTTAATAGATTAATTAATTTCCAGATTTGAATCTCTGATTTTCAGCAGAGCAGCTCAGTGTTCTACACACTGAAGAACTCTCCCTCTCTTTTTTTTTCTTTTTTTTTAGCTTCATTTTGCTTAACACCTTTTACAAAAATTGATTATATCTAATACATAAGGAACTCCAATAATTATGGTCATATCACTATTTAAAAATGTAAATATTTACTTCCAAAATAATAATAAAGAATTCAATTTAAAGAAATAAATGACGATAATGATCGATTCATACCAACCACATTTTGATGTAAATCTATCATTCGGCAATATAAACTTCATTAAAAAGAAATAAAGCATTTCCCTTCCATATAATTTGATCTGTATGATGTCATTGGAAAAAAGTGTACACCTGTTTCTCTTACTGGACCATAGGTTCAACGTGTGTTACTATTACAACAACAAGAACATAACAGGGAATGTTTAACCCCATTTAAGGGAACTCACTTGGTACAAAATGAGTAGATAATGAACGAGCTTCCGATGATTTTAAAGAATAAATATCTTCCACGGCCGGATTTAAACCCAGACTCTTGTCTGAATGATCTACTCCATTATATCTGGAGGTTGTAAAAAAAAAAGTTCACACTTTTCTCTCTCTACGTTTCTACACACACAAAAAATATACTCCAGTAATAAATTCTAAGGTGTAAAACCGTGAAAATAAATAAAAATATGCAGGGATCCGATAAAACAGAAAAAAAAAATTCCACCAGCGAAACCCACAATATATGTAGAATAAATTATTTAAACGTCACTTCATGAACGTCAAATGTCCCAAATTATGGCCATTTTATTTTATTTGCCTACCTAATGACTTACGTTTCGGCATAATAATACTCAGTAATTATAGATATTCAATTCAATTTTACTATTTATTAAAAATAATGAAACTAACATGATTTTATTTTTTATGCTGAAATTCATACAAACTATTTAAGTTTCAGTTTGCGTTAACTGTTTCAACAATCTAGGTTTTTTTATTTATTTTTTTTTATCAAAAAACAAATATATAAAAAAGTTAGTATGGTTTTTCAGAGGTACGATTCAAAGCAATTTCAATATTACCAAGTTGAACGAAGGTAGAAACCTACGCAATCATAACCACAGACATGTTAAAACCACAAATACAATATTATTGAACAATGTAATCTCATATCTGTAAATTAATTGGAATGTTTCAAATTATTAAAGAAATTCTCTCGATTGAATGATTTTCTCTTTTTGTAATTACTTTAATAACCACATGTTTTTATGAAAGATATCATTGATAAAAATAGTCAAGTTTTTTATGAGCAATACAATACAGTTTTTTAAATCAAAATTTGTTTATAATGGATTATTAGAGATAATTAATTTAATACAACAAATCACAGATGTCTACTACTTGCATTATCTTCCATTTAGAATATTTATAACAATACCTAGAATTATTAAATTTTTATCCTCTTTATTTTTGAACGCGATATAAATTATTAAAAATGGAATCATCTTCAATGATCTATAGAAAAAATTCTTCATCAAATTTCGATAATAATTGTCCGAATTTAAGAAATATAAAATTGATAAATATGGAAAAATATCCAGTTGTTCAACTGAGTAATCAGAATCTTTCAGAATTTGTTTTGTATAAAATTGTAAAAAAATATTATATAAGCAAGGGGGGATCCAGATGGGTCACGGGGGGCACGTGCCCCCCAGACAGTTTTTTCTGTACTGTGGAGAATCCATTATAATACATAATTATAGGCAAATCAAATGATCATAGTTGTTAAAATAACAGAAAGAACTATTGTTAAAAATTAGTGAAACTATTGTTTTGATAATTTAATAAACCTTTGAAATATTTCTATAGATACTACAAGTTTATTGTTAAGTTATTGTTGATTTTTTCCCGTCTGGCCGTTGTGCCCCCCAGAAAAAAATCCTGGATCTGCCCTTGTATATAAGATTATTTAGTATGATAACATTATGTCATATAATATTATAATGTAATACATAATACAGACAATATTTAAAAAAATCAACATAACATATTTTTTCTTAGTTCTTCATAGGAATTAATAATAAAAAAAAATAATTTTTTTATATCGACCAAGCCTCTTCTTTATTCATTTACTTATTTTTTTTATTTATTGCAATAGGAAAGAAATGAAAGTTTCAATCGCAGACCCCCCCGTTTGGTTCCCACAGTGATGTTCAACTATGTTCTTGTATAGTCTTATTTTTTTACAAGGCATTGGGAACATATGTCCATAGTTCTAAAACCGGTTTTAAGTCGCTGTATTAAGAGACTGAGACTATCTTTAAATGCAATCATGCGCAGGCAAGGATGTAATCTGCGAGGAAAGCATACCAACATTTACAAAATGAAAAAAAAAGATAATATATTCGAGTTATAAGATTTATTTGTTTTTTTAAGTTATCTGATGCTTTTCATTTTAAATTAAAACTAACAAAATAATATTAAGATGTTAAATGGAAATAAAAGTTAAACCAAAAAATAAGTTAAACCTTAAGATGTTTCTTTAAAATGATCACATAATATCTTTATTAAATCGTACCAAAAGTTAAAAAGTAATGAAATATCAAAACATTCAGCGTAATAGATGAAATATATCAAGTAATTTCGGACATTTTAAAACTCCAGATGGATGAGAATAATAATAATAATAAAAATATTTATTTAAGAAATCATACAAATGCCATTTGGCACATATTGTATTTTTGGTGTTTCTCGGGAAACCTCCCCTAAGGGATCCTCTTGAAAGCGTGTATGGAGAAACCTATTGTCTATTGAAGGCACTCCTAGCGTGGTTCATCTCACTGTAGCAGATCCCTGCTCCTTGTTGGATTAAGTGGTAATATGTCTGTCAATAATGATTGTACCAGTAAGTTTGGATGTCCAGCAAGTGAGTCATGAAATTTTTTGTAGTTGTTCTTGACTGTGTCAGCCACGAGTGGTATGTTGAGATCTTTGTGTAATGTTTTATTAGTGATGTAAAAGGGACTATGTTTAATATAACGAAGGAATTTCGATTGAAAAATTTGAATGGTCTGTATGTGGGATTTTTTGCATGACCCCTACACTTGCGAGGCGTAGTATTGGTTTAATTAGCATGTTGTATATTATAATTTAGTTTGTTAGTGGTAGTTTATTTTTGTTGTGAACTAGTCGTCTTAGAAGTGAGAGTCGGTGATTCAATTTTTTCTTCAAATTAATTACGTGTAATTTCCAAGTCCAAGATGGATGATTAATACATTGTTGCTTAGTGCTAAGTATTAATATTTCCGTTTAAAAATTTACCATAAAATAAATTTTAATTTTTTGTACTGTTATTAATATTTCTTAGTAATTAAAAAAAACATGGAATCATTTATTACTAGATAGGCAGCAAACAATTCCTGCAACAATCAATTGCATTTGACAGAAATTCAAATTTAATATATTTTTGACCGTATATTCCAAGCATAATAAATATTTTCATTTCTCGAACTGTCTTAAATGTGAAGTTTTTCATCACATGTTTCTAAACACAAAAATGTTTTTTTTTTATTCAAACAGTGTATCGATAGATCTCCTATTTTTGAGGTAAAATACATTGATTTCGGTTTTAAATTCCAATTAGGTTTAAAACCCCTTTAATAAAACATTTTCCCAAGTTTAGTAATAAAAATATGGTTTTAGTAATCTACTCCTTTACCACCCAAAATTGGTGGAAAACTTGCCGTATGAGCGTGATCAAGGACAAATCACCTTCCCTACATTGGCGGATTTGAGGGGGGGGCATGCCCCCCCCCTCCCTGGAGTTCTCATTAGTAGATATGACCTGAATTTTTAGTTGGTTTTCAACAAGAAAAAAACACGTTTTACACACCAAAATTATTCATTATATCGAATGTTTTCTCAATGGGTGCATCCAAAGTCGGCAATTCCGAACCCTTTTATGTTTTTCATTCACATATAGATAGCTACCGCTTTGATCAAGGAGCTTGTTTTATCCATGTTATTGTTTTCTGGCCTCAGTTGTCCTAAATTAAAAATTGATATTTTATGTATCTTCATTCATATATGGATCGTCTACATTGATAACAAATTCACATTTACCCATGCCCCCCTGAAAATTCTCCTAGATCCGCCAGTGCTTCCCTACACAACAATTTTCCAAAAAACAGTACTGTCTACCTTGTACTGAACAAGACTGTTCATAAATTTTAGTTGTCCAGTTTTTTTTTAATACTGAATTCATTACGTATTTAAAATCAATAACCAACAATAGTGTTTTTAATACAACATAATTGCATCGAATAAATTATCAAGTGAAATTTTATTTTATTTATTGAATTATGTTCCAAAAAAAAATGTGATAAATTTGTAATTATGAGCCAATCCTTGAATCCTTACCCTCCTAAATCCCTATGCTCGTTGACTTGCGTTACCCTGGGACTCACTTTGACGATATCTATAACTATGAGATTAGAGATTGGTAAAGTAGATACGATCACATTTTTATTTATCCTTTTACTATTTTTTTTTTTTGCCATGAGAATTATTTAACGTACATTCTTGAGGAAAAGATTTACCAGTTGCTAGCAGATGTATTACAGGATTGTAAAAACTCCTGAGTTATACGGGACTGGGGTTTCAAGGGCAGGGGTTCGAACACCCTAACTTGGAGTGGGAGGTGCAAAAACTGCATCTAGATTTGCCGGGAACCAGTCCGGCGGCCCTGCACTCCACAAGCCACGCCCCCAGGCCTACTAATACATCGCCTACCATTCCTCAACATCCTCCGGCTGTACCTCACTCAGGTAAACTATGAGTCTAAGAAGAAAACTTAGTAAAAATGTGATGTTAACTAATGTGTTAAGGCAGTACTGGACTACATACAACATGTATGTATATTGTAACATCTGTAACATTCTATGTACGTACCTATATTACAAATGAGAGGATATTTTGGAAGATACATGTAGAACAAACATACGAGTATATCATGTAAACTTTGAAATCTATAAATTTTCCAAAATTACAGTCTCTTTTCCTTACTAAAGCTCACAAGACTGAAACGACAAGAAACAGCTCGCCGTTTCAGGTCACTTCATCATTTACTAAAAAAACGCTCAAATCTCCCAATTAATTAAAATAAATCACATAGGTAGATAACAATTATAAGACCAATCTGGGCTTGCGGTGTAGGGCTTTGGGGCTCCGCTAAGCTATCGAATCTATCTCGTATCTAATCCTTACAATCGAAAATCCTTCGTACCACCCCCAATGCTCTATACTTTTTTACAAACAAAGTGATCCAGAATGACATTAATTGTGCCAATGGCCGTTGATTTGGTCCATTTGGTTCAATACTTTGTTATTCGAGCAGTACCAGGGGATGGTTTCTCTACTTGCCTTTATCTCATGCCTTAGATATCTTTCATTCTATTTATTTGAAGTATTATTATTATACAGCAGTAAATTTCAATAAATAAATTTAAAAAAAAGCTCTAGATAATTTGTATTTTTGGAGAATATTAAAAAGGAAATTAATAAACAGTTAAAACTTGTAACTCAACTCGAAGCTACAATCTTCGGAACTGATAGCTTTTATTATTATTATTTTATTGGCAAATATATATAATTTTAATAATTGTTTACTGTGATAATAACCTGATTACCAACAAAAAGATTAAAGCTACAAAAAATCATCTACTTAGACTGATTTGCCCTGGCCACTAGGGAAAGCAGGGAAATGGTAGCCCAAGGAATACTTCAGTAAAAAAAGTAAATTCTCCAGAGAGGTGAGGGGGAGATAGCCGTGAAATCGATGATTTCCATTCCTTTGGTATTCTTTGCTCTCCTTTTTGATCGGCATGAACAATAAAGATTACCCCAGGGAGCTGAGCCACTTCTCCATTCAAAGGAGAACAGAATATCCAAAAATGGAATAATTTATAAATGACACACCAATGTGAAAAAAGGGGTTTGTGTTTATTCATTTAACGCCACTTTAAGCTGCTATGGCTAATCGGACGGTTCTACAGTGGAGGCCATAAGTTTTGCCTATCCAGTTTTAATTAGGATAGATATTTTTAACGAGTGTCTGTCATCGGACAGGCTCGGAACCCGCATTTTACCGCATATTCCAGGAACGACAAAACGGAGGATTTTTACTCCCTTTAAAAAATCCGGCTGCCTGCCGGCCTGCGAACCCGCTATCTTGGGCATAGTCCAGCCACCATACCACAGATGACCGCTAGTAGCTTTGATGAAGTCGATATTTTGAAGAATCAAGTAGCTAACTCAATTATTGTAAATAAATTATTTGAAAATTCAATATTTTTTTTTCTAAAATTTCATCTCCTATTCAATAACTAATTTCCTATCCTTAGGTTATGTCATTGGGTATCAGTGCGTTTGGTCGATTAAATTTGAACATGAAGTAATTTAAATGAATAATTTATTATTTATTATAACATTCAATAATATTTTAACATGAGGATCAATTTTACATTGTATCTCATTCTATAAAAATTTATTTAATTTATACTGTTATTATAACTAATGCCACGAATCAAAAATAAATGATAGGCTGAATAGGTGTTGGTTTTTGGAATTAATTGGAATGGTAAATACCTTAAATAAATACACTAAAGGAAAATAACTATAACTAATGTAAACTAAATATGCATTATAATTAACATTTAGCTGTCAAGATCAATTATTATATTAGATAATCTTTATATTAGCAAAATAAATTGCAGTTTTAGTTTCAGGAATGTTTTATGCTTCATCATTAGGTTATAAAACTTTTGAAGATAAAAGGAGGAACAACACGATGCTATAATTCTTTTATAGTGGATTTCATCTCGCCATTTTTATGATTTTATAATTTTTATTAAGCTAATCCTTTATCTATATGTCTATTTGTTTCTCCCTCTCTCTCTCTCTCTAAATACGATTTATTGTTGTATTTTAAAGGCAAAATGAATGACGCAATCTATGATGCGTCTTTTTTTTTTTTATGTACCGCATCAATATGACTCAGAGATAAAAGCCATATTTGCTATCGCATCGTAATAAACCAGGAAGCGTAATCAATGTCTCGCAGTGTAAACGATAGATTGTAAAATTTATAATGATGATAATAATAATAATAAAGTCTTTATTTATTCTGGGACAAGGCCCTTTAGAATAACAACACAGGTATGAATTTGTAAGCTATTATGTCTTAGAGTGTAAAATAATTAAATTTAATTAATTATTACAAATAATTTAATAAGTGAGAAAAATAAAAATAAAATAATGGAAAAATGCGAATTACCTCCAATAACAATATTTTATGTCGATGATGAAAAAAAAAATTTTTTTCAAGGAAAACTTTAAAACCATACAAATATTTTTTTACAATAAATTCTAAAAGTAAATAAATCTCCATCATCCAGGATTCTGCGTATATTTCCCTTGCTTACTTTTTTTTTTAATTTTCTTTTTCTTAGTAATACGTAGCAATAAATTATTTTTTCGATTTAATTTAGTGTTTTTGAACTGAAATCTTCTCAAAACAATTTTTTTTTCAGTTTCCCTGTACTTATTAAATAAATAAAAAATGTTCAGTTTGTTTTAAAATTTGTAAATATTATCCTATGTATGTTTATTAAAGAAATTATAGAAATTGGGAAAGTTTTCGGAGTTCGTATTTCAACGAAATACAATATCCACCATCTTAGAATCTATTTAACAACAGTTGAGACCAGCCTACTGATTTTTTTCGCCTTGCGATCTATATCGTTTGTTTGTATCTCGCAAAACACAAATAACTTAAATCCTTTAAATCGTTCATCGACGGAATCTTCCCCGAAGACAAACTGCTGACACAGATATCCGAGGGCAGATGAGGAAGGCCGAAGTATGTAAGGAAGCAGTGTTCTGTTTCTGGCCGAGAAGAGAGAGGACATAACAAAGGCAGGCAAAAGTAATCCCAACAATGCTGACAGTCCGCAATTGGATATTTCACAGGCGGTGCGGTTGGCTCCTTCTGGATTCCTCTGAGAAGGCTTTTAAGACAGAGTTATAAATAAAATTTTCCTTCATCAAGTTAACTTCGTCCTAAAAATAATTATTTCAAGGATGACAATCAACACCCACATGAGCACCCACGCGTGAAAAAGGGGAAAAAAGAACAGGAATACCCCCTCTAATGGAAGAACTAGCCTAAAAAAATATCGTTTGAAAGAAAAACATAATTATTTGATGAGTTAAACCAAATAAAGATAAATACTCCCATTGACCTATTGAAAAGATATGGATAGTTTCAGATGAATTTCGTTAATTTTATTTTTTTAATAGCTTAGGTTTATTTTAATTATTATTATTATTTATTTTTATTGATTTCGTATGAATTTTCTTAAGACCGTAGCATTATCTCCTTGTTTTAATAACTTGGTGTGTTTTTTTTCTTCTAATTACAACATATAATTTTTTTTTAGAATCTCAAGAATCTTACCAAATAGTTTAACTAGTATTCTGATGCAAACTGAAAAGCATAATAAAAAAAGTAACTTTTTTTGGTTGGTTGTTTTAAATTTGAGGAGTAACATCTATTGGTGATATTAATAGAAATTCAAAAACACAAGTCTTAATTTTTTATCGTGGTGTATGCAAATTCCTTAGGAAAAATAATCTTGAGTCCTTTTGCGAATTCTCTTTATATATCTCCCCCCTAAAAAAAAAAAGAATAATAGTAATAAAAAATGTAGAATATGCCTAAGTCGTTACAACTGTCAAAAAAGAAAAGAAAAATGGAAAAAGAGAACAGAAAAAAAAATCGGAAAAAGGGCCGATTTCCCTACGAAGCGGCCCTAAAGGATAAGCAAGGCACGATGAAGGGTCCATCTGTAGCTCCCTGGTTTTAATTATTCGTGGGGAAAGGGAGAGAGAAAGAGAAAGAGAGAGAGAGAGAGAGAGAGAGAGAGAGAGAGAGAGAGAGAGAGAGAGAGAGAGAAGGGTTGAGGGGGAGATTTAAACGGATAAAATCAGTTTCCGGATCGAAACCTGATTAACTTCATTCAGGTCCTGTAATCATAACTCCCCGGCAATTCATCCTTATTTTATTTCAGCATTACATTGTACTCCATTAATGGATGTTGTGCTTATGAGTATTTAAAAAAAATAAATTATCATAACTTAAAAAATAAATAAATAAATAAAATTAATAAAATAAATCTCAAGAAGTTTCTATTTTTACGAAAACAGTGGGGACATAAAAAATGATCAAATTTCAAAACTCCTATTGTCTAATTTTTAAAATTTTACAATTCTGCTGCAGAGAATATCCTCGTTTTAAAATACTAAAAAGAATAAATTTTATTACCCCCTGTACCTACAGCAGACCAACTCTCGTTTATTACATAGTTCTTAACGTTTTAGTGAATGTGTCCCGATAATATTTCAGATATTGAAGCTCAGTTTATTAGTTATTTCTTTACTCCCTTAATGAATCTATTAAAATTTTAGTACCCACATAGTATTGTTTTTAAATATTGAGTATTTTACATTAAATAAAATAATGAAATGTTTTATTTATTTATTCTAGGTTTATTTTATAGATTAAAAATAATAGTTTATTATTTTTCTAAAAATTAATATTATGCAATACATTTTGCAGAATAAAAATATATATTACGATAAAAAATCGAAAAAAATGAAAACGATCTGCGGAACGAAAACCGCGACTATACCTGTATGTACCTCGAAGGAAAGGTTGCAGGCTGCATTTATAGAGAGGCCTTGCTTGTTAAGGTTTAAGTCACGACTTTTCGAGGATACCACTTCCCAAAATGATCTTTCCATCTCCACAGCTCCGGGCGACTGCTCGCTCTTAATGTATTCCAACACTCTTCAAGGCTATCTAAAGTATTATAACTTTCAAGCCATTCATTTATGATTTGAAATTAGTGTTGTTTTTTTTATTTTTTATTATGGACTATAGTAGGACAGGAAAGGTGACATCATTAATAACAAATTCAAAGCTAAGATCAAAAACCTAATATAAAAATAAAATATGTTACGTAAAATATTTTGACATATCGTCATCTTCACATTTTTAAAAAAGATTTATAGTTTTATTCAGTGCGAGACAAAAAAAATAAATAAATAAAAAGATACCCAATATCAGAAAAAATGTCTAGATAATTTAAATTTAACACTAAATAATAATAATAAAACATTGTGACTGATGTAATTTTATTTATTCTGTGTGGAAAATAAATAAAAATAAAAAAACAGCAAATTTCACAATAAAAAATATCTTAATTAAAATCACAGAAAAAAATTATTTTATTTTATTTTATAATTTAATTTAATTATTTTAAATTTATTATTTTATAATTGTACGGAAAAAAATAAAATAAAATAAATAAATACAGTAATAAAAATCTTAATTAAAGTAACATATGCATTTATTTTTCTTTTATAGTTTGATTCTATATCACAACAACCAATAGGTTTTGGTTGTATGGGTGAGCCCCAGGAATCTTACCAGATCCCTAGAGTTCATCCGTTGCTGTAAATTAATCAGTCATAAATCTGCCACGACAACTGTACCCACTGATGAATTCCACCCCCTTCTCTTTATAAACTTCTTCAAATGCCGCAAAAAAACTATGGTATATGAAATGCTATGAAGTACTTTCAGGTTTTTTGAAGTCTTAGCTTGTAGTATTAGTTATGCAATATAACTTTAAATTATGTTCACCTTTTTTCGACATATCTTGAAATATTAGACAAAAGAGGAAGAAATAATGATTCATTACCACCGGAGTTGAATTATAGTTCCCAAGGTTCACTGAAATTTCAAACCCGGGAAGAGGACCATTTCTCCGCTGTCAACTTTACAAGGAAGAACGTCAGACAAGGGAACCGCGGAAGGAGCTCGGTGAGAAAACAGCAAGACTAATATCCCTCATTAAAAAGCACTCAAGGGTTTAAAGGGCTCCAAGTTAGCAAGCCAGTTCCCCTTCGCCCTACAAATTTCTTTTCTTGAAACATTTATTTATTAACGTATTTTGTGTTAAACTGGAAGGACTTTTTTGCCCTGGACAGAAGCCGAATCATAGGGTCCGATCAATATACTTCGATCTGTGACGGGCACATTTTAAAATATCCATAAACATCGTTAGTAGTTGTATTGCTGGTATAATTTTGACTCTAAGCTCCAAAATTATAGGTTGCTTTAATCAATGATAACCACTAATCAGTAACCTATTTTATTTGCTCCAATAAAATAAAACAAATGCATAGCAATTGTCTTAATAAATATAACCAGTAAGAAATAATAATATGTAAATTATCCTATTCCTACAGGTACATTACCAGTTGAGATATATCTTAAATCAAGAATTGAAAATATATTATTCGAAAAGTAATTATTTCTTCCAAAATTGTCTCTCCTTTTGAGTAAATACTGATTTTCTATTCAGAGGTTACATGGTTGTGTATCAGTATGTCGATGTAAGCATTTGGTCGATTAAATTTGGACTTGAAATAATTTAAATGTTTTTTTTTTCTCGTGCCCATACTCGGGATAACAAGCCTATAGGCAGGAATGTCCCTGGATTGGGATGTTATTTAACTCATTATGTGCCTGCTGGTATAAAAAAGTTGTTTAACAGACCTTCACCCATCAGTTCTCTGAAATAGCAAAGTGGACAAGCTTCATTAATTCTTCTTTCTCGTGCTTGCTTCCGTGCCAGTCGTGGTCTTTTGAGAGGAGGCAGATTACTGTTTATATCCTTGGTAAGTTGCGACACATTTTCGCTGTGTTGGGTTTTAATATTTCTTCCTATATCATTGGAACATATCCTATGGTTCGTAAATTCTGTGCCTTGATTTTGTCACACGTATACTGGGGCGTTTCGTCCTTAACTTTATTAATATGATCACCGCCACGTTATTTTTATGAACTACAGAAGGCAAGCGAAACCAAGAACGAAGAAATTAAAAAATCAGGAGGCAGTCTTTCCTCTGTAGAGCAGCAGTGTACCTATTTCCCCAAACCACCAGAAATTAGACCAACTCCACCACAAATCATGGTTTTGTCATGGTAATAAGATGGTACCTTTAGAAGAATACAGATATTAAAATTTCGTTAAACTAAATCACAAAAACATTTACTCAAGCAACGAAGATGACTTAATGACAAGCCCTACTTACAGCAAAACAGGTGCTGTCAAAAACGGCAACCGAATCGATGTGCCAATTTATTGTGGAGAAGGCACTCGTATGTAAAAGTGAAAGCTATGAATCTAAGACATACCACTGGGATTGAGTAATTATTATAATTTTGGAGAGAAGAGCCAAGAGATGAATGTCTTTATGTCTTTATTTCTATGAATGTCTTTATCTAATGTCTATAGAATGTCTTTTTTTTTTACCAGACAATTCTAAAAATTAATAATTTTTTTTTTAAATTTCGGATTGTGTTTGTATTATATTTGATAACAAAGTTATTGTAATATATTTAAAAAAATTATTTATACTATTTACAACAATGTACAGCATATGTGAACTTGATTAGACTTGAAAAAGTCGACGGGTAGGCGACGAATAGAACAATATGATAATTCTACCAAAAATGTAATATTTAGTTCATAAAAACATGTTGTGAAGCAGCGAGATTCAATATTTAGACTATTATATTTAGGCGTAAAGCCTTTATATTTAGACCAGAGGGATGAGTAAAAACTGTCAAATTGGCTATCCTCGAGACCAGGCTATAAAAAGCGGCCCGATCTATTGTCCTCAGCCGTGGCGGCCTGGGAAGGATCTAATAAAAGCCATAGAGGATAAGGAAGGCTAATTAAAAATGCATGGGAGATTTATGGCGTTTAGCTAAATGGCAGAACGGTGAGATCAAAGGGACCACTAGGAAGCCGCAGACCTCGATCATGGTAATGAGCTTCCTCGAGGGATGGCCGTAGAGCTGGGCTCATGTTTTACAGGCTACATAGTGTCCCTCCTCTAAGCAGAAGCAAAGATTTAAATATGCAATAACCATTTTGGTTATAAAACATAATAGTTTAAATTTTCTCAGTTTCATGCTACTTCAAAACTTACTAGTCTAACTAAGCTTCCAATTATTTACAGAAGACCTCATATACACAACTATTTGGCTTAAGGAGTAGAGTTTTGGAGCTCCACTAAGCCATCAAATTCTTCTCGTATCCAATCCTTACAATACAAAATCTTTCGTAAAATCCTCAGTTCTCCTTACTTTGTTACGAATAAAGTCATCCATGAAGACCTCATTGTCCCATTCGTTGCAGAATTGGCCCTAGCCCGATATCAGTCCTTTCATGACAAACTTTATTCCCACTCGAATCCACTCAACCTCTTCAATTTCTTATTACCAATTACCTTCCGAAGCGCCTGAAAAGAAGATAGAAGGGTTGTCCCTCTACTTGCCTTTATCTATGCAATTATGCATTCATTTTAATTACTTGTTAAAGTTTAAATTTTAACTAGCTACCTTTTGAAGCTAAAAAAATCAAAGTACCGTTACAAAACATAGTTAGCGAAAGACAAAGCAGACCAGTAATTCGAAGCCAAACTTGAGACAAGTACTTTTCCGAGAGAAAGACACTGGTGAATAAAGTTCGTGGAGAGACTTTTTCTATGTTTCGAGGAACTAGCGAAAATATTTTATATGCCTAATAAGTGCTGCCTAATTTCGATGGGAAAATGAAATTATTATTGTAAAATCTAACTGGCTGTTACCCCAAGAATAATGAGAGATATTTTCCGAAATGAAAAATTCAAGTAGAATTTTCGGACTTTGAGGGATTCCGATGTTGTGCTTACTGTAATTGACTTTTTCCTGTTCGTAATTGGACCAAACACCGATTAAATGGTTACAATTCATTATAAAGGTTAAAAACACTTATGGAAAAAAATCGAATAATTGTAAAACTTATAATAATTATTAGGGTAAGAGGATTTAAAAAAGGATGTGTAAGTAATACAGATATGTTTTAAAAATTGGAAAAAATGAATAGTACAAAATGTTGCAACAGTTTATGTTCTCCTGCTTCTTCTCACAGTTTTTGCATAACACTTGGGAACACTTCTTGCATGTTGGTTGCAGACAAGAGTTGTAGTATTTATCACTTTTTCGAGGACACTTGATGCAGCTAGTTTAGCTATTCTGGGCCTTTTTGGATCAATATGTGTTTGGGGAGTAGTTGTACTTCTTGGCACTTGTGGGCTCCTCCCTTTGAATATGTAACTCGGTGCATGTCAGCGATCAGCGCCTTATGGAGCCTAGGTTTTCTATTCTTCTCTTCAATTCAGGAGAGATAAGGCTGCTCTCTAATTCAGAGCATAGATGTACGAAAAATCATGCATAGCCAGCCGGTACTAGGAGGGGAGAAGAGTTGCGTTTGTGGGGAGCTGGGGTGCTCAGTGTCCCAATCAGCGACTTTCTCATGGTTTTAATTGTTCAATAAATTTAAATTTAATCATTCATTGATTTCAGGAAAAGTAAAAAAAATATAAAATTTTAAGAAAAAAATTCAGGTTTTGAGAAACGTTTCAAATTCCGTTGGGGCACTGTATACCCCAAGTCCTTACGTAGAGGTTAACTGTTTTGTTGTCATTCTTGTAGTTTTTGGCTTGGAATGGAGTTTTCAAGACAATGACTGACTTTATTTAGCCCCCTTTTCACTGCGAAAACAACACGATTCCGCTTCCTTAAGTAGAAAAAACTCATTTTGAAGAAAATTTAACTTCAGAGATATATCTCTATAGAGTAGATAGAGGGGCTGTAGATATGTAATCGTATATTTTATTAATCACTATTTATTTATAAAAACTCTATATTCATCGTTTATTTTAAGCGTGTAATTGATGATCATTATAGAAACAAACTTACCTCGCTTTAAGTAGCCCTCTGGTACGAATTTCTATCCAATCAAACGATAAAATGTAACGTTTATAATCTAGAACTTTGTGGACGGGATGTGGTGGCGAAGATAATGCCGGATTAGAATTGAGAGCAGCTTTCGCAGTTTGCGCAAATGATACGGATTAGTTCTGAAATTGCGGCTTACTGCAGCACACAGTATTGATAAGGAATGTGCAGCGGCCATAATTCTGTCTCGTAGGATTTGGGTCTGAAATTATAACATAATGCAAGGCTCACCATTTGACAATTTCGTAGTTAGGAGATCTAATCAACATTAGTGTAAACTACATTAGATTATTTAAATGAAAATGGTATTGTAGATATCGGTACAGATGATATCTGCCTACTTATAACCATGCCGAATTTTTATGATCCACAAATACCAGTCGACAATCCTAAAGCAATGTATTGAGAAGATAAAATAAAATAAAAGAAAAATAAAAGAGAAAATAAATAAATATAATATAAATAAAATATAACATAAATAAATTAATAGATGAAAATCATAGGAAATAAACAAATATTGGAATGAAACTTCTTTGTTGTTTTTCTCAAATGTAATTTTAATTAATTTGATCAGATCATCCAGTTATTTATTTGTATTGTTAAAATTATTGTTATTTAAAATAAAATTTGAGGAAAAATAAAATTATTTTTTTCCATGAACATCAATAAGGGGCCCTAATTCCTCGGAAACAGCAAAAAAATGAACATAGACTTCATACGAATTTGTTTATTGTTGCTCTGAATGAATAGGAAGTCATTTGGTTGGTATTTATTTTTTAGTGAATTTCGATTATCCGAATTTTTTATTATCCAAACCACCCTTGAAAACATTAGTTCCAATAATGGACGTTCCACTGTAATTTCTTTTAACCTTTTAGGAAAAAATCTTCTTTCTTTTTTTCAGTTAATAAACCAAATATACTTTTGTAAATGAAAGTTTGAGAGGACATAAATTATAGTTCATTGCTTCCGAACCTTTGAAATTCAGCTAAAGTTTATTGAAAAAAAAAACAGATGAAGAAATGAGAAAAAAGAATATTTAAATAAATATAAGTTGGCTTCATTAAATAGTCATTGAGATTAAGAAATTATTAAGCTTTGAAACCATTTGTTTTAAACATTTTGTTAATGTGATTGCTATTGTAATTTAATACGCTTAAGAAATGGAATGGGAGTCTTTCATTTAAAACAAATTAAAATTTTAAATCAGAACATTTTCATGGTCTATGGTATTTTTGTGTTTTCAGTTAAATTTTATATGAAAATAAAATAATAAGGAATATTAGCTAGAATGTAGTAGAATTTTCGATTTATTAAAAACAAAAATAAAAAACAACTGTAAAAAATCGTAATTTTGTTAAAACAACAGATTATATTCTCATTAAGATTCTTAATAAAAATATTGATTGTATAATGAATTAGTCTAATTTAGTTGATAGTTGATTAGAAATTTAATTAAAAGGAAAACAGTTCGAGAAACATTGTTAAGTTTTTAATAAAATGCAAATATATATCTTATATTAATTATGTAATTATTTTTAACTTCCTTCCAATCCTACATAACGCTTATGTAGCAAATACTTTCAATCATTCACAATACATAATAGCTATAATCATATCTTTTTTTTCTTTTTTTTAAACATTTTTAGTTCTCTTACAAGACTGAAAAGACAAGAAAGTGCTCGACATTTACTGAACAAATGTTCAAAGCTCCCAATTAATTACAAAAGACTCATTTACATGACAGTTATAAGACCTATTTGGACATACAGATTTGAGCTTTGGAGCTCTAATAAACCATCCAATTCATCCTCCTTCGTAAAATCCTCAATGCTCCTTATTACGTCACAAACAAACTCATCCATCATGATCTTAATATCCCATATGTTGCTGATTTGGCCCAAACTAGATACCTATCCTTCCTTGAAAAGCTCCATACACACTTGAATCCGCTAGTATCTCAACTTGCTCATAATATTCCTGATAACCCTCCGAGGCGTCTGAAAAGATGATGGCCTCGAGACCTTCTACTATAGAACTTTATTGGAGTGCTATCAATGGGTAGTTTCTCCACAAGTATTTTTTTTTTCATGTCCATTGTTCATACAGCAGATTTACTTGATGTAGTATATTACAGTTGTAAATATAAATAAATTATTCTAAAAAAAAAAAACCTCTCCATAGCTCACTAAAACCTGATCTCGGATAAATGGCTGTATAGAAAGACATCCTAGACACACTAGCCTTTGGGAATAGATGTGCTATTTTTGAAATTGACTCATCGAGGTAGTTGGAATGGTTTTTATTTTTCGGTTTTCCACAAATACCGAGTCCTACTTAAACCTAACTGATTCATTGGACGTCCTTGTCAGACCAGATTAGATATATATCTAAAAAAATTATTTATTATAAAAAAAATGTCTTACTTTCATAGTCCACTACCAAATTAAATGTATTATTTATTATTCATTTTAGAAAAATAACATTAAGAATTACTAGAATATAATACCGTTTTACTAAAATTTATAACTTTGCTATTCATTTTTCAAACCAAATCATACCTAAATCGAGAAACGTTTAGAAATAATTCGGATTGAGTGATCGTTATTTTTTATTAATTTATTCATAGGAATTTATACCTGTATTATAACAATACAGTAAGTAAATGGCAGGAATTGTACATAATAAAGACAAGTAGAGAAACAACCCATTGGTAGTACTCAAATAAGAGTGATTTTGGAGAAAAATATTGTAATTTGATGGACATAATGACCATTGTAGATACATTTATCTGTATTCCTATTATTATTTTTAATTGTATTTCTTCGACAACAAACAAGAACAAGTGAAATCAGGAGGTTATATGTCTCAGAAATTTACAAGGATATATGGTTTTCAGTCCAGCAGATATGAAGGAGGATTATTAAATCCTCAAGACTAAAAAATTCTCTGTCCCTCAATGATCGGATAATTATTTTATAAAACTGTTAGAGTATGATGTATGCTATACGTAGAATAAATAATTAATAGAATCAAATTAAATTGATAACAAATAAGCTATTTTTAATAATTTCTTATATACGCGCTCATCAGTAAAAAAGCTCACTGGGAGTGAAGTTGAAGCACCACACAGACTTAGAAAAATAACCAATGATGGTGCTTTCAGATGAAGGGAAGATGATGAAAGTCTGGTGATGGAAGCTATTCTGAAATAGAAGCAGAGAAAGGCTAATGAGCTATCGGTAGGGCTCTCTATAATACGTTTGTTCACTCATCATTTATGGATATATTGCACTGTCATTAATTACTAATAACAATAACTACTTTGTCCAAATTTTTATTCCTTTGAAAGTAAGTCTAATGCAGATGCACCACAATCATCTGAGGAGCTATCCACACGCTACGGTTCTGGCTATCAACAGATTATTCTGGAAATTAAATTAGGTTTAAACTATTTTATTTAAAAAGAAAGGGATAAAATAAAAATAAAATTTAATTAGTATATAATTAATGCAATAACATCTTTAGCTCATTCAAAAGAAAAACGACGTCAGCGATTGCACTGGTTGAAGGTTTTTAATTTAGTAACGATATATCTGATATTCCACTTTCAAAATTTTTTTTTCACTTTGTTAATAAAGTTTTATTTTATACGTTGTATCATGTTTGGAAATAATGAGAAAATAAAAAAAGATTCAAGCTTTAAAAAAAAATTTAATGCTTAATAAAAGAATTTCAATAACATCATTATAATGCAGGGATGCATGGTATATTTTTTTTGTCGCTTTAGTTGCAAGAAGTTTTAACTGTTTATTCTTTTATTTTTTTATATCTTCCAAAAATGCTAGTTATCGTGAGCTTTATAATGGAAAAGAGAATACAATTATGGCTAATGAGTAGATTTCCGTAGTCATTTCATCAAGAAATAAAAGTTTCAACTTATATTTCGAAGTATAGATGATATAAGTTTGTTGAAACGTCCATTTCAAGATGGAATCATTACAGAAGTATACACATTTCTCATAATTATATTCTCTTTTCTATCCACAGTAAAACACAAGATAACTTGTATTTTTTGAAAATATTAAAAGGAAAACGAATAAAAGTTAAAACTTGTAACTCAACTCGAAGCGACAACCTGCGGAATAATTGCCGAATGATTTACTTAAGCAATACCCAAATTTTTATTTTTGTTATCGCAAATGGAACTTTCTAATACTTCTATTGAAAAATTAATTTTTTCGGGTTATGAAATTGTTCTTTGGAAGGATCGAAATATATGGATGGATCATAAGCACTCCCTGCAAGAAACGGACTCGACCGAAGCTCAGATATGAAACAGACATGAAGTCGATCAAATAAAACTATATTTAATACGCTTGACGCTTATTGAGGTCTTGTTATCGGTTTGATTATATTATTGCGCATTAAAAAAAAAAAGAAAAAGAAAAAATGTTGAGAGATTGCGACTGTTTTAACAGAACACGTACCTACACGGTAAATCCAGGTATATCAAACAATGAGATTAGATTAGCTCGATCAATATTCCCATATGTGCGCTTCCAAAATCTACCCATCCTTTTAGCTATAACGAACAATATCACGCTTCACTTAACATTTGCGTTACCGCCATGTCCTGGCCAAGCCCTATTTTCGCATATCGGCTCAAAGGAATTCCTCCTGCTATAGGATTATAGAGCGCACGCCGGCGTTCCACCACGCGCATGCGCGGAACTCGGGACCTACCGGTGAATTATAATTATGTGAGTAATATCCTCACTCGTACGGAGGGAGAGGGAAGAACGAGTGGGCGGCAGAGAGGTTTGGAAAATATGAAACTAAGTAACTCACAGTCCATATGCCCGTATCTAGGATCCTTAAGTACTTCCTTTGGCCAGTAAGTTAAACTAAACTGGCTCTGTGTTCATGAATTATTCAGTTTCCTATATACGGGAATGGTTGTTAGTTGGTTTCAGAAGAAAACATTTTTTTGACAGTGTTCATGCAGAGTAGGATATTACAATGCAGCAACAAATAAAGCAATCTTATATGCATAACCAATAAAAGAAAGCAAGTATCGTTAAGGAGTAAACTGACCACGTAAACACGAATATCAACATGCCTGTACTACAATATTGGATATTGAGTTGAGTACGTGGTAAAGAATGTACCTACTGTTTCTTGGACTAGGGTAGTTTGCCCCCCTTTGGGTACACAGTTTATAGAGGCTGGGTGAGCCCCAGGAGGGTGCTTGATCCCATTGGATTTATCCCATGCCTATGTCTGCCAGCAGCGGGATTTGAACCCAGGACCTTCGGCACGGCAACTCTACCACTGAGCCACACCGTTCCCCTACTTAATTACATCCTAAGTGATTATTTAACTCATTTTAAAACCACGAATATAATTCTATAAAATATATTTTTGTGAGTTAGCTGTTTTAAGAGCATCTGCTAGATTTGAGCTCCAATTTTAAATTTTAATAAGCAAAAGAAAACCACTTTGCCATTTTTGAATAGTCACATCTGGTTCACAGATGCCTTAGAAGATGCATCGAAGCGCCAACTTGCCAAATGTCTTAATTAGTATAATATAATACCAAGAAGAAAGGCCATGTTGCTAGACTGTTCTTGCTAAATTCCTGAAGAGTTTTGAAGAGAGCTGAAGAGTTTTAGTTATTCAAATTTCGAAAACAAATTAAGCTTGGTGTGAAAGGAGACAAAAATGAAAATAATCTAGGTCTCTATTTTAAACATGTGTTGTAGGGACAAGCCTTAATTTTTTACTTTTTTTTTGTTAAATTTTATGCTTGATAACTTGTTCATGTAGAACTTAGATTTTGAATTAACAACATATAACGGTAAGTTAACATATTACGTTAGGCTAACCATTAATTAGTAAATCTTTTACATAAACTAAGTTATAATGCTCATAAAGTAAGCGTTTAAATCTTGTTCGCTTACTTATTCAAAGAGAGAATATACACAGAAAAATAAAATAGTTTAGTCGGGAAATGCGATGCGGGCATCGGCAGGTGTCTTAATTGTAACAGCTGTTCGTACTGATAACTGGGTCGATACAATAAAAGCTAATTTTCGTAAAGAAAACAAGTTTCATTTATTTATCATTCTATTATATACAAAAGGTTTATAGCGATAATGTATTATTTTACTCTAAAGTAATAAACCGTAACGGTCCCTACTCTTCTTATTCTCAGAATTATTTCCCCCAACGTTACCCAGAATTATTTTTCTCCAAATCCGAAATATAATACATTTTCGCATCTCTTCTCCATTCTATATACGGCTTTCTGACCTCAAAACTCCTTAAGACAAGAATCCGAGTCGGATTTATATCATAAGGAGCGCTCTGCTATCTCCCGGCAGAAACAGGTAGTGCACTGCTCAATCACTACTGTTACTACGATGAAATATGATGTGAAATAATAAAAATGGGTTGTAAAACATTTTACGTAAATTGGATAAACTTTTATATCTTTAAATAAGATCGAATGTAACTAGGAAGATAAATTAATATAATGTTTAAAACAAGTTTAAGTAGATATAAAGGAATAAAAGAGAATATATAAGAAAAAAACAATTAGAATACTTCAATATTGAACTCATTAATGGCCTCTTCAAACGAAGCAAATTCGTGGAAGTATTAAGAATGATACCAACGAAAAGAAAAACAAAGGTTTCTAAGAAAGCAGAAGTGGAAATTAAAAACAGTGTCATCAGCTTTGTCACGTATTTGCCAGGTCAATACAACAAAAAAATAAATTTAAAAATAGAAAAGGTAAAATAAATAGAAGGATTGGTATAGTATTAAGCTACGTCCACACTACTAGACCGTTGCTGAGACATGGTCTCAGAGACGCGGATTAGCTGGTCTAGCTAGGCGGTTGCGGAGCCGCTGCTGAGACTAATCCCCGTTGCAGAGTCGGTCTCTGAGACCAAAATCGCTGGTCTAGCGTCTCCCGCTCCGTATGGGATACCTTAAGCTACATCCACACTACTATACCGTTGCTGAGACACGGTCTCAGAGACGCGGATTAGCTGGTCTAGCTAGGCGGTTGCGGAGCCGTTGCTGAGACTAATCCCCGTTGCTGAGTCCGTCTCTGAGACCAAAATCACTGGTCTAGCGTCTCCCGCTCCGAATGGAAGACCTTAGACCAGCGGCCCGAGACACAGCTAAATCTGAGCAATAGTCAACATTATTATTGTCATAAACTGTGATTATAAATTTTAATAATAATTATTGCAATCATAGATCCTAACTATCATTTGTATACCTAAAATTATAAAAAATAATCCAATTATGTTAATAATAATATTATTAAATTACCGGTCTTAATTTATTTAACATTACGATAGGCGCGCGTATCTGTCATATTCAGTGGAAATGTTCATTTAACTTTCTTTAATCCTTGTCGGTCTTAATATTTCCCTCTTCTCACGACCAAACCAAACCACAGTCTTTGCCGAAAATTCCAAAAATAAATAGTTAGGTTAAAGTGTTGTGGATCTGATGAGGAATACGTAAATTCAAGTAGTATTTTATACCTATTTAATAATGCAATGTAAAATTTTTAATTCATTGGTAATTTAAACAAACAAATTAATGGAATTTTCACTTGATCCAAACTATTACAGACCATTCTATTACTATTAGTTTTTTTTTCACATTAGCGCGACCTTTAATCATTGCATCAGTCTTTTTATTTTCAATTTCTTGCAAATTTGTATTTTATTTCAGTTTCAGTAGTATTTCAGTGTGCTATCTTATTTTCTATAATTATAGTCGAGAAATATATTTTTAATTTGAATAATGCTTTAGACGTGAAAGTTCTGCTAAATGCAATTATATGTGATAAAGACGATGAAATTGATTTAGATATCGAGACTTTCCTGGAAATAATTATCAAAGTAGCTTGTCGTTTTTAAAATGTAAATTTGTATTTTTTCTGAGTTTTTGAGAATAAACTTTTAATTCCATCTTCTTTCGACCCAATCCTACCACAGTCTAGACCGAAAATTCCCACAATAAATATTTAGGTAAAAAAAAGTGTTTGTATTTGAGAAATACGCTCATCCATTCGTCATTTTTTTAAATATTTTATTTTTAATTAACTGAATCAGTCTTTGTTTCACAGCCAGAGAGGACCCCCCCCCTCAGCCTCTCCCACAGCCCTGAAGAAGACCTACAACGTAGGTCGAAACGTTGGCTATCAATAAAGATTTTCTCAAATTAAACGAGAAATTCATTCAGTGACCTCTACCCGGACCAATTTCTTCAACAAACGTAATTTTGTATTCTATCTGATTTCGTTGAGAAGCTGTATAAAAAAAAAAATCTTCTATATAGCGTGTTTATTTTTAAATAAACTTATATTGTAAATTTTCTAATTTATATCTTTTGAGAAACGCAAGTAAACTGAACTTAAATTCTTCAAAAATACAAAAGTTCTAAAATAGTTAGTTTTTGATTTTCACTATTTTCTTCATTGATCGCATTTATTTGTTTTTTTTTTACTGAAATTTGAAAAAATACATATTCGCTGATTGTGGGAAATGCAAGAAGGTTAATATAAGTAAGTAATAACAGGCAATAAAATGTTTAAATATTTTATTTTGTATTTTTTAAAGCATAAAGCACGAAATCATTCCGCACAAAACAATGCTCTCCACGGTGTATTGGCTAAGATTGGTCTAGAAACTGTAATAATAGTGTGGACGCTAGACGAGACTAATCCGGCCGCTCCTAGACCGTTGCTGAGGCGGTTGCTTAGGCCGTTGCTGAGACGGTTGCTTAGGCCGTTGCTGAGACGGACTAAGGTTTGTCTCGTCTATTGCCTAGCAAAAAATTGTCTACAGCAGATAAAAATTTTGAAAAACTTTCGAGAACACAACTAAAATTTTCTAAAAGGGGATATCACTAACAGAAGGGTGAAAAGTCAGAAAATTTATATTAACACTATCTATAAAAAAATTTTTTGAAGTAAAAACAAAAATAGAAAATTTACATAGTTCAGTTCTAAAATTATTGTTTTAAGTAAGAAAATGATCTGATGAAGTAGTGGGGAATTGTATTTTATTAGAAGTCAAACTCGTACCTGCCATGGAAGAGGCTTATAGTTCTATAAAAAATAAAATAAAAATTGCTATTAAAATTATAAATAACAAATAAAAAAAAATATGAAAAAAGTGCTATGGAAACCCTTTTTTAGCATGTAACGATTATAATTATGCCAAGATTATACTTTTAACATTTGTTTCTACTTAAAATAAAACTTTACTCGTGGTCATCTCAGGGCTTCGTTTTGTCAAAGTAATCCCATCCAAGGATAACTACCCAAACCTAAATCCGCCAGATCATTCTTAACGCAATCTTCCCACATACGCTTCGGTCCACCCCCTCAGACGTTCACAATTGGCACAGCGCTTATTAACTTTTTAGGGATTCCTTTGTTACTAAGTCACAAAACTTTAAATGCATATCTTAATCGAGTGCTCCGCAATTCCACGTTCAGTAAACTTCTAAATTCTCTAGAGAGCTATTTTTTTTTCGAACCAGATATTTTAAACATCTAATTTTCGAATACCTTAAGAAACTGTTTATCCTTCAGCGTTAACGATCACGTTTCTACCGAAACAAATAAATCTTAAAAGATGCTTTAGACATAGAAGAACTCACTGTATTTGTCGTTGAATCTACAGTAAGATACTCCTTAATAAATTCTTGAAAACAACTGTAACTTCCAAAACCTAAGGATGTGTCAAATGTTTTCAATGGTCACAGAAGCTTAAAGTCTTCTTCGCTCTTTGAATGGCAAGATTATATCTAACGCGCTACGCTCGGGTCGCCTGCAAACTGCAATTTCCTCCAATTGTTGAGACATTAGTTGTTGATTAGAATCAACCAACAGCGATCCTCAAGGGGAAGAGTGGCAACTCAACATATGGTAGCTGTAGATGGGCCTGATAGCAACTTCAAGGCAACCATATCCTATAACATTTGGAAGAGCTGTGCGCTTTGTATTATGTAGCATACTTTCCAAATAGTATATCATGAATATTATAAATATAATATAATATTAATAAAATAATAATTAAAAAATATATTATTAAATAGGGCCCATTATAATACATCTATAGGAACTTAAATATTAATTATTAATGCACAATGCTAGTCATTAATATGTAATGAATTGGAAACATTGTATTTAATTTAATTTATTTTTTAGAATACATTTTTATGCTACATAAACATTAATTTTTTTGAATACATTATATCATATTTTTATAATACACTGGTTTATTATATTTATATATTATAATATAACTTATTATATATTATAATATAACCCAATTGGTCAAAACTAAGTACAAAATACCAATTATTTACTTACCAATAATTTATTATTTTTTTACTATAAACCTCCACTTATTCTATTAGATCGACGTTTTTAAATATTAATACATCAGTAATATATAATAATAAATATATTAGATATTTATAAAGATTTACATCAAAGACCAATGTTATTTTTGCCAGACGAATGACCAGTATTCTTTTCATTTTCCATTATCAAGAAACTTATTATAAAAAATGCCAAAATATTGATTTCAAATTAAATATGTAAGTAGGTCGGTGGTTAAGATATATAGACAAAAATTATACATAATGAAAAACTAATTAGATGATAAAAAGGTTTTATTAGCATTTTAAGTTGTTTTTCTTAAAATATTTGTTTTAATACAAATATCGCATCTAATAAGATACGAAATCAGATTCGATAAATCCCACTTTTCCATTCCTTGAATGTCCACTTCTCCATTAAAAATATTAATGTATATTATTTTAAACACTCTGTGAAAATGTTTTTAAAATTCATTATATCTGCCAATTCCCTTTATAAATATAAATTTGGTGGGTTAAGGCTCCGTAACCTAAAAGAATAATGCATTTTAATGTTATTTGTGATAACAATACAAAGAGAGAGATGTTTATTAGTAATAAGTTTAAAAATAATATTTCATTTAAACATTTAAGTTTCGCTCTATTGTATAAACAACTTATGAATGAATGAGATAAACAATGCTTTATGCAATATATATATATATATATATATATATATATATATATATAATACAAACATATATCAATATTCTAAATAAGTAGTTATAAAATCAACTAAGATATCCAAGGGAGAAGGAATATTTCATTTCACTATTGATCGCTTTTACAACTAACTCTGATTTATTCCAAAACTATTAGTAATACATAATGTATAAAACATAAACCATACAAAATATATTTAATCATAGTACTGTCAAACCTAAATCCGTGGATGATCTAAGAACTCCTGATGATAGAAGACGTTGGCCCATTGCAGAGTGAAGGTATCCAATTGCGAAACGCTGAATATGTATGGAAACTAAGTAAGTGGTTTCTTGGCCTATTAGTGGACCACGCTATTCCACATGGAAGGCCGTTAAGGACAAATTACATTAAAATATACTACCTTTATCAGATCGACCAACTTCGTTACTGAAGATTCATAGGGAACTGTTTTATTATAAAACAATTACATTTCAATAAATCTTACTTTAGTAATAATTTTCGCAACCAAACATAAGATGAAGCAACGATATCGGTAAGCAACATTTTTAATACTTGCATGCTGATTAACAGCATATGTGGGAGATTATAGATGTAGAAATTATGCTTTATTTTAAATTCGACGGTTTTCTTTATTTGTTAAAATTTTTTCAGCAACATTTTTTTCAACTTTTAGTAAGAAAAGTCTATAAAAATTAATCTGAAATCTGTAGATACTTAATACATCTATAAATATCTTATCTAAAAAGTAACAAAATAAAGAACTTCATCTTTGGATTCCCACTTCTACAAGAAAATTTATATTATTATAAACATGGGCAACTTTTATATTCGCTGAACTAATATTTATATTAAAAGCTTTTATTATTATGCGAACGTAGTTGAAGTAAATTAAAAGAATAAAATTATACCAGTACAACCCAAATTGTACTTGTATTTCTGGAACAATGGTTGTGCAGGGAGGTGATTTGTCCGAGTTTTAGATCAACCGCCAACTTGTTCACTCCAATAGAGGGTACCCACTTTAAAGGTGATGGGTGAGCTTCAGGAGGGTCTGTAGATCTCACAGGCTCCAGCTGCTGCTTTGAAACACTAAATAATTAACCCGCCATTGCCGGATTTAAATCCGGAATTTGCGGAATTACAACTCTGCACTAAACCCACTGAGCTGCCCCGCTCTAACCAGTAAATTAATAAAACTATTTCTCAAGCCATATCATTTTTACAACTAAAACATGATGGCGATAATATATTTCAATTAATAATTTCATAATATAACTATGGTATCTTAAAATCGAAAAAATGTCAATAGCTGATAAGTAGACCTAGAAGATCTATCATATGTATATTATTATTTCTTTTATATTATTTTTCCTATATAATAATATAAGTAAACGTTTTTTTTTTTTAATAATGTTCACTAGCCCGGTAACTGATAAGGCTTATCATTTCTTATCAACTTTGTTATGAGCTGTTCTTTATCATTATCGTTGGCATTTATCGGTGAGTGCTAAAGCGATTCACTTAACATTCTAACCGATAACTAAAAAAAATATTAATTTAACTTTGCTGTAATAAATCGAATAACATCAGAATTTTTTAATTAATTTTAACAAGTTGAATATTTCATTTACAACTGTGGAGGTATATTGAACTCTGTGTGTTGATTGGATATGATGAATACAAACGGATCTGACAGTTTCTAAATTATTTTTGATTACTTTGGATTCCATGGCATTTGTTATGAAAAATACATAACTTTCTGGGTTCATTATTGGGTTAGGAAAGGTCAACCGTAATGGACTGCATTAATGGAAATGCAATGCTTGTAATGGTCTACTTACCATAGGATAGAGCCATAGACTAGCCATATGTATTTGTATATATATGCATATGTATATATATTTATGTACAATATAGGGCATTAGAACCGCCTGAGGGCCAAAAGTTATGAAAAATAATATTAGTAATAACAAAGTTATAAGTAAATTTACATGTTTTACTTTGTCAAATATTATTATATTATTAAATATAGAATAGAATAGAATATTAAATAATAATTCCTGAAAGCGAACTCTTTTTGAACTCAAATTCCATTTTAACGAATTAGTAGATAAAAACACAGACTAAAAAATTAATTAAAACAGGATAATCCTACTAAATTGATTAGAACAGCTGTTTTGCAACTCGTATTACATTTTCTGTTTAACAATTGTTTGCCTTTAAGATAATTGAGTTGCTATGCGATACGCATTTTAATTTCAGACCGTGCCGACAAACTTAAATTAAGTGACGCGATAATTAGAGAATGTTTTTATAAGATATGTATATATTTTTTTAAACTCCATTTAAGCTTGGTCTGGTATCAGTTCCGCAGGTTGTCGCTTTATAACAATATTCTCTAAAATAAAGATAATTCTATTACTAGCTGGATATATACTTCATCGATATTTCGAAATGTTAGTGGAAAAGTTTATTTCATGAAGATATAATAACCGAATTCAACGCATTTCTCATAATTACATTATTTTTCCATACCTAAGCTCACGATAATTTGTATTTTTGGAGATTAAAAAAATAAAACGAATAAAAAATTAAAACCTGTTAAATTAAAACGAATAAATTTTTTTTTTTGTAACGCCTTAAAATACCGAAAGGTAACAGAAGGCTTTTGGTTTATATAGAAGCATTTTCAGGTATTTCTTGTAAATTTGTATTATCTTGTAAATAAAATATTGGAGGATGCGAAAAAAATGAAAACCTGTTGAAACAACTCAAAGCGAAAACCTGCTTGTCTCATTATTATTTATAGTATAATTAATTGAAATATGTTTATATATATCTTATGTAAGCGCGTGATGCTACTACTAATATTTTTTTGTTGTTTCTATCCCACCCCAAAGACGTCTGGTAACCTGAAAGCCTGTTGAAATGTAAAATGAAGCGTAAAGAATATATTAAAATCAGTGATATTGTCATTTATACAAAATTAAGAAATCTGATTTGGCATCTATATAACTAAAACCAGTTAGAAAAATATAATCTACGATAATGTTTGGAAAAAACAACAGTTTTTAAACAGTTCCGCGCAGCGCAGCGTGAAGAGCAGGTGCGCAGTAGACAGCTGGCATCAATCGTGCAGCAACACCATATGCATTTTAGGAGATATGTAAGGCGCAATGGATTGCCGAAACGGGACGAAAGCATGGATAATCGATAGGCCACATCGTTACGCTCCACGGCACATTTTCAGGCAATTTCAGCCACTTTCATTTCTGTCAGTCGTTTCAGGTTGACAGTAATGATGTATTTGACGGATAAAAATGGAACCGACAGGATAGCCAATAAGCAATGGTCACGATTTTTTAAATTTGCAAATTTATACAGCTTGTTAAATGAAAAAAAAATTAATTCCAGTAAAAATCAAGGTAACCCAATATCATTGTAAATCTTATTCCAGTCCATTTCTTCAGAAAAAAAGTTGTCCAAAAAGTTAATGGGGGGAAAAAACTCTCAAAATATCGAAATATACGCTATGAAGCCAAGAAGCTGGTTAATAACAAATTTACAGTAACATGTTGCCTAAATGATCGGTTGGCTTGCCTTGCATTAAATTTTAGAAAATAATTCTGTTTTCTGTAGTTTTCCTGTGTTCACCGGGAAATTTATTTATCTTTGAATATTCTTCTGTATTTATTTTATTATTAATCCAATGATTTTACGGAAGTTGCGCACTATTGCCGCTTAGAGAGCGATTGTCCTTACACTGAGAAAATCATTTAGAGAAAAATACCCACCTCAAGGGTAGTAGATAAAATTGTATGGGAATTATTCATGGACCAAAATAATATTTAAAGAAACCCGTTCTACAAAGTAGAAGTGTGAACTACTATACTTCACTAAATATATAACTATATATACATATATATATATATATATATATATATATATATATATATATATATATATATATATATATATATATATATTATAATGCAATTGGGAAAAACCACAATGCAAAGCCTTATGTTTCAAACCCAGTAATACACCCACTTACCATTCGACGTTTCGCCTATTCGGGCATTATCAAGACACAAAAACAAAAAAGGGTTATGTGAATCACATCTCGAAGAAAAAGGTGCAATATATCCCAACGATCAACAGCCCAAACAGGAGAAAGCACCCCACCACCAAGACGTTCAATATACAACTGAAAGGAAGGTAATACGCAACCAGCTGGAAGGTTATAAAATCAGCTGATCCACAAAACATATCAAGTAATACTAACCTATATAAATTATACACATTAGCAAAGTTAGCCAAATTTTTCTTTTAAAATATTCAAAGTTTCCGAATAATATTGGTTCAAATTTCTACAATCTGTTTTATAATTAACCCAAATGTAAATCTTCTGCGCAATCTGCATTGCCTCGAACAACTTCCTTCTAGAGCCATCACTCTCTTTGTAAATAACTTTAGCATTCTCAAAATCGAATCGATGCTTTCAGGTTTTGGTATACTGGGCCAGTGTTGTTTTAGGTTCCTTGCCACCAATATATTGAATAGGCGAAACTTCGACTGGTAAGTGGGTGTATTAATGGATTTGAAACATAAGGCTTTGCATTGTGGTTTTTCCCAATTGCATTATAATAAATTATATATATATATACTTAGCAGGTTAAGAAAATAATAATAAATACAGTAAAAATCAAGAAAACCCACCATCACCATAAATCTTAATCCGAACTAGAAGAGTCTAGCCCTTAAGAAACAATTGTTGGATGTATTTAGCGAATAAAATTCATACTGAGTGATACTATATCGAGCTAGCTTGTTAAAAAAAAAGGAAAGAAAAATCAAGGAAACCCAACATCCTTATAAATCTTAATCCGAACCAGAAGTGTCACCTCCTTCAGAAACATTTGCTGGCCAAAAGGTGAATGGAAAAAAAAAAGGAAAAGAAAAAAAGAGTGTTCTCAAAATATCGAAATATTCGCAACGTAGCCAAGAAGCTGGTTAATAACAAATTTACTGTAACAGGTGGTCTAAATGATCAGCTGGCATGCCTTGCATTAAATTTTAGACAATAATTTTAGTTTCGTATTTCGGTAGCGTAATTAATTCGTGGCTGCACCGAGGCGATGAACCGGGCCAAAGTAAAAGTGTGGTTGGGCAATAGCGAATTCCTAATAGAGAGTGATTGGACGCAGTCCAAAAGGTAGGTCAACACACCAATCGGGAATGCAGAAATATTTGTCGTGGTGCTTACAACTCGACAATAGGGGACCTCCTGTCTATGTTGTGTTTGGTAATATATCTTCTGCTTTGGCATAATATCTATCGTTCGGATTTTTAACTGTAGCGGATTTTTTTAGAAAGCAATGAAGGAAAAAAGAAAAATATTTGAAAATAGTACTTCTATTATTTTATCTACTACGGGTAAACGTTGTGACACTTGGTCATAAGGACATTTCATTCTAATACTGTGATAGGGAATATAGACTCATGGTTCCTAGCCCAAGTAAACTGTTGATACTTTTTCCTGAAAATTAAAGAAAAAACAAAGTAACGAAGGTTTATATTGTAATGATGATAGTTATAATTCATCAAAATCATAACTTGCTTGTTGTTATCCCCCCATTGGTAAATATAATGTTTTTAAATTGATAATAATTGTTGACCTATGATAATTTATGTTGAAGAAATTGGTCAGGGTAGAGGTCACTGAATGAAATTCTCAAGTAATTTCAGATGATATTTATTGTTAGCCAACGTTTCGACCTACGTTTTAGGTCTTCTTCAGGGCTATAAGCAAAATACAGACAATTTAAGAAAGCGGTATGAATATATTAAAACATTTTAAATATAGATAAACTAAAAGAACTTTTTGCCTGTATTCACCTTCTTTTAGTTTATCTATATTTAAAATAGATTAATATTTTTAATTAATAACTAATTTATCAAATAAACTGTATTGGCCACTCTAGTGGGAAAGTATTATTTGATATATTCTAAACTTCGATGCTGTCTGGCTTCTCGTGATGTTATAGCTCAAGATTACACAACCTAGTTAATTATCTCACTGGCTAATCCGACGAGCAATTCGTACCTTACGCCATCCCAGTGAAGGTGGAACGGCTGAATTTCCGAATATTCAACATGCGGATTTCGTTTTTCTTATTCGAGAGGTGGATAGTAAAAAGCGGAATGTAAATTTTATGGGCTGAAGGTTGTGTCAGAATCATTTTTCAGCTGAGGTACTGCGGCACATTCTCGGCTCTGCAACATCAATCACCGACCTAAGGGAGAGTGAGCCTGGGGGGGGGGGGGCAGCGAGGGGGGTGAATAAAAAGAACACATTCAAAGTGGCCTTCTAGGCCCCCCCGCCATATTAAATCAAAGGATCATGTTCATCTATCTTTGACAAATTTATATTTCCCTCTCGTGTCCTCTATCGTTATAATCCGTTGATATGAAGACGAATGTTTAATAAAAAAATCGATTATTCCTCCAAAACAAAGTACTATAAATATTCTATAATACCAAACAAACATAAAGTAATGTTTGTAGCAACATTAACCAAGGAGTATCGTATCATTCATCATATATGCTTTTATCGTATCTCTTTTCTTAAATAAATAATTATGTTAATTCAAAATGGTAATGATAATATCTGAAAGTATTATGATATACAATGTACATATACGAGTATATTTTCATTTGAGTATATTTTCATGCTATTTGACATCCTGGAAAATCTCAAAACGCTATCCGTGAGATATACATGAGGAATAGTCATCACTCCTAAGGCCGATTTATATATATATATATATATATATATAAATCGATATATATATATATATATATATATATATATATATATATATATATATATATATATATATATAAATCGATATATATATATATATATATATATATATATACATTTAACGTCGTATGGATTTATGTTATCAAAATACAGAACATCATAATGTTTTGAAATTTTTTACAACTAAAAAAACTGAAACAGATATTTTTAAGTAATGAGTTAAGTCGGCATCTGAGTTAAATATAAAAATACCATAGATAGTATAAATCACTGATTGAAATAGTAACTCATCTGCACCACGGTTGTTTGAGCGCCTGAAGAACAAAACGCAATAAATTCAAAGGTGTAATACTTAGAGTGAAGATAGTTGAGGGAGATAAAAGGAACAATTTGCCCTATGGAGCCATATGTACGATATATAAAAGTAAAAAATGAATACAATGTATTAAAAACGTATCTTGATGTCTATTTCCTACTTCAATACAGAAGGAATAGGACGGGCTTAGCCGAGTGGGAAACAATGTAGCGTTTGTCCCGGGGAGGATTGGGCTTGGGAGATTGAGATCAGTGTTTTAGCCGAGAATGTGCCGGCCATTGTGTGTCTGGTCGGCTGTGATGGGGCCTTCCTCCACTTCCCGGGCCCTCCAGGAATTCCTATAACCGGGAATTCTCCTCCGGGCCGGGCAACAGGGACACCATACTCCCTCCATCGGCGGACAATAGGCGTCCACAATGCCCGCGGCATAAAAGTCTCCGTTATGAAGGGAGCCTCGGCAAAAGGAAAAAAATGAAAAGAAAAAAGGAACAAGGGACAAGTTCCAAAAAGAAAATGGTATCAGAACATGGAAATTAGAGTATTAGATTATTTAAACTGAAGAAAATATCTATGCGCACGCGTAGATACAAAGGTAGGATAGTATATTAGATCGAAAGATCATAATTTAAACTAATAGTCTAGTTTTACAATATTTTATTATTATTATTAGCGTATTCTCCAAATATTGGCAAGCAAACAACTCAATAAAGCTTTCTTTGGGTTCTTCTTGTTCTTCCAATAGGCTTTCATTCTCTCTGAGAAGGCTTGCCTACTTTCTTCCGACCACTTCGGTCTGCACTGCTTTTGCTTTGGTTGCTCTGATGTAACTATATTTTATAATATTGTTTATTTATATTGCAATAATATATTGAAGCAGAGTAGGATAGCTAAACTTTAACAGCACTGATTACTTTACTGAAATTTCCAGGTTCAAATCCGGCCGTAATAGATAAATTATTTAGTCTGTTAACAGCCAAGGGATGAACCCTATGGGATATTTAGAACGCCCTGGGCTCATCCAGTCTTCGCAATTGGGTTATTTTAATTGAAGGAATCAAGGGTATCCAATTATTAAATAAATTGGGGAAATTAAAACTGTTTGTGTAAGATCACGGTTAAGTGTGACCAACAACAACCGTAGGCCTAGAAATGGATAGGAAGTGGAACAGTTTTTTTTTTTTTTTGTTTTTTATAATATAATAAAATATGTTTAAAATATACCCAATTAATATACAAGAAACAGAAATAACATAGAAAGAACTAATTTGAAAAATGTTTCACGGATAGAAATAATTATACCACAAAGATTCATTTATAATCTTACCTTAGGAAAGATCCAAAAATATAAAAAAAGGTTATATATAAGCGGGAGAGCGTTGAATTTGAGTTATTTTAACGCTCAGATTTTGTTTCTCTGATAAATCTTAGTGGAAAGGAAAGAATTTCCAACGATTTTCAATCTTGGCACATAAAAATGCGTGAGATCTAAGTCCAGCAATAGAACCGGGAATAAATAACCTAACCTTGTTTAAGAAAGGAGGACGATAAACTACATTCATTCTATTTTTAAGTTTAAAGTAAGCTTTATACTACAAAATACTTCTTTTTCACTGTAAATCTTTCTCAATACAGTTGGACGCAATCTTATTAAACGCAATCAACATCAACATTGAAAATCGAGTCATGAAAATGGTTTTTGAGTAAAAAATTATGATTTATATTATTAAAATCTTCCTTCCATTCATCAGTGACACTGGACCATACCAATTATTTTACGTTCCGTCAATTAGATATAATCTCTGAGACGAGCGTTATTTCAAAATTATTACCAAACGCTATCAACCGCAAGGTGAATGCCCTTGGTCATGTAATACAATAGGAAACAATGTAAAGTGCATCATAACCTGCATATTCGACAGGGTCGCTTCCATTCATGGATAATAATTATCCTATTATGTTTTAACTACAGAATATTAAACCATAATGTAAAACAAGACACTAAGACAGAACTTCTTGATCCATCCTTTTCTTACTTAACTTACATTCTTTGCTTTGTACCTATCGTGGAAATATGACAATAGAAATACCCTTCTGCAGTCTCTGATCTATCTCACTATGTACTGGAATGTACACGCGGACCGGACCCTTTGGGGGTCCCAAAGGTTTTATTCTTTCCATATAAAACTTTCCCAATACATCTGATCTACATGATAGAAAAAAATGGATGTAATATTGCATTCGATACTTCTATCAAAGCTCCTCTTAACAGTAAACATGTACATTAATTAAGAATGATAAGAAATAATGCCAGGTATTCCGTTTGCTCCAAAAAGTGTGCGAGAGGTATTCAGTCTATATTTCCATCGTTCCAATATTAGAATAAGAACAAAGAAGACGATTGTTGACAGGAGGCAGTTGATTTAATAGTTTGGTGCCAGGTTTGTGCAGCTCAAGATTCCTATCCGATCCCAACAAACTCTCAGCATTAATTTCTTGACGTCCTTACGGGCTTTACAACCGTTTGTGAAGCTTCTTTGGGCTTAGACCATCATTGTCGTAGGTGATCCACATTTCAACAGTAATCTTTCATTTAAAAAATAGATTGATTTCGTTTTAACAGCGATTCTCAAATGTTAACTTGGTCATTGACATTTTTACTGTTACGAATTCATGTGGAATTCTAAGTGTGGAGATTTTTTTCGGTATCATGTATTGTGTAAATGGTTAAAAACTGGTTAATGGTTATGTTAGTTGTATTTTGTTCCTAAAGCAACTCTCTCCTTCTGTTCAAATTTCAATTGGGGATCCAGTTTTGTTTTGCACGGAAGCCCAGACGACGGCTTTGCATCTCCTAGGAAGACGGTGTTACATGACCAGACTGTTACCTTTCAATCGCGCTGTAGTTTATTGAGTAAGTATTACTAAAGAAATGCGATTTTAAAGCAATCTATTAGGAAAAACCGAAATTACTTTTCCCAAAACCTTTCATAAACCAAAGGCAACACCACCAATACAAAGGAAAATCATAAACTTTCCTGAAACTATCTTCAACCTAAATTTCATCAGAAACTATTAAACATAGAGTATGAAAAAAACAGCATACAATTTCAGCGATACATTTCGAAAAGTTATTCACTCAGGCAGAAACATCTGTAAGTTTTTGTGAACAAAGATTAACGAAGATTCTTAAGATTGGTGAAAAGATGCCAAAATTTGAAAAGTTGTTGATGAAACTTAGTTTTATTAAACGATATTTTTCATCAGAGAAATTAATTTTAGCTATTACTTCCTACAAGAGCCTTGCTCATATTTATATTCTGAATGATAATTTAGGAATTTAAAGGCTTTTCTTTATGAGGCATAGTTATGTCTTCCTGAGGGAAAGAAAGAATCCCGTGCATCTATTGTTCTTAAAAAATGGTTTCTTTGTCTTGGGTGTAATGGATTCTCTTTCTTTTCTTTTTCTTTTTTTTTTTTTATGTCGGATACAATCTTGTACGCCGAGACGGAATATAAAATTGAATTATGAAAGACTGGAGCTAGGAAACGGGGGACGTGGCCGCTATTTCTGTTGGACGCTGTATCTCCCACCACCAGTGCACTGCCCAAATCCTCGAGAGATCTGTCATCTATTTTAACCCACCACGCGGCTGACACCGTTTCAAAACGGCTCTTCCATTTAATTCTACTCAGCATCTGTCTTCATCTCCTTCCTACCTCATCCCCTTCTTGGAACCGAGGTCTTTTTCCATTTTTATCGATTTATGGCTCCACGAATAGTTACTGTGTACACATAATACACGGAGAGTTCAATCTTTCTTCGCCTTGGCACGTTGGATACAGTTACTCCTACATTATTCTGTAAAGCTGAGCTATGGTTCATTTTTTGGACACTTCCAGGACCATAAATGAAGAGGATATAAATTCAGAAGGCAGTGACAAACACTTTAGGCTCTCACAGGAGCACAACCAATGTTGTGGCAGATTTATAGAAGACACATGACTAATGAAATTACTTTACACCTCGATAACAGTTAAGAGAGTAGTGAATGGCAGCACCAGCAGGGCAATCGGATATATAATAATAATCACTTACACTCCAACAAATATAATTGATCAAGCTTCTTTCCAATATACAAGAAAATTGATGTCTAACTAAAGTTTTAATATATCTAGGCAATGAACAGATGGTTGAGTGTGAAGGTAAGACAGTTAAGCCTTCAGAATATTAAAGAATTGGAAATGGTGTCTCTCAATGAACTAGAGCTAACTAGGACTCGAATGACTAAGTTTTATATTTGCAATGTTTCTATGTAAAGAAGGTTGAAGTGAAGTGAGTTGTGCAATATATCTTCTATACCTTCAGAAACTAAGGATTCAATAATGGAGTACCAGACATGTATGTAAAACAGCGTAAGAATTTGATTATTTTATTTTTGAATTTACAATAAGATGATCTCTTTCTTCGTTGTTATTTAAAAAGCTTAGGCACCCACGAACAGACAGCTACCGCAGTTTCTATGCACTGGAGATAGACCACTGACACAACAAAAACAGTAAACATGATTGGTCGCAGGACTGAGCCTTGCAGCACTCCCCAGGTACTAGCAACCGTTACCCGTAAGCTTCCTCCATTTCGTACAACAAATGACCTCCTCTAAGCTAATTTCTTGAGACGGCAAATGGCGATGGGAAACGTGCAACCTTCCAGTAGACCTGTTGTAATATATGGGATGAATGAATAGATGGGACACATAATCGAAGGTATCAGATTGGTCCAAAGAGATAATGGCTGTACATTTGTTAGGTTGTTTCTTACCGTACGTGTTCGCTTTTGCTCAGAATTATTAGTTTACACGTAAGTTTACACTTTTCAAACAGTAAGGTAGGCTTAATATTGTATATTTTTAACGTGGGAATACTTGTAAAGTAGATATGTATGCATAAAAAGGATTCTTTTCTCCAATGGAAGCCTTCTTAGGCCAAGACTCGAGGCATTTTTAACTTGCAACATGCCATTTATGCACTTCTAGACTTCTACATAATTTTTTTTTTTTTTTTTTTTTTTATTATGGCTTTAAGACTTAATTTCAAAGTCCTATTTTGCCAGTAAACTATGATAGTTTAAATGTTAAAGTCTTATTTTTGTTTTCCTAAGGAATTTTATAATCTGACTAAGTCCTTCTCTGTCCTGTCCCTTTAATTTTTCTGGTATACTGAGGGCCGACCCCTCGATATGTTTCTTCCTCTCATTGTTGAATCTCTTGCAGGACATCACCACGTGTAGAGGATCCTCGACCTCACCGCAGATCTCACAATTTGGTGTCACCTTTATTTTCATCAGATTTAAAAATTTGGTGGTATTACCATGGTTAGTTCTTAATCTAATCAGGTTAGTCACCTCACTTCTCTTTAAAGCTATTCCAATCGAAACGAACCATGGTTTTAAAGCAATTTTTGGTAGGATTGAATAGTGATCCTTCCCCTTGCTCTGGGACTCCCAATCATAATTGTCTATATCTACATATCTACATAATTGTCTAGACAATTATTTTACATTTCCACATAAAACTATCAAAAAGAGAGTTACAAAACATAAGGTATGTTAAAAAGTTTTTACCATTATATAATAATATTTTAATGATAACATTAGATATTTTTTCCTTCAAAATATTTTTTGAACGGCCACAATAATTATAATTTTTTTTATTAGAGGAATTAAAATGTGAAAAATAAGAAACATTGGTTCTTAGGAGATGAAATTAAAATAAAGGTGGTGACATATTTTTAATAAAACCGTTTGTAGTGTTTTTGTCTTATAATTTAAAAGAAAAAAACAAAGTTGTATTCCTAAGCTAAGAGATGCAGTCAGTAATCACTAAGGATTTCCAATAATAAAGGAATAACAACAAGTAATACAAAAAATACGACAAACACAAATTACTGTAAGGTTTTAGAATTTACAGAAATCGTCAAAATATTTACATAGCGGTGACTTCAAATGTTCACAGGAAAACAAACTATATAAATACTGAAGACTTGACGGATGGTAGCCATGACAGAAGCACCTCGACTCCACACAGATCAGTGCACTTCACACCCCAATGGCCCCACATCTTATGGTTAAACCCCATTAAGCATCTCGTGCTTTATTTATTTTAATTTTTTTATATTATCGCTATTATATGTGATAAAAAAACAAAACTAAACTAGACTATATTTATTAATAAAAAGAACAAAACTAAACTATATTTATTTTAAAGATATTATGATAATTGCCTGATTCTTTGAGTATAAAAAAATACTTTCTACGTAAAAAACACACAATAAAACTCAAAAGATAATATATTATATATTTTTTTTCAAGTTATGATCCAAAAAAATGTATTAGCCAAAGTGTGACACGAATAAAACCAAAATAAAAAATGTTGATAAGTTGAAATAATTCTGTTTCTTATTTTTTAAACAATAAAAAAAAAAACTCTAGCTTGCAAAACCAAATTGATGCAATGAATGTTGATCTGTCTTGATTAAGACCTTGAATGTAATTCGCTTCTTCTACGGAGCATAGTTTCAACGAAACTAATTTAAAAAACAGAAATTACAATTTTAATTCCTTGAAGATGTGAAAAATAAATATTTAAAAAAATATATTCTTAAAATTAAAAATTTGAATGCTCTTAATTGTACAAAAAGACTTTTTTAAAATATAAATTATAGAAAAACGTTTACATCTAACTTTATAGAAAAAAAAATGCCGATATAAAATAAAACTTGGTTAAATTTACTACAACTGCATTGCAGTGAATATAGCGAAGTATCTTCATTATAAAATTAATTCTTTGGATAAAACAAAACTAATTTTTTTTTTATAAAAAATGAAAATAAATAATTAAAAATATATAAGAAAGCAGTCTAATGAAAATATCTAAATCGAAACATGCATTTTATGTATATTATAAATGATAAAGAGTATATAAAAAAAAACTTCATAATAAATAAAAATAATGAAATAATGAAAGGGAAGATTTCAAAAAATTAAATACTTTAATTATATATTTGCATGCATATATTTATACGAAACAAACATGCCTTGCACACAATAAAAAAGTATCGTTACATATATCGAAAAACTTCATAGAGGTAAATAATAAAAAGGATAGCGTTCATAATTTAAGGAGATTATTTACAGTACATATGTATGCACAAATTTATATACATAAATAAGAGTATGCTGTTGATTATCAAGAGGAAAATATATATCTGTTTATATTGTACTGATGCGACATGTAATCAGCTGATAGACAATAAAAACAACCGTTGATAACGGATCCAGAAAATAATTAAAAAAATTGATGATACAATGGTAAAACCCGTCTGTAGTAATAATGAGAGATGATGTAACAGCCGACATCGTAAGAACTTATTTCTACTTACGACAACATATGATTGTAAATTTCTATTTATAACATCGTGAATTATTTACCGTCTTAAACTAATAAAAAATACGTATGCCTCAATACTCGAACAACCTATACGCCTTCTTATTTTTAATATAAAAAAAACTTCTCTAAGAATTTTTTTTTATATTAAAAAAAAATTGTCCAGTAGACGTCGAAATAATAAAAGCAATAATAAAAAAAAACAACTGTAAATAAATGTTCTGGAGAGATTGTTTTATATGCCTGGTACGGATAAGCTTTCTTTTTTTTTTAACTGAAAGCAGATAGCATTCCGTGAAAAATAAATAAATAAATGAGTTAAATCTTCACTCATTAGTCATTTCCTTACATTTATTATTAGTTATTAAGCAGTAAATGAAATCACTTTATTTAACACATGCGTTTTGTAGGCTTCAGGAAGTTTAACTAGACATTTTTTTAGCATTATAAACCGAAAAAAAATGTAGAGACCAGGTTAAAAAGCGACAGTTATTGGTGGAAAAAAAATTATTATCTTAACAGAAAATAGTATAAATATTGACACAATAAGTTTTCTATGGAATCCTTTTGATAGTAGAAGCTCAGCAGATCGTGTAGCGACGATCTCACCATTCTAGTGAGTTAATATTGGTTTTTTTGCTAATTAAAAAATTTATTTATTTTAGATTCTACAATATATATCCATTCGGTGAATAAAAATATGTTATAGCATATCATAGAGAAGTCAGAGAATGAGAAGTGTTTCAACGATAAGTTAAAATAAATCGTTCAAGAAATTTTTTTATTTTTGTTTGTATTCCTCCAAAATAGATTTACAATATATACAATAAAAATAATATAATTAATGTAATGCTTCTATACAATCCATAGCCTTCTATTACCTTTCGGTACGAACACAAAAAAAAAATTATAGTACGAGTTTGAGATGAAATACCTTGGTTTACCAATTAAGGTTCTATAAATAACTTGGTATATACTAATTATTATTTAAATTTTTATACTAAATTTGATTAATCATATCTTTTTAAGATTATTAATATCATATGTGTGGTTTGTGGTGGCTAGAATTTTGAAAGCTTGTTCATAATTAGGATTTGTTTAAAATATTTCATCTGCACCCACCCGCCCATATATAGGTATATATATATATATATATATATATATATATATATATATATATACATAAAATTTTTCAATTACGAAATCGGTATTGGCAGTATCTACTAACAAAGTGTAAATTATAAGTCGGTTTCTAAATTTTTTTCGGTGTATAACAATAACCGGTATACACTTTACAGATTAAGTGCTTTATTCGTTTTTTTGTCAAAATAAATGAGTAGAAGGAAAAAGAGCTTTCTCTTAACGTCATTGTATTCAGAACAATAAAAAGTATAACTAGCGTAAAGTCAATTTTAACCTGAAACTGTTTTTTTTTTTTCTTTCAATTAAACGGCAGCAGTAAAAGTATAAATTAATGAAACTAATTAATAAGTAAATACTCTGACTTTTTCTTAAACACTTTGGTATGACCGAATATTGGAATATGAATTATTGAAAACTGTAGCAATTATATTCTACAGTTTGTAGATTTTTTAAATAATTGAATCCGGCCAAACGTTATGCGGGAAATACCTTCTTATTTTCTTTTCTTTCTCAGTTCTGTACCTTCAAGTGGGTTCCCTGTAATTTTAATGACATTTGAAATTCATTTTATCGTAATGGGAGGTTCTAGGGAGTTGGGTTCATCTGTAATTCATTGGCCTCATTATCCTCACAGATCGAGAGGGGTGGTGGGATAGATTGGGCTGAATAAATGAAAGACACCTCTTAGGTGTTGCGATAGACAGAAATAATCAGATTTTTTGAATTATTCATTGTTATATTTAGGTTTAGGAGGCCGTTCTACGCAAGGGTCGATAACAGTAATGCGATAATTCTGTGATCAAATTCTTAGTGGAGAGTTAAAACGTTAGTAAAAATATCCACAATAGTAATAAATAAAATTTCTTAAAAGCCCTTAACAATTTATGTGAAATATTAAATCAACCTTAAATTTATTATTTAATCCTATGTGTGTGTGAGTGTGAGTGTGAACACATGCATATTAAAAACTGTTACTATGTACAAGCAAAATTTTAAAAATAATGAATGAAAATAAGATATAATATAAATAATAATAATTATAAAATAGATATTTTATTTTTAACAATTATTACAAATATTCATTTCTATTCCATTATATTTTTTTTTATTCTGCATTACTGTAAATATTAAAAAAAATAATATAATAACTTTAAAAAAAAAGTTACAGTGGGTAAATACGGTGTATTTCTAAACTTTTTTTAATTTGTTAATTCTATTTAAAGGAAAACATTTTGTATTTAATATAACTTAGTAATTAATATAATTAATTAATTATTTTAGTAGGTTACATTTTTAAGACTCGAAATTTGCGGATTACGATTAACTGAAATTTAAAATTAAATCTTATCTGTAGTGTCTTAATTTTTGGTTAAAAGTTAAAATGTTATCATATTATGCTAAATTATTATTTCATCTACATCAATTAAATAATTCCATATGAACATTTATAAAGATTATATGTAATGCTAAAAAAAACAAATTTAAAATAAATATATAATTCGTTTTGAAATTTGTGACAATGGCTTTATGAGGTGACGAACCCCAAATAATGGATCAAGAAAAGTCGTTTAGTAAAATAATAATAAAAACAAATTGAACACAAAAGGAATGAAATCAAATTATATAATAATTCAATAGACTGGACTTATCTTTGGTTAAGTTAACATTAATACATAGGAATATTAAAGAAGGAATACATATTTAAAATTCCTGAATTATGGCATTGATGGTTATTAACTTAGTTATTTTGTCAAAAAAATAGCGGAAGCTTAAATATTGTTTAGCAAGTATTTACAAATAAGTAAATTTAGAAAAATATATATTTTCTTATAAACGATCATGATATAGTGAATATTATTTTGAACACAATTACTAAAAAAAAAAGCATTTTTTTAATAACATCAGTTACTAAGATACAGACCATATTTGAAATTTAACCATGAATAGGAACTGGAGACTTTATATTTTTTCAGTAATTATAATTCGAAAAGTACAACCCGTTAAAGTTAAAAGGAAAAATAACAGCTTAGGTAATTAAAAGTACGCGCAAGAGATCATGAACATTTCTTCGACAGGATTGAAACAATTTAAATTAAAGTACAATCAAACCTTGGTATTATATTATAAAATACTTCATTCATGCTAATCCTACCAAAACTCTCCTGAATCCAAATCGACAGAAGTGGACTTAAATTCATTTTACCATCTGGAAGCCCCTCTCAGACTTCTCCCTGTGTTCATCGTTGAAAATCATTTTAGTGATTAGGCCATTAATCAGAAAAACGACTTCACAGAGTAATTTTAATCACCATTACAATGCAATTACCGATAGTATAATTTGTTGCTATGTAGTATGTTGAATGAATTTATCAGATGCATATACAGCAATATTATGAATTTAAATATCATTTAATAAGTATCATATTTTATCGGATTTTATATGGTATACATTTTTTTTTCTTATTAAGCTACTATGGTTCTTCACATAATTCATTTCAGGCTTCAGAATTTCAAATAATAAAAATGTATTTAGCGTGATCATTTATCCAGGCTTGACATTTAGGGCGAATCGAACAATTTAATAAAAGAAAATTCCAAAATAACCCGGAATTTCGATATAAGTTTCATTTTATTACTTCTTAATTTATTTTTTTAATAGGTCTCATTTAGAACTTTTCTTAGTAATAAAAGATTCATAACCAAAAATTTCTTACTGATTGTTGAAATTAATCATGAAATTTTTGCATATAGCTTGATATTTCGGTTTAGATAAGCGAGTGTATTTTACCACACGCAGTCAAGCCTTTCCTAGTACCAATTTCTTTTGTAAGTACATTGCAATACGATTTAGTTAAATTATACAACAGCCCAGATACGGCTAACATTTTTACATGTTTTATATCAATTGCAAAAGCTCGTTTGATTGATAAACATTATTTCTACACAGAAATTACGAAGCAATATTTTTTATGTTGAAAATTTATTCGATTGAAAATTAAATAAATAAAAAAATCATTATATCTAACCATATAGCAGTAAATATTGTATAAAACAGTTTGTTCAGTTGACAATTACAATATAAATGCGAAATTAATGGAATTAAGATCTGAAAAAGATATTTTTATAAAAAAACCTTCTTACAGTAATTACATTTCTTGAAGTTTAGTTGTAGAGTTATTATTATAATAAATTATATAAAATGTATGTTATTTTAGCCTTTTCGTTGTTTGTATTTTCATCCAATTTATAGTTTATTTTTAATACTAAAACCTTAATTGATTATAATTCAATTTATTTAATATAACTGAATAAACTAACAAATATATCAAAATTTCTAATCCTACCAAAAGCATATTATTATTATAAAAAATGAATTAGTAGCTCATTTAATATAATATAATAAAAATAATATTACAAATATGTAAAAATCTAATTTTATTTTAGCAATATATCCGAATACAGCCTGATTGTTCCAATGGTTTAGTTTTAACTTCGGTGCTTTTAGTGAAATCCCAGCGAAGTTATCCCGCCGCATACGATTATACTACAAAACAAACAAAATCTCCCTAAAACACACAAGGTGCGAACCGACGTTTTACTTTGGGTTAAATGCATAAATATTTATGAAAGCGATTATTCCTAATTTAACGTCTAGCTTGAAAAACGTAATTATAAGGAATATTTTTTAAATTGTAGTACACAAGGTATGACTGTTGACAAAATACGATAAAAATAGGTATGGTAAAAATAAACATTAAAATGAGAATTAAATTTTTTGTTGTGTTATACAACGAATTATGTGATATTCAACCCAAAAATGTTTTATAGCAGAAAAATGGAGAAAACCCGTTATTAAAGTTCTATTGACATACATATAAATAAAGTCGTTGATAGTATAAAAACTGTATATCTGTATATATGTATATCTGTAAGATAAAATATAATAAACAAATATAGAGTTAAAAATTATTTTTTTAGTTTTGTAAATTATTCCACAAACTGCAAAACTGAAAGAAATTTCGATTAAATGATTAATAAAATATATATAGACACAGTAGGTAACGCTATTTATTATTAAAAAAATAGAACTAAATAAATGTGAAGAAACATCCGAATCAAATGGGCATTAGTTAAATAACACTGGAGAGGTGATTTGGAGATGGGCTTGATAGGCGTTATCAGTAAGAAAGTCTTATCTACCTACGTGGAAACAAAGCGACTACAAATGGTACCACGCACTGGACCGATTTTTCCATTTATTTAAAAAAAAAAGAATATATATATATTTCTATTTTATTTTAAAAATGTAAAAAAATATTAAATAAAGTGTATTTTCTCTTTTAGTGTGTGTAGAGATACGGTAGGCGTGTATCTTAATTTTGTACAGTAAATGTTGATAGTAAATATTTGTATTTCGGTTTACATATAAAGTATAAATCGTGAAATAAATAGAGTAGATGTTCCCAGCGGAAGAAGATAAAACTAATGAGCACATGGTCAGATCAGATACTACCACTTTCCTGGTGTACTATCGAGAGGGCCGAGGATGTAAAGTGATAGTGTTTCCATTGATAACACAACCAAGTAACCGGGAATCGATTCGAAGGAGATAATGTCCGAAACACAAGAATGCTCAGAGAAAGAGAAAGAGAAAAAAAAGGAAAAAAGTTCAAATGAATCAAATATATGTACTCACATATGGCTGGGAACTTCTGAACCGGAACGATACAATGGAATTAACTAAAAACTGAAGCAGTCTGTGCTCCACAAAATCTACTAAGAGCAGTTTCTAGAGACGAATCGGGTACTCTGCAGAAGGTGCACACGCGTTAGTTACAAACACCACTGGGGGCACACTGGTGCTCTGGGAGGGCGGGGCACACAATACTGGGACGGGGGAGGGAGAGATTAAGACTGTGGTGGAGGAGTCGCGGTTTAGAAGCAAGCGGAAAAAAAAAGCAAGTGATAGAGCTTGTTCGAGTAGCGGGCTAACACTGAGCTCTAGCGACGAGGCTTACCCCCACTCCTCACCGCCCGCCCCTCCGGGTGGGGGCACTTCCCCTCTGCCGCCGCCCCCCCACTCCTCCACCCCGCCTCTGAATTGCAATTAATCTATTCACCGAGAGGAATTTATTTAATTAGGCTCTTCTCCTAATAGCACTTGTCCACTGGCCCCGTATTGGGGAAATGGGTTTTTTGCTTAATACGACCGCTAGTTTGTAATATTCGGCTGAAAACTCGCACTTTACAAACCCTTCCGTTTAACTTATTTTTTTTATTACACGAATTTGGATTGTAATACTAACCACAACCTTCAAATAAAATCATATTGAGTTTCCAAATCGCAAACGATACTATTCAAAAGTGTTCAAACGCTTCAATTACATCTGGTTATACTTGAATAATATTAGGTGACATACACACACACACACACACACACACATATATATATATATATATATCTTAAATGGAGAAAACTGTTTATTGGAAAGCCACATTCCAAGTCTTCTTCAGGGCTAAATATACAAAATATAGACAAATTAAAATTAGACATGGTAAATACTCAAAATACGTATAGGCATCCAGGTATCTGAGTGATAAAACATAAAGATGGGGGGACACTTAGATAAATAAACAAAGCAAAGGGAATAATTACAGAGAATTATCAAATAAGTAATAAAGATTTTATTTGGTATTACTGAGTAAAAAAAAAAATGTAGGGTCACCAGCAGTCAGTTGGTTTCCGTAACATACTACATGCGCAATATGTATAAATGGTAGTAAAATTCATAAATGTATTTTGAAATTTTTCGAGATTAATATTGTATTGTCTGACTGAATGATACTCACCTATCAACAGTGAATCATTATATTCAAAAATTAGTCTTTGTCGAGAATTAGAAACTGTTTTGTCTCAATGATTGGTGAGATTAGTTTTTCCAATATATAATTGATTTTTTTTAAAACAACTATTATATTTTCCCATAAATGATAACAACTTTGGTAGGAGTGGGAAAGTTACTTATTCTTCTCTAACAATTTCGCTTTTATTTGCCTTCCGATGAATATCAAATCTTGGGAACTTTTTTCTTCACAAATATTTGCTTCCGTCTGATTCCGCCAAGTTCTTAGAATTTCTGGTTATAGTTTCTAGGGGGTGCTAAGCACACAAAAAAATGGTTCTTATCTGAGGTATTTACATTCCCTATAGCCCCTTATATTACACATAAGATTTATTAAGGCTCTTTTGAAATCTTCGTCTGTTTTCAAACTATATTCTGTAGCTGCTGCAGTATTTTATTTTTCTTCTGTCTCTTATTTTTTAGCATATCTCTTTATACCTCGAAGACTTGCCTGTCTTCAATGAGTGATAGTTAGTTCTAATTCTTCCTCGCGTATATATATATATATATATATATTATTATTATTTTTTTTTTTACATCTACAACCGTTGTCCAAGAAACAGCCCAGTCTCTATCATGTACTGAACCCCAAACCCTTCACGGGTTGCAGTGCTGCAGGTTTTATATATTTACATTTGTATGTTTATAAGTATTGGTCTAATCCACTTACCACACATAACATTCAATAACTTAATTATATAATCAATTAAATCTTATTTCGAACTCGCACTGTTCGGATCAATTATTGATAGTTTATCCTTACCTATTCGTATTTGCTTATGTTATTGAGTATTTGTGTGGGGAAAGATGCGTGCTGCGTAAAATCATAGAATATTCTTCAGTTTTTATTCATGCTTCATCATCATTAATGGTTTATTCCCCAAATGTTGCAGAAGACTATGCTTCTACATTCTAACCCTTCCATTTAGATCAGCAAGAACAATGTGGGTACCCGCAGTACCGTATATCTCCTTTTGGAGTTGGTGGAAAACTTTGTCTTTCTCTCTATGTATTATCATAGTCCCACATGTAACAATTATTAGGGTTAACGTTTTATTTTTTCACCATCTCCAATGATATGATTCTTTCACTGAGAATGTTCGACTTTTCTTTATAAATTCCCCAGGAACGTATCCAACTTCTCTTTTAGCTCTCTCTTTCATTTAGTCTATGCATCTGGATAATATTTGTAGAACAACATCTAATAATAACAAGAAGAAGAACATGAAGGCTCGATGCCGATACCACCAATCTCTGCTTCAAACTTCCGTCCAAACCAAAATCCGCGATATCACTCTTTACGCTAGCTTCCCATCAACGCCTCATTTTATCCCTCAGACGTTCACCAGTTGGTACAGACCTTATTAGCTTTTTAGAAGTTTGTTCGTTACTCACCCCAACAACTTTACATACACTTCATAATCTTTGCTATGCCATCGGTTCCATAATATTCCGTATTGTGTAGTTTCCTAAATTCTGCAGTGTCCCATCCTTTTTCGGACCGAATATTGTAAGCAATACCTTATTTTTGAATAAGTAAGTGATTCAACCCTAAACTTTAACGGCCACGTTTCGCACCCGTAAAGAACAGTTGTAATGATGATGAAATAACATAAGGTAAATAGTTCATACGATGGAATATGACAGGAGTGATTAGAAATGAGTTGAGCTCTGGAAATAGGAATCAGGAGGGCAAGAGTTGATATTTTAATGATACTCAGATTTTCAACAATTTATTTATTGACATTTACAACAGTATTACAACAATACTGCAAATAAATATAATGAACTAGCTTTTGCCCGCGGCTTCGCTCGCGCGGACTTTGGTCAGCCACATAAAGTTTCGAGAAAGATCATTTTAAATAAATAATTTAATTATTTTTTTAAAATATAAGTTACTCGTACATCCAAAATTTCAGTTGTATAACTTCAAAACTGACGGATTCTATAAAATCATTGAACCCCAGTTATATTAAAGGGGAAACCCTTGGGGGTGGAATTATCCAAATTTCTTTCTTAAATTATACAAAGAACCTATCTGCAAATTTCAAGATGCTAAGTTCCTGATTTGCCTTTAACTTTAAGATTCTCCACAGAACACAAAAAAACTGCCTGGAGGGCTCGTGCGCCCGTGCCCCTCCCCCCCCCATTAATCCGCGCTCGCTAAAGCCTATGTGTTATTCTGATGTATAACCTATATTATTGTAAAGTTTCATCCATATCCGTTCAGTAGTTTTTGCGTGAAAGAGACACAAACATACAAACTTTCGCATTTATAATATTAGTAGGATTAGTAGGATATCAAAACAAATAGTTTCACTCATGTTCTTTCTGTTATTTTAACAACTTTTGGCATGTGATTTGCCTTTAATTATGTACTATAATGGATTCTCCACAGTACCTAAAAAACTGTCGGGGGGCACGTGCCCCCGTGCGCCACCCCCTATTTGTTCTGATGTATAACCTATATTACTGTAAAGTTTCATCCAAATCCGTTCAGTAGTTTTTTCGTGAAAAAGAGACAAACATACAAACTTTCGCATTTATAATATTAATAGGATGATACATAATGACATGGATAAAAGCAAGTTGAGGAAATACTCAGCGGTAGAGCTCCAATTAAAAAAAGAAACTGAACCATAAGCATACTAATAAAATGTTGTTTTTTAAATTATTTTTATATTGAAAGAATAACATTATTCTTCTCTAACATGAATAACATTATCGTTCCCAATTTACATGGATATTTTAATGTTGTTTTTCCAGATTGTCCTTGGAAAATCGGTTGAGTAATGCTCCGAGGGAGGGACATTGATCAATACAATTCCAGCTAATTGACTGAATCATCCAGATTCCCTGAGAGAATAAACTCAGGGTTTTGATAAGATATTACAAGTTGAGGGGGGAGGGAGTCTCTTTAGAACTTATTAAAAAGTTTTTTGAATAAGAGTCGTAATTAGTGAAATGAAATGATAAGTAGGAGGGAAAAGAAAGGGGCTGAAAGAGATAAAAGAATTCCACCTGATAGTTCGTCCCGACCCTGTTTCCGTCTCAATTATCCGCCATTTAGAAATAATACTTGTGATATGTCAAGTGGAACTGATGTAATTAGCAGTAGTGTATTTTTGTTTGTTTTAGAATTTATAAAAAGAGGATGTTTCTTCCTCTTATGATTTCTTAGGTAAGCGTGTAAAGAACTTTTGCGACTTTTAGTAGAGGAAAAACTCATTCGCGTCCTCGAAATGCTCGAGACTGGATCGAGATGGTGAAATCTAGCGGCCTGTGAATGAGTTAAACAATTCGTTTCAATGTACTTTAGTTTAAAGGTTAGATTTCCATTGATATAGTAATAATAATATTTAACTAAAAGGCTGGTTTAATACTTGTACAATTGACACGAATAATAACTTAAAATTCAATAAGTAGTTAAACTTTTTGTTTCCCCTAAAAGATTTTATGTGTCATAAATATAATGCCTTGTTTGTTGAAATCTATATAAATAAAAATGAATCGCAAAATGTGTTGCTGAGAGCAAAACTCGAGAACGGCTCTACCAATTCGGCTATTTTTTTTTCATATTTTTCTTTTGGCTCACACACAATTTATTTAATTAACAAAATACAGTAAACGATAGCTTATATGTGTAGAATAAATTATCGATTTCAAATTAAGAAATTAGATTATATATTGATCTTTCATGGTCGACTGCGGTCTCTTTGATAAAACAAAATAGTCTGGATACAGTCAATGTATTCTATTAAGTTACGTATTTTTTTGTATCGTTTTATTCAAATCTCTCTGGCTGCAGAAGTCAGCGCGACTCAAGAACCATTTCCATTTTTTTCATAGTCTTCTCCAACACCATGGACTTTTCTCGAGGTCAATATAAATACATGAGAATCTTTACTCAGGGTGTGGGTCTAATCTAGGATTTAAAAGGTAAATTTCTTCCGGGAAGATAATGTTTATCAATTCTTTCTATTAATTTTAATTATTATTAATGTTTATTCTGTTAATGAATTTCACTAAGAAATATTTAGAATTTAAATATTGTAAAACTAATAAATATACTGTGCAAAAATGAATAGGGATATTACTAATTTTGGGGTATATACTTTACTCTGAAAGTCGACCCTACTGAAAAATTTGTTTCGCGGTTTCAGAGAAAGCTCAATTTAGTACTACTTACAATAAAATAAAAAAATAATAATATTCTAGGACTTTAAATTATTTTACTGAGGAGCTAACCAAAAATACTGAAAATTTTGCGAAAAATGCAACTCAAACAAATGCAAGACATTTTACTAGTTAAAACCATATAAATGGTTTATTTTCAGTTGTAATTTACTTCAGGTGTAGCCGACATTTTATGGTTAATAATATTAAAGAAATAAAGCTTGCTTTATTCCACGTTGGATAGCTCAATTTTGGCTCTACTGATTTAAAGATCGAGGGTTCAAGACGGGATATTCACTCAGCCAACAGAAAATTTTGCAGTAGTGAGCTATAACCAGAAAAATGGTTACTGAATGGTAATGGTTAATGTTACGGACATAAAGTAGACCTGCACGGTTATGACTGAGCCATAGATATTCTTCTTTAATACTCATTCCTTCACCACGGCTCTTTTCAAATCGGTTAATACTTAAAAAGCCTGAGTTGAAGTCTTAATGGGTCTGTATCTACAAAGGAAAAACATTTTTAAAAAAGAAATAGTCGTCAAATTAAGAGGACACTGAAATCTTTAAATAAAGGATATCTTTAGAGTTAAGTTTTGTGATTGCCTGCAAAAATTAGTTTAAAAAGTTAAAATTTTTGTTGTTAAATGAATACTCCTCAACCATCTAGAAATTTACAGGGAGCCAAAGAGTCGCGTGAATTCCAGTTTAATGATTTTTGGACAGTCGTTAAGGGAGCGCTTAGTTGCCGAATATTAACGAGAATTCCCGGGGTTTAATCCGTTGCATTCTTCTATGATTCCATCAGTAGCAATATATGAACTTGAATATTAAATATTTGTTACTTTTTTAAATATTTTCAAATATATTATCATATTGTTATTTTTACTTTTTGGTAGTTATTAGGCAAGTAAAGTATTGTGCCCAAGCCAGAATTTCGATGTACAAAGTGCTCCCTCATAACTACACCGTCGTAACTCAAAAAACTTAATTTCTCAATAGTGCTATTTGAAAGTGTCATGTGAGATAGAAGAAAATAAAAATTTGGGTATTGGTAAAGCTAAGGTTTATGAAATTATTTTATTAACTATTAGAACCTTTTTAAAAGCTGGAAACTTTTTTAATTTAACTTATATCACTATTCCCATAAAACTTCATCTTCGAACATGATGTAACTCAAAATATGACTTTATTAATTTTTTTTTTAAAATAAAAAGCTTCAAACAAAATAATTGCTTCTAAAGGCACACCTCGAAATTTCCAAATTTTGAGCTATGTCCTTGTTCTTTTGAAGGAGCGAAATTTCAACAGATCAATGAGTTTCAGAAACTCTGGAGTACGATAAATGCAATTTCGGATATTGTTCTATATATTTGTCTGTACCATGATTATCTCATGTACTAGTTACTACATGTGTTTTTTTTTTGAAGGGCTTCGACATCACGCTGTGTAATAACGCGGGCACACTGTGTGCAATATCGGCCTACGCAATGGCCGGAAAACATGTTTTTCTGTTGAAGGTATCACTAAAAAAACTGTAATATATTCACCTTGACGCTTTTTAATTACATTAAAAAGTTTCCTTAGTTTCACTGAGGAAATACAATAAAAACGATTATGAATAAAATAAAGTTTTATTCAGTGACATATGCAATTTCATAGTATTTAAAAAAAAATAAAGTATGAAGAGAGGGGTGTTTGATTTCCGACAAATAAAAATTAAAAAAAAAGTTATAAGTTAATTTTTACGATTTTTACATTCCTGCGACTGAGATGTATGTGTAAATGCCCTAATTTTGGTTTGTTTTCAACGAATCTATTTCGATCAGAGTCCTACTGTTATTTTCTTCAAATTTTCAGAGATGATTGAAAAAGAAATGAAATTAAATATGGTAAGTTGAATTTTTTGATAGCACCCAAAAATTGAATAAAGTTCTTTTTTTCTAATTTTAATAATAATAATTTAATAAAAAATAAAACAATTGAAACAAAATACGTAAAAATGAGCACAAAAATTACATCAGTTAAAAAAAGAAATGTGTTTCATAATTGTCGAGTTTAGTCTTTTTCCTATACAACCCTTTACAAACTTTTTATACCAAAATAAATTATTAATTTTTAGTTCATTGTACAGTTAATCAAATTGTAATGCTATTTTGTAAAATTAATATTATGATTAATAGCAATTACAATTATTATTTCTACAGCCCCGGTGAATAAGTGGTTAAGTCGGATTTTGTTCAGAGAGAGTTAACTGCTTTAAGATAACCTGAATCGTATCATTCTCGTAGTTTTTGGTTTTAAGTGGAGTTTTAATATAAGCAATAACTCCTTTTCAAGCCAATGCCTTATTTAGCCCCTTATTCACTACGAAAATAACTCGATTTCGCTTACTTTAGTACAAGAAACTCATTTTGAAGAAAATTAGACTTAACCACTTATTCACCGGGGCTGTAGATTTGATAAGATTCAACTGAGGAGTCAATTTCAAATATTGGGATAAAATAGTGACCACATTTCAAGCTAGGAGGTTTCCTCCTATTAATGAATTTTAATAAAACGCGACTAAAATCTTAGGATATTTTAAATAACACGCTCCTTAATTACATTAACTCGTGGTGTTTAAGGAATATCCCTGAGAAAATACAAGAAAAATTCTTATGAAGAAAATAATGTTTTATTTGAACACATATGAGCATTTCATGTTTTTTTTTTTTTTTTTAAATGAGTTATGAAAAGGGATGAATTCGATTTCCTATAATAAAAGTAAATAAAAATTATAGTCTCCACATGGCAATATTCAGGATTGTAAGTATCGAAAATGTTGTTTTCAACGAATTAGAATCAAGCACTATTACCTTCAAATTTCAACAGTTGATTAAAAAAAAAAAATATTTATTCCCTAGGTCTGGTTAAGGTGAACTTTTGAATACTATACCCCAACAATTGAATATTTTCTGAGCTTAATAAAAATATTAACATGAATTAAAATAAAATAAAAAAAATAAAATTGAGCATAATTAAGTCATTTAAATGGTATTACTTTTTTTTTCCTATAAAATTCCTAAAAAGAGATTTTTAATGACTTTTTAGATTATTGTAAGTTAATTAAATAACAATGTTATATAAATGAGATTGAACTGAACTGAGAATACTACATCAAATATGGTAATGGAATAATGGCTGTCATCAAAGTTATGTATCGGGAAATGTGATTACAAAAAAAAAAAGAAGAAATACCAGAACATTTAAATCACCAATTTTTTTTTATGTGTTGTGTAAACTAGAAGTCGTCAAACAATTCTCAAACGACTGTAACTAACGCGAACGCCTATTTGCTCTTCTTCCTCTGTCCCGTTCAATTTTTGGAGCTTTCTCTCCCAGCCTCAAACATTTTGATTCGTTTGCAATCGTTTATTTACTCTCAAAGCTTCAAAAACGTATATTTTCAAAGCTAATTTCTGTATGTATGTGTATGTGTGTGGGAAACAACAAGATGAAGAAGTAAAATAGTGATTGTATCTTAATAATATTATTTAAAAATAGTTAAATAAATGTAAAAAAAAACTACTTCGCAAATATACTAGTGGTTTTCTTAATTATGTATTTGCCTTGATTCCGGAAAATCCTACTTGATAGCACAACTGTTTTAATTAAAGATATGCGTATGAGAGGATACGGTGGTAATGTACGGGTATAAATTGTTGGAACATGTTTGTGTGTTCAGTAAACTGAAATTAATCTTTAAATGTTGTTTCTTTTGTTTTTTTCAGGTGAGTGAATGCTTTTTTAACAACTTATGTAATTATTTAAGACTTGTAAATATTTATTGCAAATAAATCTCTTGTTTTTTCGGATAAATACAATTTTGTCTTTATTATTAAGAGCATAAAAATATTATATAAATAATAGATAGTCTACATAACAATGCAATGTTAAAGTTTCTTTTTGTTTTATATTGAGAGTTTCCCCAAAGTTTGAATTTTCTCCAGCAAAATTTTATGGTAGCATATTTTTATTCTTCTTCATCAACTTCTTCATAGATTATTGGTCGGTCTTTTCTTCGTCTTTCAGGCCGCTAGAACAGGTTCATTTTAGGAATTCTTTTATCCTCAGTAGGTGTCCAAACAACTCTAATCGCTTGATGGTGAATTTTTAAGGCATCTACTTCAGCAACCTCGTTACTAATGCGGTGAAAGTTAGAATCTGGCGCGGGTGGGTTAAAATTTATTTCGTGATGGACCCATGGATGAATCTTGACCTTTCCACTCTGAGTAGGAATCTTAATAATAGTAATAGTAGATTTAACAGAGGTTAGCCTTAACATAAGCATAGAAGGAGGTTCTCGATACAATTTTTAATGTTATTGTTAATTTGTCCAAGATTACACCCAAACACCAGGTTTTCACTCAATTTAGAGTACACACTTTATAGAGGCTGAGTGAGCCCGTTGAGGATCTGATAAAAAATTGAATAAATTATCTGCTACAGCTGGATTTCAACACAGGACTTTTACCACAGCAACTCCGTTCACTACAAACCGCGCCGTTCTCTTAATTCTCGATAAAAAAATCAAATTACTTATACATTTTGTATACAGTTATACTTTCCAGTAAATAAAAGAAATATATTAGTATATAAAAGTATAGATTAATAATTTGGTTTAAAGTACATCAAAGTATTCAAAATGTATATTATCGGCAGTTATCGGGGATTTCAACATCGATGTCCAAACTATTGCAGCTCATCCCTACCTAATTTGTAGCGATGCGGCTAAGATCTCTTTACAAACCACTTAGCTCATTCCCGGCGAAACCAATCACTACATTTCATGCCAAGTTTATTATGGCTTGAGTAACAACTGATGTCTCATTTACATCACAATTCTCTTGGAATGTTAGTCCACTAGTTTTTTTTTTTATAAGAAGAAGTGTTTTAACTATTGAAGAATGTACAATGGAATATTTTGGATTATTTTTTTTTTCATTTTTAAACCTGGTGTTGGATATATAAATGTAAAAGAAAATCATGAACAGGCGGGATCTTTCAGAAAAAAATAAGTAAAATCTTGAATAAAAACTGTAAACATCCGGTTGTAGTATTTGTCACCTTATACTAATATGGCTAATCGGACGATGCTACTCTGGGATCCCTAAATTTTACCTATTAGGGTGTCTATCGAGGGATCTTTAACTTGTAGCTGAGTGCCATTTCACGTACCCTCCGAAGGATGGCGGACGTAACTAAGAATTTATACTCTTAAAAAATCTTAAGGCCAAATGTCTGTCTGCTAAACCTTAGCCTTTAGTAGTTTGTAGTACTGACCACTACACTATATGGGATCATAAAACTAGTGCAATGTTATGGAAAACAGCATTTTTACAATGGAGGATAGAATTGGTGCGGGAATACAGTCAATGATAACACAAAAAAATAAGAATACATTCTTTTTTAATAGTGCCAACGTTTCGGCCATCTTCAGGGCTAAGGTAATAGGAGAAATGGTACAGTTCTATAACATACTGCAACGAGAGATGAAGTAATTGCACTCACATATTACGAAATGAGCTTGTTGCAGGTAGAAATATCTTTTTATGACCATGATTATCTATAAAAAAAAGTAATCTTATTTTATTTCATGTCAAAGGATCGTTATTTACTAACCAAGCCCCAGCCAGTTAACCACCTACTTGGAAAAGAGAGTGAGACGTTTTTTAATCAATAGTGATATGGTATTACAGTGCTTCAGTTGTAATGATATAAGGGTGGAATCTCGTATCATTATAGTAAATGAATCAGATCAGTGTATCTTAACATTCTCTGAGATCATTATTTGGGCACTGAAGGCAATTTATTAAAACGTTTTATTAGGATCCAACGCTTCGCCCCGCAGGTCTTCATCAAGACTTCATGGTGACAACTATGCCAGCATAAAAGTATTTTATCACTCCCATTCTTGTGTAGACCTGTAATGTGGTCGAAACATTGGTTTCTAATAAAAAGTGGCTTATTATTCAATATTTTATTTCTGGCCTCCACCCTGACTATTTCACCCTCCATGCTATGGTTTTTATAACTCAAATAATATCTCCCCATACTCAATTCAATTTTTATTAATTTATTCCTGCTACTTGTTTTTTTTCTTTTTCTTAGTCCCTTGGGTTTGAACTTTGCTGTTCTGACGAAGGACTGATGAAGGGTTCTCTTTTTCTGTGCCCAGTACATTTTAAGAGATGGATGGAGAGCAAATTTTTCTGGTCCGTTTTTGGAATTCTTTGTTTTTCCGGTGACCGGGCTCACCGCGTCCTTTTATTTTTATTTATTCATTTATTTTCAACTTAGTCTAGGCTGAGTTTTAACCTGAATTTGCCATATTCGTGACCTTCCTGTTGGGGTGGGAGATCTGAATAAATCCTCCAAACTACGCTTAATAGAGAATTAAACAAATAATATTGTTGAGAATCTGAGCTAATCACAAAGAGAAATAATCATAGACATTATCATAACTCAATAGCAGAAGGAGTGGTATTCAAGTAAGCCTACTAATTCTGATATTTTTTTAAAATTTACCATTTTATAATCATACTATATTAAATATTTAACTTTTTATTTTTGTTTTAATCGTATTTAATCCTTCTTCAAGCTACATTGATGATATACATTTATGTCACTAAAAAAACTCTAAACTATTCCCAACAAGTAGGCAAACTACAGCTTGTGATCTACAAAAGTGAGACGAAATTCGGGGCTCCAAGTGGCCTGATTGTCGCAGACGACGGTGATGCAATGGATGCCGACACGTCGCCGATGTGTGGGAGGATGAGAAGTGAGGTTAACAGTTGTGAACCTTGGGGAATGCGCACTCTTCCAGGCCATTGTGACAATGGCTATTACCTCCTACTAATCGTATGTACTTACCTCGCCGTACCTTTGGCCTAGTTGGGGAACCATCGCCTTCAGCGGTGAAATTATCTTGATGACTATTTGCCATGATGTATGGCTCAATGTGTTTTTAATAGAATAAGGCAATGCGCCATCTTATTAATGACCTTTTCAGGTTTCACGAAGAATCCTCATGAATCGAATAGGAAGCACGGTTATACAATAGTGGATTTGAGTGAGTTATAACCTATCCAATGGAATGGGAGTATATTATTTTAATTGAGGACGAAGATATTAATCGGGATATAAAAATCCCCTTTCAAGTATAATCATAAAAAGTTGTGTGCTATTTTTTCGCATTCATATATGCATTAAAGTACCTACAGTTTTGACTTAATGTTCTCTTTATTCTATGAATGAATGATGTTTTTTGATGTACATTTGTGTGTGTTATTATCTATTCATATTTATGAGTGTTTGGAATTTAAACCACGTACATATGTATTATTAATGCCATATAGATAGATATTAAAGAAGACAAAAAAGACAAAAAGGGATGATATGCAAATCTCTGATAATTGTTTAATTTTTCTTCATTTCTTTTTCTTGTTTTTTTCTTGGCATAAATTTGATATATATGTGACCATAAACTGTTTCTCTTATATAATTATTGTTAATTTATTTTAATTTTTTTCTTTCTTTCCTTCTAATCTGTTCTTAAAATACTGTTATTGTAGGTAATTCACATTTTATTGTTTGTTCTTTTTTTTTTTTATATTTTCTCACTTATTAAATTACTTGTAATAATTAATTAAATGTAATTATTTTACACTCTGAGACATAATAGCTTACAATACCTTTATTGTTATTCTATACAGACTTGTCCCAGAATAAATAAAGACATTTTTATTATTATTATTATTACAGTTATCCCTTATAAAATGCTTCTTTTTTTTTCTTACCATTTTTTCAACAGAAAATCAAATCTTTGTTGGGTGTTCGAGTAATTTATCAATATAAGACTTTGGAGTACTCAACTGACATGAAGTTTTTATTGTGTTGGATTAAGGAGTTAATTCCGATTCCCAGTTGCATCTCACCATTACTGGAACTACGAACAAAACTGATTAATAAATCGTTGGTAAAACGAAAAACGATCAATAAAAAAAAATGGACAACGGTTGTGCAGGGAGGTGATTTGTCCTAGATCACGCTCAACCGCCAGATTTCCCCCCTTATTTTGGGTACCCACTTTTAGAGGCTGGGTGAGCTAGATCCGATATGATCCATCTTCGGCTGCTATCAGACTGAATAAAAGTCTTGCTTGCAGCGGGATTTGTACCAGGATTTTCGGTATACCAACTCAGTGGTTAGAACGACCAATAACCTAAACAAAAGTAACGAATATTCATAAAAGCATAAATCCATTTTAATGGTAAGGTTGATATAAATAAGAAATATTTTTAAAAAATATGGTATTATTATGGTACATCGCCAGCCTAATCGAATTAGCTCCTCTGGTTACACGTGTATTAGTAATGTGATATTATCATGGAGAAAACTGAATAATAATCGGCTTTCCATTAATTAACGAAAAGTTAATACTGGATTCAGAACTGAGCTAATAAAGGAAATACATGTTCCTTAAAGAGAATAATCCTATAGAATGATTAACATAATACAATAGAACTAAAAATATAAAAATCAGAGATAGTGACACTCCATGACGTTCTAAAGTCCCATGGTCGGTTATTTTGCAATACTTTAGAAACTTATTGCTTTGCATCTTGCTGTTTACAACCGCATTCTAGTAATTGTTTTTCCTGTTTTGCATTTTTAATTTTATTTTAACCTATAAAATAAAAACACTTTGGTTTTTATATTTTTTTTTTTAAATTTGGTTAGATCAATATTTGTGTATTTTTTTAAATTTTATCTTAATCAGTTGCTTCTTTTTGTAGTATCAACAAGTTTTGTCTGGCTATTTTTTCTCTTTTCCCCGTGGACTAGGCGCTTCAATGTAAAATCCACATATGATATAAAATATATGTATATAATAAAGTGTAGACTAGTTTAATTCTAGATAATAAGCATTTCACTCTATAAAGATCCACTGATATTAATGGTATTATGGGTTTCGGTATCCACACTCAGCTGCAAGTCTCGGGAACCATCCTTATTGTTCATCTCCTGATCCATCTGAGGAATATCCTTCAGTCACTCGCATTCTTTATCCAGCTTTTAAAAAAAATCAACAAGTAAAGTGCTATTGTAGATTGCTATTATATACTGACTCAAAGTTTTAAAATTCAACATCAAACTAGCCAAGTAAATATTAACTGTTAATGGTTGTTCTACATTGGGTAAAAGTTTTGTATTTCACGAATAAAGAAATATTTCTCAACAATATGTAGATATTGGAATATATATGTATATATTGTATATATGTGGGATGGCGTAAGTGCATATAGAGTACAGAACTGTGCCTAGAATACTGTCCTGTGGTACTCTTGCATTAATTCGGCAATATTCGGAATGTGTTACCTTCCTGCTTAACAATAAAAAACCTGTCCTGTAGTTCAGATTTTATGATTAGATAATATGCCTGTGGTAGTACGCACTGGAGACCATTGTGCTAATTTTTATGGAATGCCTGTGAAACGTCCAAGAACGCTGCTGTGCAATATTCCTTCCTTTCAAGCGCAACGGCAATGGTATCAACCACTCTATGACATTGTTGTGATGTAAAGTATGCAGGCCTAAACGCGAATTGGTGGTTAGGAATTATTATTATTTATTTCTAATAATGGAAAGAGCCGCTTAAACAATATTTTTCAAATATTTCGGAATATTGTGGTAAAAGACTAATAGTCCTAAGAAGGACATAACTTGGTCTGAAGACTTTTTTGGCTTTGGGATCATTTTTACAACGGAACATTTTCATACTTAAGGCATTAAAGGAATTAAATAAAGTAAGTCGAAGAATAGACCTGAAGATAGCTGCCAGGAGTTGGTAAATGTAGCATGTGGTTGTTGCAGGCTAGTAGTGGAGTTAGTAAGTCGCTCACGGTCCGTCTCTGGTAGCAGGGGGGTCTGCTACATCACGACATGAAGTTATCGTACCTGTCTTCGGACCTGCGGTCTTCTTCATTGAAGTTCGAGATGAACTGTGTATCCTCTATAATTCGCTGGATGATCTTCGCCGCACAGCGCACAGGTAGGCGGCTCCATACGTGGTTTCTGGCATCTGTCACTAGGATGATCTTGGCCACACTTCATGCAACTTGGTTGGTGTTGGCAGAATGCCGTGGTATGTTCATATTCCTGACACCTCGTATATTGGACAATGTCCCTTCTTTTATGAGATTCCTCAATTTTAACTTTAGTGTAAGCTAAATGGGTTATTTTGAAGACTTTAGCATTGTTGAGAACTGGCTCAATATCCACAAAGAAGAGTGGGAGAGGTTCTTTCGACCTAGGGTGTGGTACATTATTGAATAAGGCGAACAGTGAATCTTTTTCTCTTAAGATCATATTTGATATGAGGTGTGGAATAATGTAAGTTTTTGATCACAAATCGGGAGACTTTTTCTTCTTTGGGTTGAAATGTATGAAAAAAGTAGTTATTTGATTTTAAATATTTTATGCAGGCTCTATATGCATCACTGATTTTAGTTCTTAACGTGATCACTTCTTTATTGGAGAAACATTCAAAATTATTGTCCCCTATAAGAGCTAATAATTCCGTGCATAAGTTTTGAAAGTTGTTGATTCCTTTTATTTTTATTGGCAGTGGTAAATGGACTACTGGAGGTGCGACGCGTTCTTCTTCCATTTCGACAGATAGTGGAGCAAACATGTTACTAACAGGAACATTAGCAACATTGCTTAGTGAAGGAATATTCATAGAATTATGAGTAGTGGGTTGAGTCACCGGTTGTTGTATAGATTGAGATAGTACATCGTTAGCTGTTATTTCAACATCTTCTGAATTAAAATTGTTATTTAAGTTACCACGTGGTTTTGGTAGGTTAGATTTTTTAAATGATGTTTTCACTTTTGAATCTTTAGAATTTTTTTTGTCAATTTGACCTTCAGTTAAAGAGATATTGGAGTTAATCCTTACCTTTCTTTCCAAAAGAGTAGAAACAACGGCTTCATTGTCTTTCCTACTTGTCCCGGCAATTTTGCTGCCTTTCATCAGAAAAATGTCCTTTTTCACTAAATTATACTACAAGTCACTTTAAGAAACCATAATTCACTGTGAAACAATAAAAAATACATGAATTCAATTAATTCAAAGACTTCAAGGTAAGTTAAGCAACTTCACAGTACGAGGCCTTACAGCTTCAACAATATATAAACTATCTCCGTTCTCCATTTTATCATCCAGTCAACTATTTTCCTCTCATAAATATATAAACTAATTTATTTCAATGCAAGTTAGTTGTCTACCAAATATAAAACTAACTTAATTCTATAGAAATTAGTTAGCAAAGAGTAACCAACAACTAACTTCTTTTCATTATAATTGCGATATTATTAATAATTTAGTTACAAATTTGGTTATAACCAATTCTGTGCGATATTTCTAGTGCGCACGCTGGATACACCGTTAGAGTTAATAATTAAGCCTCAATGTAATAAATTCACAAGTAACAAAGTTGCAACAAGGCTGAGTAAACACGGCAATTTTTTTTTTAATCAGGCGTTGATCATTAACCAGTTAACTGAGGTGGAATTCCGCGTCATCTCATTGATACAGAACCATCGCCACATCGAACATTTAATTAGAATTTTGCCCGTTTATAAGTATTTGAATCAGAGGCTTATAAACAACCTTTTCTAAGAAATAACGGAATGTTACATTTAATGATTAACTATAAAGAAATTATTAGTGTTCCGCTTGGGACCCGATATTGAAATGGATACGGTAAATCATCCATTTCATCGGCTCCCGACGTTCGAACGACCTGATTACCCGGGACCTGGTGAAATCTTCCACGTGGCGCAACAATGCAAGAAACCTAATTACAACGGATGGATTTCAATTTTCTTTTTTAATTGAGTTTCTCTAACGAAAAATAAACTACTTTGATAACTAAAAGTTCTAGCTTTTCTCTTTTCTAATTTTTTTTATTTAACCAATATTTTTCAGACTTTAATAGTTGTTCAGTTTTTGTCTAGGGAATACAACATGTTAACAGATATTGAACTATTTCAATAAATAAATAAATTTATTTAAGAATGAGCCCAAATCTTCCACTTATTGTTTTCGAAGAAATTGTGAATATATTTTTAAAATCAAGTTTATTTTTTTTATTTCGATAGTGATTATTTTTAAATATTTTTATTTTGAATCTTTTCTCTTCAAGATAAAAATGTTTACGAATTTTCTAAGATTTAGATCCTTGTAGAGTTCTTTATTTTTAAAAGTTCCTGAAAATGTTTTTTTTTTTAATTAGAAATATAGCTATTTTTTTCGAGAAAAACTTAATATTTCTAGATTTTAATTTACGATTAAAAAAAGGCATAAATAAATAAAAGTAAAAAAAAAAATGCAAAATTTATAGTGCCAACGATAGTGTATTTATTGAAAGAATGCCTAAAGTCAGAAAAACTTTATATATATATATATATATATATATATATATATATATATATATATATATATATATATATATATACTATATATATATACTATATATATATATATATATACTATATATATATATATATATATATATATATATATATACTATATATATATATATATATATATATAATTATAATATATACATACTATATATATATATATATATAATTATAATATATACATACTATATATAATATATATAACTGGTTAATGATCAACGCCTGATTAAAAAAAAAATTGCCGTGTTTACTCAGCCTTGTTGCAACTTTGTTACTTGTGAATTTATTATATTGAGGCTTAATTATTAACTCTAACGGTGTATCCAGCGTCCGCACTAGAAATATCGCACAGAATCGGTTATATCCAAATTTGTAACTAAATTATTAATAATATCGCAATTATAATGAAAAGAAATTAGTTGTTGGTTACTCTTTGCTAACTAATTTCTATGGAATTAAGTTAATTTTATATTTGTTAGACAACTAACTTGCATTGAAATAAATTAGTTTATATATTTATGAGAGGAAAATAGTTGACTGGATGATAAAATGGAGAACGGAGATAGTATATATATATATATATATATATATATATATATATATATATATATATATATATATATAATTTTCTATACTGTTTCTGATTTCAGCTTTTCAGAATCTTAAGATTTTGTACAAAAAAACTGTATCAAAATGGTGTTAATAAAATGAAAAATGTATGAAACAAGATATATTAAGCAAAAGATACAAACATTTTTGAGTTGCAATATTTGAAAGTGGTATAGGATCATTGGATCTAAAAAAATCGTTTTAAATTCTTTTAAATAATTTTAATGACTATTATTTCATTATAAAGTTTACAAGGAGTATAGGTTTATAGCATCAGTCTTTCCTGAGTGCCAATCGATAAAAACATTTGTCCGGTTGCCCATAGTTTTAAAGTAATTCAAATGGAAACCTTAAGATGTCGCGAATTTGAAAAATGGACTAATATGACTTACAAAAATAACAGCTCATTTATTGGCTGAATCTCTAGAATATTTAAAACTTATATAAATTTTTTTCTGGCATGTTTATATATATATATATATATATATATATATATATATAACACATGAGATTGGTAGGTCATAACGGATCCTCCCCCGAGCTTGATGACCTGTTCTACATACTCCCCCTAAGGTCACTCCAGTGTACAAGACCAACCCTTCCCATCTGTTGAATAATTAATATACTATTCCTCCAAAGTGTCTGGGGTCGGGTTGAGTACATAAAAACCCTATAACCGCCCTTATAGCACATTATAATTGCTTTTCAAGACTCCCCTGGGTTTACCCAAGTTATCTCAAAACCTTTCCGGTAAAACAAGAAACTTGCGAATTGTTTATGCTAATTAGTAGATGAATAAAACCAACCATATGTTTTATACAGTTAAAAAATTAGGAAGGCTTTGTACAATTGTACATTTGCTATTTAGTTATGAGAAAGGTAATCATATTTTAAAGATGAAATTTTTAAAATATATTTTTGGAGTTTACTCCTTAATAAACGATTTTCATATTTAGCCAGCGGCATGAAAATTTTATGAAGAGTCAAATCGAGCGTTTGGCCCGTTACGTTCCTTTGCGCAATGCGCTTTGCGCTCCTTTACTTCTTTCTTCATAAGATTGTATTATTTACATAACAGATAGAAATTCGTTTTTTTTTACAATTAATGTATCCCGATACCCAAAATCTTTTCTCGCCAATCCTTCTTATCGGCCCATTCTTCTTCTTCCTCCTTCAGCCCTCTTGCTGCCATTCCTTCTCTAACATCCTCCATCCATGTCTTCCTCAGTCTTCCTCTCTTTCTTCTATAATTTGGTGTATATAGAAAGAGTTTCTTTGGCCATCTATTGTCACTCATTCTCATCGGGTAGTGAAAATTAAATTTTAGTTTAAATTTAAATTTACTTTAAATTTAAAAGTTAAATTCCGGTGAAATTAATAATAATAATTTAGTATCTTAGTTGGAATTGTTCAGAATATTAAGACAATATAGAAGATCTCTCTGCACTTGCTATATTTACTGTGAATATCAATAAAATTGTGATTATTGCTCAAAATTAAAGTATAAACGCTATTAATGCATGCTTTGACGTATTAAACCAGCTCTTGAATGCTCTAAAAAAAGATAGTTGCAGACGGGATGGGTAAAATTAAATTTAAAACCTTAAATTTAAGTTAAAAACTTTGTTTGAACTAGTTAGAAAGATAAATATTTAACCTCAACGTTACCTTTGAGCTTAGATGTTTTATATGTTTTGTAATTATGAAAATTTTTTGGCATTTTTAACAACCAATCAAACTTTGTCATTTTGTGTCATATGAAACAATTTAACCCAATCATGTCAACATTATACTGATAATTGCATTCAGTGCGATTATCAATCACTATGAAAACACGTATTGAGTTTGACAACTTCATTCCAAATAAATTTCAAAATGTCACGTTTTGACAATGCTAATGTTCAAAGTATAAATGCCTTAATCAAAGAAAAAAATCCCAGAAATACAACAGGACCATATTATGCTTGGTAATAGATTTTCTCTAGTAGAAAACAACAACGAATCTAATGTTCAGTTAAATTTTAATAATTGTACTTTCACTAACTGTACTTTTGATAAATAATAAATAATGTTTCGTTGTGTTGAGTAGTAAATTTTTTTGTCAAAAAATTTTCTACCGAATATCCCTCGGACATTGGTAAATGCTTCATAATTTTATGATAAATTTCTCAAGCTCGTTACCAAGGAATGAGCTTTCGATTGTACAGTTATTATGTGAAATAGTTGATGTTAATAATATGAATAAATATTAATATATGCTTTGATTATTTTTTAAGATGCTTTCATTTACCCTCTTTTTACATAATCTACACAGTAATAATCTTAAGGAATAAACTCCAGTCGTGCGTTTAACTTTAAAGTAATGTTCAATGAACATTCTTATTCATGTATACATCGCAAAATTGAGAGAACACGGGGATATGGGATCGGTGAAGAGAACGGATTTGTCCTGACTGAGGCGACCCCTGGTAGCCAAATAGTAGTCTGATAGTAGCCTGATAGTCAAATGGTAGAATGCTGTCACGGAGAGACAAGATGACCCGGATTCGAAGCCCGGCCAGGGCAAATATTTTCTGTCCAAAGTAATTTTTTTTTTATAAAGTGGAATTTCATCAATAAAATCACACTGTTTTCGTTACGATAAAGCATTTAAATAAACGAATTTAATTGTCAAAATCTTGCTATCATCTCTATACCCCGATACCACAATACAGAGAGAGCACATAGGGTATGGAGCAACTAATATCTAGTTAAGGTAGAAATAAATTATATATTCTAAAGTTTGACCTAGTATGATCATGAGATCCTCCTGGGGTTTATCTAGCCTCAGTTCCGGGTTCATTTCTAACTAGCAGCTGAGCATGATCTCCATGATCTGCTGGTGATCTATGATCTCCATGATCTGCTGGTGATCTATGATCTCCATGATCTGCTGGTGATCTATGATCTCCATGATCTGCTGGTGATCTATGATCTCCATGATCTGCTGGTGATCTATGATCTCCATGAACCCTACTGGAAACACATTAAAATGAAAATTAGACTAATACTTCTTTATCACTGATGAAGTCTTTCAATTATCATCTTATATTACTTACGCAGTATTGTTTTCAAATGTGAGCCAATCATGAAAGTAAATAAATTAAAAAAGTATTTGATGTGAAAATAGTTGACTGCATATATCTTAAAAAATGTTTAAAATGGTCAAGAGGTGCAGTCAATAAGTTTTAAATAAAATAAATATAACTTATTTTATTTGTTTAAATAAATAAATAATAAATTCTTTATTTATTCTGGGACAAATGCCCTTAGAATAACAATAAAGGTATATAGGGTATTATTACGTCTTTGAGTATGTTAATACAGGGTATAATTGTGTCTTATTAAGTGAGAAAGAATTAATAAGATAAAAAAAAGTTGCGAATTACCTACAGTGATAACATTTACAAAGGAAAAAGAAAACAGAGTAAAAGAAATAAAAAAAGCAGAAATAAGATTAAAATAATTATATAAAGATAAACAATAGATAATTACATATGTACGCAAATTACAAAGTCAAGTAGAAACTAAGAAGGCAGAAAATGAAACAAAAATATGAACAATATCAACTAATATAACTTGTTTTAAAAATAGTTAACTGGATGAGTGAAGCGTCAATAATATAATAATAATATAATATAACAATAATAATAATATAATAATAAACATCACTAAATTTTATGTTTTATATGGAGCTAGCGTTGCCATGAAAAATTAATGAAACTTAGATGTAGTTGTAGAAATAATCTAATAATATTAATTGATAGGTACTAAAATATATACTCTACTAGGAATTGTATTTATTCAGGAGTTACAAAAATCCAGAATGTTGTTCGCAATTAATAATAAAAAAAAAGGAACATATTCTGATAGTTTGCGTACTTTATTAATTCTAGGTACTCGAGGAAAGAGAATTGTGCAAATAAAATTTTAATTCATTTTTTTATCTCGACAAGTCTCGGAAATTCACATCCAAAAAAGATAAGCTCACGAGGTGTATGCGCGTTCGAATGTCTCGTTTAAAAAACGATATCAGGACACTGAATTACCTTACATCCTGTACCACTGAGAAAACTTCAACATTAGAGTATATATGTTAGAGAAGAATTGGTTGACTGTAACTTCTAATATAAGTATTTCTTCCTTATATTAGAGTATATAATTCAACAATAGAAATGAGCATGCAATTGCAACACCTAGGTGCCATCTTGACAATTACTAAAAATTTTAAAGAAATCTGATTAGCGATACTGAGTTGTGTAAGCATTGCATTTTCACTCAGCAGACACTTGACCATCTATTATTCGACTGAAAATTATTGATTTTTAGAAAAACAAATTTCAACTCGAAAAAAAAAAATTATAAAAGCTTCCTAGAATTGATTTATAATGCTGAAAGTTATCAAAAGGGTATACAGTGTCGTAACTTCTTTTTGCCGACAAAAAACGTGAAAAGTTGGATTTTCCGCTTACAGCATACTGCTCTCTAGTTCCCTCTATCCAGACTGTAGAGAAAGTTAAGTGAGAACGTTATTCATTTTTACCAATCATTGTCTAAATTTATCTTCACAAAAAACTCAAAACCTTGGAATAACTGTATTTTTTTTTGTATTTCCACATCACCTATAGTCTAACTCTAAATTTAATAATTTGTAAATTGAAATAATCAACATCTATTGGCGCAACCACCTCGTCGCCAATCCCGCGCTATACGTTCTTGTCGCAAGCATGTCGCTCATGTTAGCAACGCGAACCCATACGTTTTTCCCCAACTAAAAATTCTTCAACTCGACTAAATAAGTTTGCACTTCAATAAAATTAATGAAACAATTATTTAAATAATATATATTCATAATGGTCAAATAATAAAGACCTTCCTTTTCCGAATTATATTTGTATAAAATCACAATATATTTATAATTTAATGCAATGCAATTGTTTTAATATACCTTTTCATTTTTATAAATGTTGGAACTTTTTATAATCATCAACATGGTTGGTATAGGAAACATGAGATAATTCAATTGCAATAAATATGGTTATATTGATATTTATATTGAATAAAAATAAGTGATTTGCAATTATACAGCTGACGTCGATATTACAAGGAAGCTTCGGGAAAAACCCTAAGCGTAAGCAATTTTATATTTGTTTTTTCAATCCCATTTGTATTAATCCAGAAGGTGAGGTCTACAAATCACAGAGATATCAGTATTAAAATACTACATAATAAATAATAAATACTACATATAACAAGGTATATAAATATTTTAAAATAAATCGATTAATTTTAATGTTGTTAGTAACTGTGCGTGTATAAGGTGCTAGGGCAGTTGTGCATGTGGAGCTGCATAGGATCGATGCAGTGAGTCAGTGCATCCTGCCCCTGGTCACCAAAGAGACGCATTAATTTGTCAATGCTCTGCTCAACCGTTGTACATTCCACCCTTCCTCTACTCTGTTTCAGTGTATTCCCAAAGAGATGATATATCCATTTTTTGTAGTATTAATGTAAATATTACATATTAATATTTATTAATAATGTTATTATTAATATAAAGTAATTGTAAATAAATAAGGATATTCATTTGTAAGATAATGAATATATGAATATTAAATCTTCAAAAGACGCGGATAGGTACCCGTGTGTGGGATTTTTACCACCTCCCTAAACCTGTTTTGCACACTCCACGAGACCGCTGTTAGGCATTACTTCGTGGAGGAGAATGGCTGTGTGCCGCCTCATGGCCATTTCCATCTTGTAGCTTCTTGGTCTAAATTCTTCTTCTTTAAGAAGGCACCAGTCTTTAATGATTTTCTTTCATTATGCTTTCCTCCTCTCTCAGTCTTTTGAGGACCCCTGTGGCCAATTTTTTCACCGCTGCCCAATGCTCATGCGACTTTAGCATCCAGCTCACTAAAAGTTCAGGAGTCACCTTCTTTCTACAAGCCAGCTCCAATTCCCTTCTCTCGTAAGTGAAGCGGGTACACTCAAAAAATACATGTTCTGCTGTTTCCTCTACCTTACACGTTGGGCATTCAGCACTGTCGTAGAGTTTGAGTCTGTACTGGTAGGCTCTAAAGCATCCATGTCCAGACAATAGTTGTGTAAGGTGAAAATCCACCTCCCCATGTCAATGATCATACCACGAACCTATGTCAGACACCAAACTGTAGATCCACCTTCCGGTATTAGCCTAATTCCAACGCTATTGCCAAAGTACGAAGGTGGTTTTCCTCTCTTCGTCTCTTGATAGTTGAGAACTACGATTGTATCATCTGTTTCTTTCTTCCACTAACATCTCGACCGGAGGCATGCGGGCAATTAAACATATTGCTAGTATGTGTAACAGGAAACAGTCCGAAAAGCATATATATTATATGTATATATGTGTGTTGTGTTGTGTGTGTGTAAGTTTATATGAATGTAATGCCTACGTATAAAAAAGGATGTATGTGCGTATAACTTATTAATATAATATAAAAAAGTATAAACTCTAGAGCAGGCGACGACTTGATGCGGAAAAGAAACGTGCCGGGTTGTATTGCGGATCATGATGATTATATAAATATTTATTTTATAAGTTTATGTGTGATTATTATCTCATGTAATGTTATTTTTATTAAAATTAACAGCCTATTTTTATTATGTAATTAAATTTTATATATTGTGTAAGTTTATTTTACAATTTATTAATATAACAACTCCTTCAACAGAACAACGGCATAATTCAAAATTTGGCGTTTTTGCTGTTAAGCCTTCAATAGCAAACGTATTGGTTGAAGCATTTTAATTCAGGAACGACATATCTGATATTTCATTTCCAATATATTTTTTTAATTAAGTCACATTTTTAGTCGGATCATGTTCTTGAAACTTTATGGGAATAATAACATAAGTTAAAATAAAAAAAGTTTCTTGGTTTTTAAAATTTTCCAACGGCTTATACCCAAATTTATATTTATTGAACTCACATGAAACTTTCAAATACCATAGTTGAAAAAATAGTTTTTTTTTGAGTTATGACGTTGCACTTTAGAAGGAGCAACAAATGTGTTAAATATATGTATAAGTTTTAAGTTTGTATATTGCAATAAAAAAACAGTTTTGAGGGCAATGATTCCCATTAGGAGTTTTATTTCCCTTAAAATAAAACCACAACAAAAACTTAATTCGCACTATAACATCAGTTTGAGGGCATTGTTAAATGTTTAAAACAGGAGTTCTTTTTTTATTTTAAAACGGGGCTATTGTAAATATATTTATAATAGGCTGTTTGCAAAGTTTTATTAATACCGACTTTTCTTGTTTGTTTCTATAACGTCACTTTATGCTGCTATGGTTAATTGGATCATGCTTCAATGGGAGCTCTAAATTTTGCCTATCCGGGTTTAATTAGAATAGGGATTTTTAACGAGTACCTGAAATCGTACAGGCTCGGGACCCCGTTTAACGCCGTTTTCCTGTTTAACCCCCGTTTTCCTTCGTGCTCACTGTTATTTAGTTTGGTTTTAAGTTTTTTATATCATTATTGGAGGAAGTTATAATTCCTAAAAATCCTGCTGTTTATAATTCATGTTTAAGAATTTATAGTGCCAGAGAACACATGGGGATGTAAAACCCCTTGGACAGGTTGGATTAGCATAGCGGGTGGACGGGATGCTAATGCGTCAGGTGCTGCGTCCCCACGCGTGGGTACCCGAGGTTTCAGGACAATGCGCCGTCTCCATGAATTTTAATAATCCTTCAACTTTCTTACAAGAACTTGATTTAGCGAGCTTGCTCACTGGGCAAGTTCAAAACCAAAGCTAGCATTGTTAAGTGAGCTCCATTGTACCATTGAGTTTTGCCAAAATAGCCCATACCTACTTGTAAAAAAGGGGATTTACAATTTAAATCTTGCCATATAATAGAAATTCGACTGGTGAATGGTATTTATAACTAGAATGAGTTGCCGTGCGTGACTATCGACTAGAACAGAATATATATATATATATATATGTATATGTGTGTGTGTGTGTGTGTGTGTGTGTGTGTGTGTGTGTGTGTGTGTGTGTGTGTGTGTGTGTGTGTGTGTGTGTGTGTGTGTGTGTGTGTGTGTGTGTGTGTGTGTGTGTGTGTGTGTGTGTGTGTGTGTGTGTGTGTGTGTGTGTGTATACATACTGTTACTGATAAATTAAATCAATTCAAATATATAATTACTAATATTGTATGGATATAACCCGCCTATGAACTGGTCATTGTTGTTTGAATAGGAATACCTGATAACAAGGAGAGACACTGTTAAGTGATAGTGCGTCACATCATTGAGGAATGTACAAAATATAGCGGTGAGATTGAGAGAGTGCAGGTATTTAAGGCTTTGGGCGAACAACAAAAATAACAACCATACCATAAAATTTATTTAAAAAATCACGATGTTTTTGTAAATTTTAATCCGTTAATATTTTGAATAGCTATTGATATTTTGTATTTTTTTTTCCTATAAACCTTTTGTATTTTTTAAAATTTTTTATTTTAAATTGAATTAAATTTATTAATTGTAAACAATATATAAATAAAATAATAATCTAAGGGTAACACAATAAAATAAATGAGTTTTACTAAAGGTTCCGGGTTCAAATCCGGCTTTGACAGATAAATTATTTAAACTGTTAACAGCCACGTGGGACGTGTGAGATATTTATACCCTCTTGGGCCTCAATCAGTCTCTAGTGAGTAATCTTAATTGTGGTAAAATCCTGATGGATGTTGGCTTGTTTCGTTAAATTCGTTATCTGCTGCTATTGCTAACCGGACGATACTACCCCACTAGTAGTCCTAAATTTTTCATATCCAGGCATAATTACAATAGGGATCTTTCAAGAGTGCCTAACGTCGAATTGGCACGGGACCCCCATTTTACACCCCTTTCAAAGGACGGCTTAACTAGGGATGTTTAATCCCTTTTAAAAAATCCCAAGACAACCTGATAAGCGGCGAACCTGCGATATTGCGAATAGTATTTTGTTATGCTATCCGAAACACAACTGGTAAATCCAAATTCTTGTGCTTGAGCATAATCTCGAACAAACCCCACAACCATTGTACCAGAAACAGTTCAGTCTCTAGCATGTACTGAGCCCAGACCGGGTTGTTGTGGTAACATTTTTTTGCTTTAATAAAATAAAATAATAAATCTCTAAATTATATAATAAAAATATAATATAATGCCCAAATAAAAATAAATAATAAATGACAACCAAGAGCTGTTTTCGCCCTCGAAATCAGGTACTATTATTATCTCTCACACTGCAATACTAAATACGTACTCACTAGTGCCATCTAGTTCATGCCACTGTTGATGATTCATTTTAAAAAAAAATATTTTCAACATAATTATGATGCTATTGAGGCCCATATATATACATTTTTTAAATAATAGTTATTTTGGTTTAAAGATTTTAAATGATGTTTAAATGAATTTTGGTAACACTTTCCAAAGCATTGCAGTTAATTGACTTCCAAACTTCGACAGTGCTTCGTCCATCCTCATTTATCTGAATTGTGTTTTACACACATTCTCCAATATTTTAGAAGCTTCACTAAATTTAAACAGGAGGTTTTTCTGCAACTTTAAAATATTTTTATTTGTTCAGTTGAGCCTTGGTCTAGTTAAGGAAGTGTCGGTATGGAATTGAAACCTTCCATCGTTGGTTTTATTATTAACATTTGTGGAAGTTTCCAATAGAGAAGCGTTTATCGAGAAATATTGAGGAAGAGAAAACGGAAAAATTGGAAAAAGGAACATATTGTTCTATATACCTATCCAATAAAAGTCGAAAGACGAAGAATAAATACGTGAAGTGTTACAAGCCAATATGCCTTGAGCAATAGCTTATTTTAAAGCTGGGGTTTAGGGGTTGAAGTCCTTAACCCCCTCAAAAAAAAAAAAAATGTAATTACAATTCATTTTTCTTCATTGCCCAATTTTTCCATAAATGATCTGCGAAAAATTTTCAAACAATCATAATATGTCCTTTTATTATAAAAAAAAGATTTTTTATTATAATTTGACTATTATCGCGGGTTCGTAGCCCGGCAGGTGGCCCTAAGATTTATTAAAGGGAGTAAAAAATCCTTGGTTAAGCCGTCCTTCGAAAAGGACGTTAAACGGAGGTCCCGAGCACATAAGATGTCAGGTATTCGTTAAAAATCTCTATCCTGATTAAACCTGTATAGAAAAAATTTAGCACTTCACTGAAGCATCGTTCGAATAGCCATACCAAAGAAAATATATAAAAAAGAAATATAAGAAAGAAAGAAATATAAGAAAATAGTCTTAAAGCCATAATAAAAAAAAAAAAAGAAAAAAAAAAAAAGAAAATATAACAGGGTAGAATGGCAGTAATGGCGAGAAGGAAATAGAATGAGCAAAAGTTAAGTTATGAAATAATTGATGAGAAATAATTAGAGTGAAAAGAAATCTTGAAGATAAGAATTCATCCTAAAATTTCAAGAGAAATGATTTTATTACAAAATATAATGAATGTCATATTATTAGTGAAAAATAAAGTGAGTTTGAAATGGGTTATAATAAAAAAGAATATGAACCTATGGTAGAATGAAGAGAACGAAAGATATACCTATTGAGAATGAAAGAGGGAAAAAATTGCATACATTTGTACATATATTTATTGATTGATGTTTTTAAATACATTTGAATATTGATTAAAATTAAATGTTTCTCTTTACCTATTTAAATTACTTGTAAATCATATTAAAAATGGATAGAAAATTAATTTTCCAAATATTCACTAGTCGGAAAACACACATATTTGTAATAACCTAAATATTTATTTTGCCATTGGTACCCGAGTTTGAAATTAAATCAGCGGTATATTAAAAAGCAATGAAAATAATTTATATTAAAGACATGAAATTAATTGCTAGCCCTAATACAATATGTCATTACTCTTTCTGTAATTGCTTTCCTGAATTATAGCTTGTTTAAAATCAATTTTCTCGAATAATCGACGCGGTCATCACGCAATTAATTTTTTTTAATTACTTTCAATATTAATGAATCGAAATTTTCTGATTTTCATTTATTCATTACACCAAGGTCATAAAAGATTAATCTTAAAAAAGTGTTAAAGACCAAAACTTGATACTTTATTTTTCGTTCGAATTATATTTCGATACTTATAATGTATATATTATTTAACTATATATTATTCAATTTTTTTTATAGCCACAGATGGGGGGGGGGACCTAGCGGTTGAGCGTGAATTTGGAAATATCACCTACTTGCACAACCATTGTTCCAGAAACCTTACAGTCTCTACCATTTACTGAGCCCAAAATCCTTCATGGGTAGTAGTGCTAAAGGTTTTTTTTTAGTGTCAACTCAGAACGATGGGATCTGATATAATCTTGCATTGCCGCTGCTTTTGGATATTTTAGGAACATAGAAAAGAAATTCATTAAGAAAAATTATTTGAATTTAAAATAACAATGAATGAAAATTTTTACCTTCTCTTTGACAAATTCTCAAACGCATATTGAAATTCGATGCTAGACTTCGAATCCTTTATCGGATAAAACCTGTTCTGTTTTCAACGTAAAATACGATTAATAAAAAAAATAATTCGTTTTAGTGAATGTAAAAGGGAAATTTTAACTGACAACCCAAGATCATGAGCTATAATCATCGATAAGGGCAGAGCTAGAACATGTTTTCCATATTGAGGAACCTAGGAAGAAATATTCCACAATTCCAATTTATCCAAAACCTAATTTAGTTGAGGTAATATAACCCGCGTAGATTCCTCTAAATAGTCAACCAAATTCCTTGTAATAGCTTCAGAAAAAATGAATAGCCAGTTTACCGAAAAAAATGAACTGAAACATATTCCAAAATACACTGGACACAATATTTGTGGAAAAACCCGCTTGAATGAAGGTTCAAATGTTAATATCGGACAACGTGAAACGCTTGTAAAATAAAATTCTCGTGCGAAGCTATCAACCATCGCATCAGTACATGACACCGACATGGCAGATTATTTGGCAACTTATCTAAAACCTTCATCAAACCAAATAACAGACAGATGTAACAGACATTCCCTACATTAATATATATTTTATAATTTTTTTCAAACAAGTTAATCAATTTTCACTTTCTCAGTTTCTAACTAGAACAACATCTGTATATATTCGAATCACCAGAGCTTATATATGAATATTTTTCTTCTTTTTAATTTATTCACTTCATAATTATGCAGATGTATTTGTAAGTGTTTGCAATGAGATTCCTATATCAGCATAATAATAAGAAGAGATATACATATTTTTCATAGCTCTAATACAACTAAAAGAAGTTTATGAGATGAAAATGGTTGACTGGATGATCTTATGTAAAGGAGATAGTTGGGGGGTGCAGTCAATAAGAACACCGAATAAGTGAAGTACTTATATTATGTGCCGACGTTTCGACCTACAGTGTAGGTCATCTTCAGGGCTAACAGAGAAACAAACAGAACAAAAATGTAAAAACATCAAAGTTGTACAGTAACAATAATAGTGACAAATAATGTAGAAAAATACAAAGTGGCAGATATGAAAATAGAAGATAAAGAATATTAAAAAGGAGTCAGATTATAATAAAATAAAGATATAGACAGATTTAAAAATTAATGATAATGAAAAAGCATTAAACTAGTGGCAGATATAATAAAATTAAGATAAAGACAAATATAACAAAATTATTGAAATAGTGACAGATATAATTATAGAAAATTTGATAGAATATAATAAAATTAAGATAAAGACAGATATAACAAAGATATTGATAATGAAAAGAAAATGAAAATAATGGCAGATATAATAAAGTAAGACTAGACTTTGTCACTATTATTGTTACTGTACAACTTTGATGTTTTTACATTTTTGTTCTGTTTGTTTCTCTGTTAGCCCTGAAGATGACCTACACTGTAGCTCGAAACGTCGGCACATAATATAAGTACTTCACTTATTCGGTGTTCTTATTGACTGCACCCCCCAACTATCTCCTTTACATAAAAGAAGTTTAATTAAGACGCGGCTTTTGACAAGTACATGTCAATAACATTTCAATGGCTATTTTAACTTGAGGTTCTAGTAGCTTACTAGAGTCCAACTCCGTGAGTCCCTGTAGGTCTTATAATAGCCACGTACATGAGTCTTTTGTAATTAATTGGGAACTTAGACCGTTTGCCTAGAAAGTGTTGAAGTAGCTTGAAGTAGATTGACAAGCAGTCTCTTTAGTATGAGGATTCCAACTTAAACGTTTGTCACGATGCAGTTCTAATCATCGGATTTGTTCTACAGGAGTCAGGGTGATATTATTAAAATATGCAGTAAGACAGGAAGTCATTGGTTTCCGACGAAGGGTAAAGACTATATGACATGATTTACTGGAATTAATTTTTATCCTCCAGTTATGACACCATTTTTTAAGATCAGTGATATAGGATTGAAGAGTATGGGATGAATAACTGGATTAGTGTTGATTTTTAGTATACATGTATCATCAGAATACTTGGTTGAGATGTCAGCTGTATAAACCGTGCAGAGAATTTGGCCGAGGACTCTGCCTTGAGGAACACCCGCAGATTGAGAAAAGAGATATGAGTAGACATTATTATGATTCACTTTGATTGACCTATTGGAGAGACAGGATTGGATAATGAGGAAGTATGTAGGAGGCAGGAATTTACGAAGTTTGTATAGAAATCTCGGGTGCAAGACTCGACACATAAATAAAGTTAATATTTGAGATTACTATTTTTCAAGAAACCCGACAAATACCTAAAAGAATTGTTCTCAAAATTATGGTAAAGTCTCCATTATTTATAATGCATTGTATATCAGTTTACAATATTATCCAAAATCTGCATCTCCGGACTAAATCTAGAAGCCTTTTTCCCCTGAATTCCGCGTGTTCCTCATGTGTAACAACACTTGGAACTTGGCACAACACTCTGAAATCCATTGTTCAGCTGGATGAAGTTCTGTAATAATGATCACCTTGGAGTTATCCTAGGATTGGAGTTTGTTGTGCAAACAGCCGAGGCGGGAGCCAGCAAATTATCTACACTAAGCCACTAGAATTATGTTGGTGTTTGAACTGATGTATGTTAGTGGTGTTTGATTTCGCTCCGGTGGACTTCATCCAATACTCCTCAACCGCCACTGCTATTGCCTCACTTCACTCTCGGTTCCTTCCAGGCAATGTGTTAAAACTATATCCATAATAGTTAAGCACTTAATAGCTGTACATATAATAGCTATGTATCCTTCTTTGAGTTGTTTTATACAATCTATCTATTATATTATGTAAAAAGTTTTTAGTGATGTCATATTTCATTATGACTGCTGGCCCGTCAGGCGATACAACTCTTATACCAGGAATATTTCCTCTCATGGATTGTTTTGTGTTAAACTTGAATCTATAAGCTCTCCTTTCATTTTTGTAAAATTTTCGAGAGTAAATATTATAGGGCAGACTGGGTACAGTTGTGACAATTTTGGTTTGTTCCCCAATAATCCTGTTAATTTATCAGTTAGCTGGGAAAAAAATAACACGAATTGTAATTTGCTTATTTGTCTAAGTAAAAATACTAATATATTGTCCTTAAATACGCTGTATTAGTCATAGGATGAAATTAAAAAAAAAAAGTGTCACAACCGACCACGCCCCAAGGACGGTTGTGACAGTCGTTGGGACCGGTAGTGACAGGCATAAAGATACAGAAAAATGGTTTATAGTTACTTTTATTGTTGGAAATATGTACTATAACAAATCATAAACGTCTTCTAAACAAATTTAACATTCATATAGCAAGTGAACTAAAATATGACATCACTTTTGTTCTTATAATTAATACGGCACTGCAACAACAATATTATAACAGTCTTACTTAGAATCAGTCAGAAATTTCTTAGAATCCGTCACAAACAGTAGTTATGGCCTTTTTAAATGGTCCAAAGACAGATTGATCCAATGGCTGTAGTTTGTGCGAGCAGTGCGGAGGTAATGCCATTTTCTTTGCAAAAATCCAGTGCATTAGTATGACCATGAGGTGAGTGATTGTCCAACACTAGTAAGACCTCATGTGTTAGAGAAGCATTGGAGAATTTCTTGAAATGTTCAAGAAACATTAAGAATGAAGTGTCCTGCATCCAGCCTGAAGGATTTGCAGTTCGAATTGTTAGAGACGGGCCCACTGGCCCGTCTCTAACAATGTGATCGTGGTAACGAACCCTCGGAAATATAAAAAAAGGAGGAATCCCATTTCCCAAAGAATTTACTGCACAAGAAACTGTAATTAATGTCCCACGTTCAGCTGAAGTGACAGCTCCCACTTGCCGAATACCACGTCTTGCCACTACTTTGTCAGGTATTTGCACTGTTGTAACACCTGTCTCATCAACATTGTATATTTATATATATCCTGTGGATCATATGCGTGTCTGGCATAAAAAGTTTCCATATTATCATAAAAAGCTGTACCATGTTTTTTGTTAAAAATTGTAGCTCTTGAAAAGCTTGTAGCCTGTACTACTTGTACAGACAGGGACGAGTTTCTATTCATGAATGAACCGAGCCATTCCTCACCATATAGCCATCTAGCCATCTGATTCTCATCCCAAGTAGCAGGTCACTTTATGTTGTACTTAGTTCTCAGGTGAACTGCCTTCCGTACCTCTTTTGCAGAAAGACCAAAATAGATATCCGTGAAACGTGTGGTGTACTTTCATAGCTGCTGTTCTTGCTCCATAGAAAAAAAATTATTATGAGCAACATAGCCCATGCTGATTTTGCTGCCATCGTGATTTGTATCGGCTTCATCACGTTTACGAAGGTATCGTGACAACGACATGCGATTAACTTGATACATTTCTGCATCTCTCCGTAAATAATTCCCACGTTTAACTCCTTCATAAGCATTTTTATAATTATTTATATCAGCTTGAGCTTGTTCGGTCTTCCGCAAGCGTTTTCTGGGCTTCCAAAAGCAAATCGAAAAAATATGTGTCACAATCGTACTCACAAAATTTGTCACAACCGTACCCGACGCACAATTTTCTCTTGGGTTCAGTACGTGGTAAAGACTGTACTGTTTCTTATACAACTTTTGTACCACTAGGGATCACACTCAACCGTCAATCCCTTATTTTGGAGTTACCAATTATCGTATTATATACGATTATAGATGGGATGGTAATATCGATGTTTTACATTCGATAATTTTTTTTTCATTCAATATGAATTAATGAATGATGTAAGTTACAGTTGTTTTTCAAAAAATAAGATATTTATATTTGTGATACAATAAGCATTGGTTCTCATTAACAAAACTAAGAGGAAGTTACAATCGATAGCTGGAGGGCTGCCGAAATTTCTGCAACAGAAGAACCCTTCGCTGGAGAAGGGCCAGGAGGGTGGGTTATAAAACCATCCGACCTTTATTTTATGTATTTCCCTTTTTTATGCCTTGCTCCGTCTCTATATTTATATCTCTATGTGCCCATGCTTTTAAGAAAATTCATATTAATGCAGATGCCTCTTGTGGAAATTTATTTTAAGTAAACATATTAACAGATAACTCATTTAAAGTATGTAGACTTGATGTATTTAATAAATGTATTATTAAAGTACTGAAGGCGGGTTACTCTAAAAGATTGATGTAATGTTTTTTTTCTGGAAAAAGAAAAAAAACATGAAAATGTGATAAAGGAATAAAATGTTCTCCATGATTCTCAGGACTTCTATATTTATTCACTAGATAAGTGCCAACTGGGATTATTACATTTGAATAATTGAAAATATAACCGTATAATGAAGCTTTTCTGAACTCTGGAAAAATATTTTAAACAAATGTAAGTATAGTCCGATGAATGCAAATAGTAACGAGTAATATAATAATATACAAATAGTATATATGCTTTAACAAGAAACAAAACTTGAAAGTGGATTATAATTTTCAAAAAGTTTAAATAAATAAGTATTTTTAAATTTAAATAAACAATTTATTGGCTGATAATGATAAAGTAAAGTTGTAATGAATAAAAATTATTTTAATATTTTTATTTTGAAGAGAAAAGGCCGGGATTTGAACCCTGGTCTTCCGCATCTCTAGCGCGGCACTCTTCCAACTGAGCTACCAGCCTCGCAACCAGGCCAGAGAAATCCGTTCTCTTCACCGATCCTATGTCCCCAGTTCTCGCAATTTTTGCGATGTATATATAACATCGCTGGGACGAATTTCCATTGAACATTACTTTTTGAAGGGGCGAATAATTAAAATAAATTAAAAAAAAAATAAAAGTCTATATTAAAAAAAAAACACTTGTATGTGAAATAACAAATAATTACTGCACTGCAGGTTACAAAAAGAAAATTATTTAAATAAAGGAAATAATTATACTTGAATAAAGTTCTCATTAGATGCTAAATAATAGTCTTTCAAAGCCCAGTCACTTGTTTACACACCACGTTTTTTGTTCACCAACTCTCGGCAGGTTATGTACATGGTTATGTCAGTGTTGCTAAAAAATATTGCTAATAAATTAATTGTTTAATCACTGGCAACACTGACTGTGCCGGATGTGACCTTCCCCAGTGACAGGTCAGGTTATGTTTGTGGTGTTACATCACTTCCCCCCAATGACACTGTCACAGAATCGGACAGGGAGACGGATGAGTCGTCCACGTCGTGAAGTCTTAATCGATGAAGGCTGGTCGGCTTCTGTGGCGGGAGCATTTTCAGCAGGTTTCGTTGGTGACGCAGCAATCGGTGGATGGGCTGGTGATGTGGTGGTTGCGTTGGTGGCGTCCTCCAAGACGTGGGCTGGTTTTAGACGGTCCATAGTGACTGTCTTCTGTCCCGCGCCAAGACCGATGACGAAGGTTTTCTCCTCTCTCTGGAGAACTGGATGCGGCCCAGAGTAGGGTGGTGTCAGCGGCTTCCTCACTGTGTCGTCTCGCAAGAAGACATGAGAGCAGGGCGTCAGATTCCTGGGCACAAAGGTTTGAGCTGTGCTCGACCTGTGCGTGGCTGGCCGCATGCGCTTGAACTGTTCTCTTAGGTTGTGGAGGAATCCCTGTGGCTCGTCGGGTTGGGAGGTTGACTGCAGTAGTTCCCCGGGCAGTCTTAAAGGTTGCCCATAAGTCAACTCAGCCGCACTTGTGGAGTTGTCGTCCCGTAGAGCAGCTCGCAAGCCTAGGAGGACTGTGGGTAACAGTTCCGTCCAAGAGCTTGCGTCGATGAGATGAGCTGTGAGGGCAGTCTTCAAGGTCCTATGCCATCTCTCAACAACCCCGTTGGACTGTGGGTGGTACGCGGTAGTCCGACAGCGGCGCGAGCCGAGTAGGTTCAGGAGTCCAGTGAACAGTTCGCTCTCAAACTGGCGGCCTTGGTCTGTGGTGATCCGAGCAGGGACACCGAATCTACAGATCCATGTCCTGTAGAGGGCTGAGGCGACTGTAGTGGCGGAGATGTCCTCGAGAGGTTCTGCTTCAGGCCAGCGTGAGTACCTATATGCCTTGGTGAGACAATAGCGCTTTCCATCCGATGGCGGCAAAGGTCCAATTATGTCCACATGAACATGCTCAAATCTGCCGGCTGGGGCGAAGATACCTGGAGGTGTTACCGTGTGCCGGTGGATCTTCGCGCGCTGGCAGGCGATGCAGTTCCGGGTCCAAGTCGCTAGATCTGCTTGCATGGCTGGCCAGAAGTATCTTTGCGACACCAGGCGACGGGTCCCGTGAACACCAGGGTGGCTTAGGCAATGGAGCTTCCTAAAAACTTCCAGACGGAGGGATGGTTGGCACATAAGGCCGGGCCTTTGGTGTCGAGAAGTCGCAGAGAAGTGGCTTGTCCAAGTGCGGGAGCTCTCTCGGGGTGTTGCTGTCTCGGGCTTCTGGTAAAGAGCATACACTAGTGGCTTGTGGTCCGTGAGTATGCTGAACATACGACCTTCAATGCATGGCCTGAAGTGCTTGACGGCGCTGTAGATGACCGTGAGAGTATCGCTGCTGTGCTGGTGTGAGAGCCCTTGAGAAGAAACCTAGCGGCCTCCAGTGGTCTCCCTCACGTTGTTGGAGGACAGCCCCGACATCCGAGTTAGATGCGTCGCAAGCCAGAGTCAGCTCTGCGTCCGTAGACGGGTGAGCTAATGTGACAGCATCCTTGATGTCTCGTTGGAAGCGGGCGAAGGCTTCTTCTGCATCCGGAGTCCATGGGATAGGGGTGCTGTCGTTCTTCATACTGTTCCCAATGAGTGCGTGCAGGATGCGTTTGACTTCCGCAGCTTTAGGAAGGCATCTTCGGTAGAAGTTGATCATCCTTAAAAAGCGTCTGAGATGACCCTTGGGCGCAGGACGAGGGAACTCTGCAATTTGGTCCACCTTGCTCGGGAGAGGTTTAATACCCTGAGAGTTCACAAGGAAGCCTAAAAACTCGACCTCGGGCTTGCAAAACTCTGACTTTAGTGGGTTGATGGTCAGTCCGTGTTGGTTCAGCCGTCTGAAGACTTCCTCCAAGTGAGTGCGATGATCTTCCTCCGTTGCTGAGGCTACCAGTATGTCGTCGAGATAAACGAAAACATACGGCAGGGCGAGGATGCTGTCCATCAGGCGCTGGGACGTTTGGGCGGCATTTCTGAGTCCGAAGCACATCACCAAAAATTCAAAAAGTCCGAAGGGGGTGATCACTGCCGTTTTCTGGATGTCTTCTGCCACGGGTACCTGGTAGTAAGCACGGTTGAGGTCGATTTTACTGAAGGTAGTCATAGCAAACAGGTTGGTATTGAGGGCCTGAATATTGGGGACGCTGTACCTATCAGGCAAAGTCTGGGCGTTGAGCCGGCGGTAGTCCCCACAGAACCTCGTCGTGCCATCCTTCTTCATAACAATATGGAGGGGGCTCGCCCAAGGACTGCTAGATGGCCTGCAGATACCCTCGTCGACCATCTTCAGGAATTCTTCCCGGCGTCGGGTGTAAGCCGCCTGGCTTTAGAGGTGACTGGCGCTCCCTTCGTCTCTATGAAGTGCTTGATGGGATGTTTCGGCTCCTGCAGTACAGCAGATGGACGAGTGATAGCCGGGTCTTTACGTAGAAGGTCGTAATACCACTCGCCGCATGGTACTGCGAACACAGAGGGTGTGGTGTCGTGCTTCAGGCTGCCTTTGGAAGTCAGGCCCGTCTGTGAGTCCACCAGCTGTTGTCCCTTGAGGTCGACCAGGATGTGATGGTGGAAGAGGAAGTCCGCTCCGATGATCGGGTTGCTGACGTCGGCCAAGATGAAAGACCAACGAAGCGGACGTCGAAGTCCGACGTTCAGTGTCTTCGTGACTTCCCCATAGGTCCTTATGGTGGTGCCGTTGGCTGCAAACAGCGTGAAATTGGCGGGGTGATTGCGCTCTCGTCACCGTGCTGGGAAGACCGATACGGCCGCGCCGGTGTCGACCAAATATCGCTCCCCAGTAGCCTTATCTCCGACAAATAATCGGCGGTGGTTGATTTCAGCGACAGAGTCCGCCTTCTCAGTCGCTGAGATTAGTTTCCCAGCTGTGGTGTGGTTGGTTTCCAGCTGCAGGGTTCCTGGCACCTATGAGCTTTCTCCCGGAAACGGTGGTGATAGAAGCAAAGACCACCTCGGCTCCTGCTTCTTGAGCGGGGTCGTTTCTGGTCTCGTGACTCGTTTCCTCGTCCTCGGCCGCGGGCCAACTGCGTCTTGAGTTCGTCGACAACCAGGGTGAGCTTCTGTATCGCCTCCTCGAGGTGAGAGGTTGAGGACGAGGGGCGGGGCGGCGTGGACTGGGAGCTTACTTGGTTTACACTCGGCTCGTAGATTTCGGTGATGCGGTCGGCAACTTCCGCCAAATTATCTACTGAGGTATCCGATGTTACGGTCAGTGTAGCCTGCATCCTATCTGGTAGGGCCTTCATCCACATTGTGCGCAGCAATTCGGAGGAAACTGAACTCCCTGCGAGCCGTTTCAGTTCATTTAAAAAATGAGAAGGGCGCTCTCCATCTGCGAGGCGCTTGTCTTCTAACAGCCGTCTAATGCTCTGGTTTTCGGACTCGGCGTAAGTCGAGATTAGCCGGTTCTTGAGAGCCTCATATGGTTCCGCAGGAGGGTTTGTGACCAAGTCTGAAACCTGCTTTAATATTTCGAACTCCAAGTTCGCCACAACCATTTGGAATTTTATTCGCGAGCTCGTAATTTTGGAGGTCGCGAATACGGCGTCCGTTTGGCAGAACCATAATTCTGGGGCTCCCCTCCAGAATGCGGGGATCCTGATATTAGCCCCGGGCCCACTTGCACTAACCTGGGTTTCCTCCGCTGGCTTTTCCTCCATCGATTAGTCGTCCTTCACCATCACGTCGGGGCCACCACTTTGAAGGGGCGAATAATTAAAATAAATTAAAAAAAAAATAAAAGTCTATATTAAAAAAAAACAACTTGTATGTGAAATAATAAATAATTACTGCACTGCAGGCTACAAAAAGAAAATGATTTAATTAAAGGAAATAATTATACTTGAATAAAGTTCTCATTAGACGCTGAATAATAGTCTTTCAAAGCCCAGTCACTTGTTTACACACCACGTTTTTTGTTCACCAACTCTCGGCAGGTTATGTACATGGTTATGTCAGTGTTGCTAAAAAATATTGCTAATAAATTAATTGTTTAATCACTGGCAACACTGACTGTGCCGGGTGTGACCTTCCCCAGTGACAGGTCAGGTTATGTTTGTGGTGTTACAACTTTTTATTAGAATCACGTTGACGAACGTAAATTTTTATACTTATAAAAATTTGTCCGGGCCAGGACAAATCTTTTCTCTTCAAAATAAAAATATTTAAATAATCACCATCAAATATAAATATAAAAATTGCCGTATGTCAACGAGATTGCTGGATTTAATGATGATGCTAAAAATAATAATGAAGCTCATTAACATCTCTGTAATTTCAAATACAAGGTATACACTCAGTGTCAAAATGTTAGACACATTTCAAAAATTACCAGTAAAACAGTATTAAAATAATCTATCACTCACCTGAAGTTAATCAGCAGCCTGCTTTTGTTTTGGTTCTCAAGCCAAAAATATATACATTTTTTTTATTTTTCAAATGAAAGTTGAGGCCCGTCAAAATGTTAGACACGCTTCCTGGTAAAAATAAACAAACTAATTTTAATACTTCGTGGCCTTTCCACCACTATTTGTTAATTCAAAAATTCTGTTTGATCGTACAATTGTTCGATTGTTTCTTGAGGTAATTGTTCCCATGAAGCCAGAATTGCAGATTTCCTGGATTGTTCCGAACTGTCTTGGCTCAGAGTACACCCTTCTTGAAAGAGTTGCCCAAACATTTTCGATAATGTTCAGGTATGGTGAGACAGCTGCCCATTAATAATTTTTGCTCAAAGTATTGGGGCTCTTGCTGGAAAATTGGTGTGCCTTTAGACGTGTCATTGAAAGTCAACTTTTGTTCCTCTAACATTTTTTTATATTGAGCTGAGTATACTCTTGAAGAAACAGTTTCCAAATTTCCTTTCTTTTTGTAACCAATTGGGCCCAAACCATAACTTTTCCTCCTCCCATTTGACCGTCTTGATAAACTTTTTTCTTCCTTCCTTAGGTCATGAAAATAATACGAAAATCCATCTGGCCTATGCAGATTGAATTTTTGTCATCACTAAAGATGACTTTCTTCCGCTCCTCAGTCCATGACATAACGACACATAACGAGCCAAGACCATCCGGGCTAATTTGTGACGGGTACTCAAAACTGGCTTTCTTTTCAATTTTTTTTCTACTATTGCTTTTAACATTTTTAATAATCTTTGGACTTTTCTTAGTTTTGTATGAACTCCAACCCTCTCAGCAATTGCTCTTGCTGTTTTACAAGAGTTGGAAGCGATTCGAAAAATAGTCCGTTTCTCAAAGCAGGGGGCCTCCCAGGGTTCCGTATGTCCTCCCCGTGCCGAGTAAACTTCGCGACTGATGAAAAACTCTACTTGATTCGGCGAGCTATTTCCTTACAAATCATCTCGTCCTTGTGGAGAGAAGAAATCAAACGTCGCTCTTCTTCGGAAAAATACTTTTTTTCCCCATAACTCAGGGTCTTTTTAGGTCTATTTTGAAACAAATTCAATATCATAATTTATACTTTAAATTGTGCTTTTAAAAAATAATATCAATCATAAATGAAGAAAACATGAAATTTTTTTTAAATTTCAATTTTGACGCTGAGTGTAAATATTATGTGTGGAAAAGAATGGCCTGGGGTGGTGGTCAATAAATTTCTCGGGATAGGCAGAAACGTTTTGACCCACTTTGCAGGTCTTCAGGGCTGTCGAGGGGGGGCGGTGTCAAAAGTTCACATGTTAGATCACAAATCTACCGACTCACTGTTGATATAGTTATAAATGTTATAACTATATACTAATAATTTTAATTAAAATTATTAGTATCTTGCATTGAGCTTGTGCAGCAACAATCATATGTTTTGATTAATAAATAAACTACTTGAAAATGTCTATAATTACAGTTCGGAGTGTCAGTATATGAAAAAACTGGACTTATGTTTAAAATTGAAATTGAAATAATTCAGACTATAATTCATTTAGCAATTAAAAACAGAGCACAGTCTTTCCAAAGTTGTGAGTTTTCACTTCTGTTTGCAGTCTTCGTGACTGCCTTTTTTATTTTTTTAAAACATTATTTATTTTTATTGTAGAATATATGAAACTCCTCAGTTGATCCAGTCAGTAAAGTCATATGCTTGTCTGAGAAGTTCTGAGTTGTCCATTAAGGATTTATATGGCGTTCTTCTTTGATCCTTGTTCAATATTAAGTGACATTTTTTCTTATCAGGTTGTTGAAATTATCCCAGCATTTCTTCAAAACTGGGTCTTTGAAAATTTTCTTATAACTTGACTTGCTTAAACTTTTTTCTTCATTGATTTTCTGTTGATTTCATTGATCTGTGTAGTTATATAAAGTGTTTTAAATATAAATATTTACGGGTTGTGTTACTGTAATAGTGTTGTAAATTTCAAAAAATAAATTATAATATGAGTTTTAGACGGTAAATAATTTATATTGTTTGAAGTTTCGTTTTAAGATCGCGAATGATATTTAAATGTCGCTGGAAACCGATTATGAATACAGGTATCGGTAATACGAAGTATATATTTGTTTAAATCCTTTTCTACGAAAAACAGACAGTATTTAGGTTTTTGACATCTCTTCAGACCCCGAATGACAGATAGATATTGTTTAACACCTTCTTAGAACTTTATGTAGTAACAGGAAAAAGGTCTGTCGGAATCGATTTATTATTTCGCAAGATGAAAATTGGTAAAAAAGTACCCATAATAGTTGTTATATTGGTACAAATATTCAAAAAAAGGAAAATCTGATCCGTGTTGGACCATTTACTACTTAATATCTCACTACCGTTATTTATTTTTTTTTAGGTTATCTCTATTTCTGTTAGTTTCCCTTTATATATGGGCAAGTAAAATTTTTAAAAATTATACAATTTTTTTTTAATTACAATTTACAAATTTTTATAAAATTCTTATAAAAGAAAAACAGCTTTTAGATGATAGATGATAGAGGGGTTTACGGTCGGAAAAAATACTTCGTCCTTCCAAAAACCATTTTTAGCTATTAAGCCAATTAAGTTATTTAAGGATACAGAATTATTGTATTTCTAATTATGGTTATTGATTAAACTGAGCACTTGGCATTGGATTTTAAATTCTGATGATAATCTCATGTATTTATATATTTCTTTGTTAGTCATCATTTAATTTGAAACACGTACATCGATGTTAATATAGTAATATTATACTGTTACGGGCGTACAAAGGAAGGCAGAAGCGGGGGATTAGCGGCTTAACTCCGTCAGCGGGAGACGTTTAGATAGGATTAGGACTGTTCTAGGTCGTCTTCTTTTGTCGGAAAAGGATTAAGAAGATTCCGGAATTGTCTGGCCCTTTCGTGTTCTAGAATGTTCGGCCTAGCCTCTTTAAATACTTCCCCTCAACTCGAGGCAGTCAGTCTTAGCCTGAGAGTAGACCAGTGAGGATCTGTGATAAGTGTAATAAGTGAGTGTCAGTGTGATAAACTAGTCAGTGTTGAACCGGCCCGTGTAATAAGTGTATCAGTGAACTGTAATAGTCTCGCGAGTGTAATAAACTGTTTCTGTTTGTTACTGTGTGTCAGTTTGTGATACTTGGAGAATCTTACGGTCGGTGGACTAGTGAACTGTAAGTGTTAATTATTAGTTATAAATTGTAGTGTAATTTTATAATATTCATAGAAACTATTGTAACTAGTTAAGATATCTAGAATTAGTAATATTTTATATTATTGTAATAATTAAATAGGAGTTAGGCCTAGATGATAAAATTTAGAATATTGTTATTATAAATTTATATTAGTTCAATAATTTAATTGTTAATAGTTTAATTGTATCCTTTTTATCATTTTGTTAATAAATATTAGTTTCTTTAATTAAGGAATTGTTTAATTCATTTTAATACCCAGTAGCCCGTAACAATACAAAACATTTCTTAAAAAAAAATCTGGGGGCACACCTTGATGAGAATGGAGTCATGGACAATGAAATCCTAGAGAGGATTAACTCAGTTGATAAATTGTTCCATGCACTAAATAATAGGTTCCTTAATAAAAGAGAAGTATCCACGGACACAAAGTCGAGAGTATACAAATCTACTTTTCTCCCCATATTAACATACTCTTCAGAATCTTGGGCATTAACCACCAAACATAAAAGTAGGATCCAGGCTTCAGAAATGAGATTGCTTAGGAAGATTGAGGGGAAAACAAGACGAGACCGAATTCGCATCTCGTTCATTAGATCAAGCCTCGGAGTGGAGCCTGCAGAAAATGTCATTGAAGAAAACAGCCTAAGATGGTTTGGGCATGTTTTAAGAATGGAAAACAACAGGCTGGCCAAGATGACATATGAGGCTAAGGTTATAGAAAGAAGGTCAAGAGGAAGACTCCGACCAAACTGGGAAGATGGTGTTAAGGAAAGCTTCACAAAGAGAGATCTGCAGTGGAACAGAAGAAGAGAAATGGTAGAGGATCGTACGGTGTGGTCAGAGCTAAACCTTGTTTTTGAAGTAGAAACTTCTAGAGCCGTTTTTGTTTAGCATTTAGTTTAGCAACTTTTGGTAATGGATAAACTTAAGGGTTTGCGTCAGAATTCCTCATTATTGATGTTTAAATTAAATTAATTAATTAATTTTTTATTGAGCTTGTGCTGTCCGTCATTTGTTTTCTTTGACATTTGCTACAACCTATAAATGTTATATAATTATTTTCTCTTTTATGTTTCCACGGCCACTATTTATACAAAAGGGTTCAGTGGATTCTTCTGGTCTTGACCGTGTCACTATATTTCTCGCTAGCATGTCTGGCGAAACGTTGGCGAGAAATTTAGCGACACGGTCGAAACCAGAGGAAACCACTGAAGCCTTTTTTACAATTATTGTTCGGAGTGTCAATATATGTGAAAAGCAGACTAATGTTAATAATATAAATTTACTAATTTGAAATTTAAATAGTCCAGACTACAATAGATTCAAAAATTCAAATAGATCATGGTTATTCTGCAGTTTTCATTTTTAAAGTGAAACTTTTATTCTATCGCCCCAAAATTGTTCGCCCATCTATCAGCATGTCGTGTTACATCCGGAGAAGGGGTAAAGTGAAAGGCGCATGACAGGACAGCCTAGGCCAATATGGCGGCGCCTAGTCAGCTCACCGTGTAGCATTTATATTCTCACTTATTCCAGCAAGTGTTCCGCGGTATTTGAGTGTTTTGATCTGTATATTAATGTAAATGCATTTATTTATTTAATCGTCAATGTTTTAATGTTCATTAACTTTATATAAAATTAAATAAATAAAAACTTGTATACCAATAACAAATCTCTTCAAAGACTATGAAATTCTTTTATCAGTGTGTATTAATTTTAATTTTTATATATAATGATATATTTAATTATTTTTATACTCTAAAGCATAATAACTTACAACACCTGTATTGTTATTCTAAAGGGACTTGTCCCAGAATAAATAAAGACATTATTATTATCTTGTTCTTTTTCTCGGTTTCTACCGGAGAATGGACCTACCCGGGCATAAGTCAACGGTTAGGCTAGAGTTTGTTTAATGATAACATACATCAATGATATATAAAATACATCAATATATATTCATAAACAAACACTTTATTGTGAATATCCCTCTGATATAATATTGTTCTTACTTTTTAACATGCGGTTATCATATAAATGATTGCATTAATTATGTATTCCGTACTCTAATAATAATTGAAATTAAATTTTATTCAATAATCAAGTTAAGATTAAAAACACAATTTTAATACCCTAAATCGAATAATTTTCCAACAATTTTTAGTTAAATGCCTACAAACCGAAAAAAGTTTCACTTGCATTGTGGTTTCTTAAAACTTTTTTTTCAACAATTATTTCGATCACTTTTAACCCCTCCATTCTTCTGTAGTAAAAGTTTAAGAATATAAAAAAAATTGCCCGAATAAATTCCGTCTGTACGGTTTGTATGGTTTTATTATATTTTGGTTTACCATATACGAACCCTCGATTTACCATATACGATCAGGTATTAATATATTACCTATTAATACATCATAGAAATCAACAAGGAGGAGACTATATCGCTGGTAAATATGTACGGTTGTTGGGCCTTGAGCTATAAAATACAGACATACACAAACAACTTTCATATTAAATGTTTATTATTCCAATTCATTGGATGTTAAATTGAATAAACAGGCGACATTAACAAGTCCCTTGCGATAATTTGCATTGCAATCCTCTCCTCTTGTTGTCTGTTCTATTCCCATTGTTAAGCCGCATCACTGTCTGAGGATAGAGTGATCTCGACGAGTTGGAGGAGGTCTCTCAGTTGCCAGTCTTGATAGTTCGCCTTTGTTTCCAACTTCCCACCAGATTCCAAAGTACAACAATACTCGAAACTTTTGTATTTATTCCTTGAGCCTAGAGTTAATTATTTTCTTTTTTTTATATGATATTCTTTCAAAATCCATTTGAGGTAAAATAAAATGAAAAATTAACAAAATAGAGACATTGCTAAGATCTATGCTGTTGAGTGTCCATAAGATACTTAAATTTTCAGGGGAAAAGTTCTAAATATATCAGTTTAAATTTAATTAATGTCTTACAAATAAATACATAATATGGGAAACATTTATCTAGTGGTTAGCATAACATACTATGCTCAAGATCACGGGTCTGGCGGTCGGCGAACCATGGTAGTCAAAAATCCTTGGTTATGCCGATCTTCGGACTGGACAGGCAAAATTTAGGACTCCCGCTGTCCAATTAATCATAGCATCATAAAGAGACTTTAAGTAAACAAGCAAACAAACTGATATATAATATAAGAAATATGTCTTATAAGTGTGTTGGTTAATTTCAAGGTATTACAATGTTGTTTTATCGTTAGGTATTTTATGTTTCTGCTATTTATTTTATTTAAAATTGTATGCTAAGTATTTTATCGGTTGTCATCAAAGATATTTGGTTTTGGAAGGACGGGTGTATTATATCCAGCTTTTTATCTTTATTTTGGTCAGTTATTTTTTCTCTTGTAATCCAGCATCTACACAGGGTTTTTTTTTCTAATCACTTAGTTCTTTATTACTTTCCTTTTACTTTTAAGTTACCTATGTATTGAGGTGATTCTGAAACTAGTAGCATTGAATGTGAACAAAAAATAAAATAAAATAGCCAGTAATGAGGACAGAAGACAGAAGTTAAAACTCAAAACCTAGGAATATTTGTTTTATTATTTGGAATTCTGAATCAACAACAGTATTAATTATTAAATTTCAAATTTTCAAATTTAAATTATTAACGTACGCCTCGTATTTCCATTTAATATGTGATTTTAACTTTAAATGACATACCGAACAATAATTATTTATTCATATTGATGATAATTGTTGACCTATGATAATGTATGTATTTTGCATATAGCCTTGAAGAAGACCTACAACGTAGGTCGAAACGTTGGCTATCAATAAGGATTTACTCAAATTACATGAGAAATTCATTCAGTGACCTCTACCCGGACCAATTTCTTCAAAATAATTATTTATATTTTCAAGTAGATTATTTATTAATCAAAACATATGATTAGCTCCTCAATACTATATACCAATAATATAATTTTAAAAATAATTAGAATATAGTCATATTATTTATACACTTTATTTGTATTTACATAGATTTTATTGTCATTTTTAGAATTATTATCGTTCTCAATTTTAACAATATTTAGGTAATTTGTACTTTTAATAATTTCATAAAATAAGACATTTGCCTACGATGCATAAAATCTTTGAGAGCTAACGTTAAACGTTAAACATTTCAGCTAGTTAAGGAGTTTTAAGTTACTATTATTAGCCTCAATTTCACACTTATTAAACGACATATTAGTTGATATAGTATTAGTTTATCTATCGGATTGCAGCCTAAAGTTGATAATAATAAATTGGATAACTCAAAAACAGGTCACTGGGTATCGTTGTTTTCCCACACTAAAATTCGCTAAGCGTGACTAAAGAAGTTTTCACTACAAAAATTTAAATAGACACACTTAAAAAGACCCATGTTGTTAACTTAACTTTTCAGGAGAAATTTAAAGTTTAATATTGCTATATATATATGTATTTTTTTTTCTGTTTGTTGATTTAAAATTTTTTTCAAGGCTATATTCGATTAGGAGCAGGGTAGCTAAGTATGTAGGGTATTGGTTTCCTGACCTCGAGGATATGATTGATAATTTAGTTATTTTGTTAACAGAAATGAATATACTATGTGTTCTGTTGGGCTCCATGGAAGTCGTCTAGCATCTAAAAAGTTGATAGTAACATTGACTTCGATCATTTAAAATTATTTAATGAAATTAGTAGAATCATCAAGTAATAACTTTATTTTAAATTTATTTTCTGAACTTAACCACATTATGACATACAACAAGTGTACACAATGGCACGGATAAAAGCAAGTAGAAAAACTAACCAATAAAGGTACTCGAATAACCTATATATTAGTCTATTGTAATTAATTTTTTAAGTTTTGCAGTAGCCTGAAACATGGAATACTGATAATTTTAAATATATAAACAGTGGACATTTAAAATATATACATGTACTTTCAATCAATTAGGCTTTACATATCTGTGGCACCTGTGCATAGTGGGCTAAGTCGAATTTTGTGAATTTCAAGCTATCTACTTAGAATCGTAATTTTTTTCTCTTTCCTTGTGTCTAACACGCTAAGTGTTCCGTCCATTGCAATGGACGATTCCTTTGTGAATCGTGGACTGATACTCCAATCTTGAACTTAAAATGAGTTTAGAAAAATTACGATTCTAAGTTGATAGCTTGAAATTCATAAAATTCGACTTAGCCCACTATGCACAGGTGCCACATATATTAGACAAAAAAAAGCAAATTATAATATTAATAATCAAATATCACGCTGTTATTTTTGTTATAACTAAAGCAGGTTAAAATTACTCAGAGTGGTTATTCGATTTTTGGTTATTAGTACGGTATAAGTAAGGCGAGGACTAAATCAATGTGTATCATTTGACTTTAACAGGCGCTTAAGGATCGCTGTTTACGAGTTTTCTCCATTGAGTATGCTCAGTAATTGATTTTTTTTTCGATGCCGTTCTTGGAACAATATATTACAAATTTTGTCACCGTAATGGGTGGGAAAAGGTAACAAATAATTACCCAGTTATAATTTTGCTCGGTCAGTGATTTAGTAAGTAGGAATGGACCTAGATTACATGTGAACTTTTTAAATCGATAGAAATATCAGCTAGAGTTTTGATATATGACAAATTAAACAGTTGTGCTGACTTTTTGCCTTCCCAGCACTTCTTATATTGATCCTACAGGCATTCATGGGTATAATTGGATTTCTCTCTAAATCCTTTTTTCCGACCGTATACGTTTTTTATATTCCAATTTTGGTTTGTGATGCGGACCAGTCGGTGTTGGAACAGCCTAAATTCCAATTATGGTCGGATTTACTTACCATTTTTAAAATATAGAATTAATTAAATTGACCGAAGCCATACACTTTTCATAATTATAATTCAAAATTACATTAATTGGTACATAATTTCTATTTTTAATTGACACTTTACAGCGGTATTTACAATACTCTTTAATTAAGAGATGTTTCATTCAAACTCTCTATACAGTTTCATGAATAAAAAAATAAAAATGATCTAATGTTTATGATTATTTTCTTTTAGGATTTTTTTAACAATAGCTATTTTGATTAATTTCCCCGAACGGTCTATATTTTAATTGCATATCAGGAGTTTTTTTTTCGTTTTATAACCGATGAAATAAAAACTTTTCATCGTTTGTATTGACACAAACATTTGTATTACACTGTTTCTTATATTTATATAAAATTTTATCTAATAATATATTTTTCTATTTATATGTTTTCCTTCAGTTTTGTACCGTGTATTAACAAAACAGAGGTGTTGTCCCAACAAGGTTTTCAATATTGGGTAAACTTGAAAAATAATATCAAAATATTAACTATTTAGCCTTAATTAATTAATACCATCTCCACAATTAAGTGGTCGGCAGTAACTGAGGCAAAAAACTTGTAATTGATTTTTTTTAATGATTTTAAGAAAATTATATAAACGTCTATTCAACACTCTCACTATAGAATAACAAATTAACAGGTATGATATTATTATTAGCTTGAATTGAGAATAACCCAAATATGTTTCATGAATCTTGGTGGAAATTAGGTGTTATACAAGATTGTTTGCAATAAATTTCATACTGATTCACACACATTTCATAATTAATCATCGGGGCTGCAGATTTAATCAATGCAGTTTAAACATTTTCAATGCTATACTACTTATTATTCCTGAACAGAAATCGAGCAGTTTTATGGACCCTGACCCCTTTCGTACCTGAAAATACATTCGATTAGTACGTGAATATTTTTATAAATAAATAAATTAACTCCTAGCTTATGTAAAGCGAGCCAAATGCTATAAGAATATTCTTATACATATTCCCCACTGGTTTGTTGTTTTGTAGAGAAAATTTTGTAAAGATTTTACATAAACCGTCGGTGAAGGAGCGTAAAATTAGGTGCCGTTTTCTGGTACAGGGATAATTGACAGTTGGCCGAAATGTAACCGCTGATCGCAACTGCAATGGTTTCGTAACCGGTTCGAATTGATTTTCTACGAATTAGGAGTTGGTCGAGGAAAAAGTGTTTACCGCTGTGTTGGGCAACCGCTTCGTTTTCCTATCACGGGGTTTCCCTCGCGGCTCCGCTGATAATATCGTTACGATACTCGTTGTATTCAGATCAGAATATTACATAAGGTTTAATATACACTGAGAGGATCATGGCCGATCAGGTTTGGTATCATTTTCAAAGCTTTTTTAAAGTTCCAATTAGCGAACTAAAAATAGTTATATTCTATCCACTTATTTTAAAGGTAATTTGACATACAATAGTCATACAATGTAATATTAGTTTTATGTATTTAAATGTAATGCACATATTAGAGAATTCTTCCTATTATCTTAAAATACTCTGTCTAAAAGTACAATTATCATAAAATAATTAAGAAAACAATATTATTTCAAACAAAGGGATTTAACATATTCAAGATATTAAAAAATAAGGATTATGAAGTTAATTTTTAATCTCCATAAGACATTCAGCGAAATTATATTTATAATTTTGTTTTTATATTTCTTTATTCATTTAAAGTCACTTTATGCTGCAAAGGCTAATCAAACAACGATGCGGCTATGGGAGTCCTATATTTTGCCTATCCAAGTTTAGTTAGGACAGGGATCTATAACAAGTACCTGACATTGCACAAGCTGGTTACCTCCATTTTACATCCCCTCCGAAGGACCGCTAAACTAGCCTTACCTGGTTGTGACGACATGATCTTGGGGATAGTAGGTTGTTATGCTTACCACTACACCACAAGTGGTCTTTTGTAAAAGTTTTTTGATCCTAAATAAGAAGTTTCTCTACTCTATAAGGTATTACTCAATAATATTAACGATCTTATTGAAAAATCGTTACTGGTGTAATTGCTTATTATTATTGTAAAGTTCTTGCCCACAACCTCAAACTAAAGGAGTTGAAGTTTATGTAGAGACTGTTCAAGATATATGTATTTATCGTAGGTAACAGCATCTGAGAAAAGCATCAGAGAGAGAGCATCTGGTAAAAATGGGCTGATGGGCTGATGGGCTGATGGGGCAGAACAATTCTCTATAAAGTGGGTTCTCTTAATTCTTTGAAAAAACTGTCAGTTGAACATGTTCTCAGGATAATAACCTCAATGGTTTCCTTGGAAACACATGGTCTCTGCCATGTACAGAACCCAATACCCTTCATGGGTTGTAATGGTTAAATATTTCTAAATTTTTTATAGTTTTGTTTTAATTATTAAGACACAATATACCTAAAACTATTTCCCCAGTGGTGTAAAGAATATCCACTTAAACTAGCATAAGTGATAGGCATAAATTATCCAATACTATTTTACTACCGATCCAATACAGGATCTTGCTAAAGTTGCTGAAGTTTTTTCTATTCTACTCATCTTCTTGATTTAATTTACTGCTTAGCTAAGGTTAATGTCGCATAATCACGCAATAGTTATTATAGTATTTTTATTATTGCCACATCTTATGACATTAAAAGTTTGTAATTGCACTTTTATGGCCTTACCATTTAAATTTTACATCTATATATATATATATATATATATATATATATATATATAATATATATATATATAAAAAAGAGAGTGGCGTTAGTTACTGATCTAATAACTCAAGAACGCCTGGACCGATTTCGATGATTCGCACCAATTAGGACTGGTCTCCGGCCAAAAAAGAAGAATGCCCATGAAAAATCGAAATCGGTCCAGGCATTCTTGAGTTATACTGCCAGTAATTTTTTTTTTTGAGTTTGCCCTATTGAGGGAAGGCTTAGTTACCAGGTAAGGAATGAGTCATTTAAACGCCCAACGTGTTCACTTCGTTACCCTCTACTCCCTTGCCTTTCATCTTCCTTAATAAGGTGAAAAGGGTGACAAATGTTTGTTATATATAAAAAGTCATTTTTAGTGCGAAAAACATGAAATTTTAGATTTAGCTTCTACATTAAAAATAAAGAACTATGTGTTTTTTATTTCGAAAAATCGACCTCTAAAAGAGTAAAATACGAGAAATCTTAACATGTTAAGTTGATAAGTAAGCAGGCTTCACATTTTAACATAATAATAATTGTATTCATGATTTTGCAAAATCAACCCCTAAATATTACAGTTTTGGATATTATATCCAAACGGTTGATTTCAATACTAAACTTATCGATAGTTCTGTAATTATGCCATTTAATATTTGATAGGACAGTTTATTAAAATCTATTAACAAAGGGATAAGCATTGGTAAGTTGGCTGAATTCACAAATACTCTAAGTCATTGATTATAATATGGAGTTCATTTAGGGAATTCAAAATTCACTCTCCGTTTAAACAACATAGATTTCTATTTAAAATCAACGCGGGCGAAGTCGCTGGCAAAAGCTAGTTATTTATATATAAATGCCATAACGTGATAATACTATTCACATTTAACGTAAATAAAATATATAGGTCCTTTCAAGGATGGTCGAAATTTTATTTTCTAATTGCAGCTAAACGTCAATTCGGTTAAGAAAAATAGGAGATGACCCTTTTGGGGATCATCCAATAAACATAAGAGTAATGAATAGAAACAAATGTCTTAGAGAGGATCTAAAAGATTTTGGTTTTTCTTTTTTTATGGCAGACATTCAACCTTTTAATTTTTTCAACTATCCGCAGTTGGTGAATAGGTCGGAAGATACTTCCTGAAGAAGGTTGGTTGTCGATCTTGGACATCTGCAGGAGTCAGAGGACAAGGTAGTTCTTATCTAAAACTTTCAACAGCCTCTTGTCATCTTGAAACCCGATAGTCTTCAGAACCAGAGCCCTTTTCCTTAGTTCCATTTTATTCGATAACGTGCCGTTATTTTATAATTACAAAATGGTCGGAATCGAAAAAAAAATTAAAATTATTGCACCAAAAAGAAAAAGATATAAAACAACTCGCACAACAGTGCAAACAGACTCAACAGTCTGAAGGAACAACTCCACTCCTAGTCGGTTCACTAAATAAAGTGATTGATGAGTCTGTTAATGTGAGATGTGCTAGATTTGATCTTCATTGATGTTTTTATTTCAGTAAACGTGTCTGGGCTGTTGCCTCAATACGCGAAACGTTAGTTAATTTACATCATTTTCGGGATTAAGGCTTAGTTATTGGAGTTTTCCAATTACATTCACATAAAAAACTCACAAACATACGCAATAATATAAACTATATATATATATATATATATATATATATATATATATATATATATATATATATATATATATATATATATACGAAGAGAACTGTGTCGCTGACGTACGAGCGCTTTTACTAATTTTGTATTTGCCCTGATAGCGACATAGCCTACTTGAAATCATCGCCGTTATAATTAAAGCCATAAGTTAAACACGTAATAAGGGCTTTAAATGCTGTTTATTTTGTTTTTTCATGTGAGTTAATGTATTGTTAGAAATTATTGTAATAATGTATGACTTGTAAATATTTACTGTAAATAAATCTTTTGCTTTTTCAGAGAAACACAATTCAGTCTTTATTTCCTTATCCAAGGGCATAAAAAAATTATATAATATTATAAATTACGTTATAAATTTTTCAAAACCTATTTTTTAATATTCTGTTAATAAATGAACTAACTCATAGCCTGTCCGCTTTGAATGATTTTCAATAGTTCATTATATTCATATAATTTTTAAAAATTTAATTTATTAAAATCTATTAGATATCGTTACCTGGTCAAAATTACAATAAAAATAGCTTTGGACGAATCTGTGCGTTACAGAATACCAAACCCCCCCAAAAAATAATGTGTTGCAGTTTTCACTTGAAAAGGATCTGGAAATAAGTTCGAGGCAACAAAATACACGGACATATACGTTTCTAGGCTGAGTAAATATCAGGAGTGTTAATTTCTTATGCCCATATTTAATAAAGCGTTTTTGGCATAGTCAAATAAAAAAAATGTTAGCCGTTATTCGCTAATATTAATCCATTAATTTTTATAAACACTTAAAACTAATACACATGTATACATACCTACATTAAACATATTTATCGTGCTTTCAAAAGTACAGTGTCATAACTCAAAAAAAACCTAATTGTTCAAATGAGGTATTTGAAAGTTCCATATCTAAACTAGATGAATAAAAATTTGGATATTGGAAAAGCAAACCATTTCTTTTGGAATGACTGTTTTGAAATCCTTTTATTAATCATTAGAATTTTTTTTAAAAACATGGAATTGATTTTTAGTTTAACTTTCTATTTATTCGCATAAAACTTCTGATTCATAGAAGATACAAGAAAAAATATAACTGTATTTAAAAAAAAAAATCATCACATCATATCATGGAAATGGACTATCATATACGTCATTCCTGAATTGAAAAGATTGAACCAATACTATTGTTACTATAAGTTGAACTCAAAAATGCATATTTTTTATTTTGTTGTCCTTTTGAAAGAGAGAAATTTTCTAGCATGTCATATGTTTAAGATTTTTATTAATATATTTTCTTGAATTCTTGTAATGTTTAGATTCCTAGATCATTTAGTTACGAAAACAATGTGTAAAAATCAGAGTATTGGTTTTTTTCCATATTATTTCGTGGATATAAGTAAAATCTTTTATAAACTACCAGAGTCGAAATAGTAATTACATAAGGGGGTGGAGTAACTTTTTCCTTAGAATTTTCCTTCACACTCTCCTGCGTCGAATACGCCATCTTTTGGGAAAGCCCGAATGGAATCGATTGGCCACGCTTTTCCTTACTTCACTCCGTTCAGTGACCGTTAGACCTGAAAGGCCAGTCAGGTCTTTTTTTGGAGACTTTTTCGTTACTTTTATGTTTTATGCTTATGTTACAAGCATCATTTTTAACGGATAATAAGCTGTGATCCGGAAAAGAACCCTATAAGCAGGCGCCTGGTTTTGGAGGAGAGCAACGTAAGAAGTAACATAACACATGTGGATTAAGATTGCTTTTCAATTTTAGATCGCACACAGTTTTAGTGGTAATTTGGAGGCATAACACGTTACAGACTATACTATTTAAAGGATTGATAAGACTCTGTAGGGAGGTGATTTATTCGAGATCGCGCTAAACGTCAGGTAATCCCCAAAGCAATGGGATATGAGTTATGTTCTCTTTATTCTAAGATTATAACTATTAACAAACTGAAATGTTCATGATACTAGTCTACCATTTGCAAATTTTGGGTTTTGACCTTATTCGTAGAAGATGAACTTAGTTTTTAAAATCAATGGTATCCTATTTTATTTGTAATTGAGCTTGGTAAAAATGAATGTTAGCTATGAATAGAAAGAAGAGTTGCACACATATGATACATATACATGAATCTACAAAATAATGACATCTATACATTCAGGTGAGTTTACAGGACTTTAATTAATCCAAAACGCCGCTATAACCCAAAATATTCATTCGGTGATATACCATTGTACTTTTACGTGAAATTTATAAATGACACTAAAATAGAAGAACTGGCTTACGAAATATAAAGACAAGTATTTCTTGTATTTTATGACAAAGATCGCTTTGTTCCGATTCTCTTCATTATGCGCTATTTGGCTATTGTTTGAAAGCTAATAAAATCGTTAAGTTTACGTTAAACTAATTTTTAACGCTGTGTTATTAATATGGATTTTTATGTAGATAATTTTATTGTGAAATCAGATGAGAAAAATAGGTACTCACGGTACTCTGAAAAGGATAGATTCGCTTAAAAACATTGGAATTTTGACGAAGCTACAGAACTTATCTGTGTTTTACCTTGCAGTGAGAAGAAAGTAAAAGTGTTCAGAATTTTCTATAGGTAGTCAACATTATTTTGTAGGTATACAAAATAAGAAATAGTTATTTTTGTACCTAGGGACTAAAGAATGTTATTGTACCCGAGCGAAAGTGAGGGAGTGTGTTATTACTCACGAGGCGAAAAATATTTCAGGAAATAATAAGATAGTAAATAAGACTAGTCTACGAAGTGCATACATGATTTTATCAACATATCTACACATATTATAAAACAAAGTCATATGTTATTGCCGCCGCGTCTGTCTTTCTGTTCGCGATAAACTCAAAAACTACTGCAAGGATTTTCATGCGGTTTTTACCAATAGATAGAGTGATTCATGAGGAAGGTTTAGGTATATAATTTGTCAAGATTATGTGTAAGTTGGACGGAATATAACGAAAATTTTTCGAAGTGTTGGAAAAAGTAGAGCCACCTGGGAGGTTTAATCGAAGATGCTGCCTGATACCTTTGATATATAACCCTACATCCTACGTGAGCAATTAAAAGAGAATGCGAAGCGGTGGACGCGCGAATTCAACGCGATGTGGTCACCGCGGTGGCTCTGTCCTACGTGCGCGCGAAGCGTCCCGCCCCAACGCTTTTCTTGTAGACACTATGCATTCGTCATGGACAGACGGAAACAAATATTATTGGAAAGTTCATTACTTAAATATCAAATACTCAAGAAGTATGAACGGCAGAGAAGTAGAACTAAAATTGTATACTTAGAAAGGCATACTTATGGAGAATATACAATTTGTTTGAGGAATTACGGACCTGACCCTAGCTATTCAAGGGATATTGTTGAATGTTGCCAACAACGTATGATTATTGACTAAATTAATACATAAATGTGTTGTACTTAATTGTAATCCTAGTTATTTTAGCTAAATCTCCCCATTCGTGGTACGATAATAATAGTTTGTGATAATTTTTATTCCTTTTATCCCATAATATAGGACATTTTTGGATAGCATTAATTAATATTTCTGTTTTAGACATTTATAATAATATAAATAATATTTATAATATAAATATGCACACAATATTTATAATAATATATATAAAACAAGATGGCACCGCATCCAGTTCGTGCAAGAATATCAAACCAATCGATCGCGTTCGCTTCGCACCTCGCCGCGACTAGGTGAATACGGTCACGTAGGCCACTCCTGTAGGTCTCTGTAGGTTTTAGGTTTCGCGTCAAGATCGCTCACGTAGGACGCCACCAAATGAAACTGTGGAATATTACTCTTTTATAGATATACAAAAAAATCTGTGATACCATACATCTATTTTACAAGGATAGATTACTATACCCATTATGTTTTCCAAAAAAATTGGAAAGCTATTTAGACGAGTACAATATTATCAACTTTAATAACTTTCTTTAGTTACCTTAAGCATTTCATGCATATTATTTTAATATTTTACACCATATAATTTAAACGAATATCTTAGGAGCCATTGCAAAAAAACTAAAGCGAGTGAAAATAAATTCGTATATAAAGAAATATTTTAGTTTGTTTTTGTGTTTATGATATCTACACCATAAAATACTTTAAAATATTCCAAACATTTTTATTTTGAAGAGAAAAGATTTGCTCTGGCTGAGATTCGAACTCGGATCGTCCGTCTCTCGGTGACAGCGCTCTTACCATTTGAGCTACCAGGAGTCGCTTCACAGTCAGGAAAAATCCTTTCTCTTCACCGATCCCATATAATAATAAAAATATTTAAAAATTAAAACAATTAACAAAAATTATAAAAAATTAAAATATTTAATTTAGTCCCGCATTATGTAACTTTTAAATCTAATCCACATATTCGACGCATCAAATTGATGCGATTCATCGACAAACAAAACATGTAGGCATAATGCTCTCTACTGCCCCTGCGAAGCCGGGATGCCTAGCGGAATATAAAATGACCAACTATAGCTCTCTATAACCTCTCTATACCTAGTCATAACCAAAATAACTGAATCTAATGGAACAGATTGACAGGCACACCAACCTAATCAAGACAGACCTCTTCTACATGTTGGGCTACAATATTTTCGCAAATTATGTTGTCATCTTTGTTGCTAGTTCACTACGGATTCTGTTCTAATTTTTAGTCTAGTTTGTAACTTAATGAATGGATTAAAAATATTGACCGTGGAAATTTATAAGAGTAAAACAAATACATACCACTTTATAATGACTGGGTGAGCCCACAGAGTGCCCTACAGGATCCATCCTCGGCTGTGAACAGAGTATATAATTTATCTACCAAAGCCGCATTCGAACCTGGGACATTCGACACGGCAAGTATTAGCTCTATTAATATTTATGTAATTAATAAACCATAAATTCTAATCTTTAAAGGAGTTTTACGGTAATTATTCTAAACCGGACATCTCATAGCCGTAAATATTGTAGTTTCCCTCTTAAGAAAATTAAACGTAAACAGGCCATCTTCCGGCATTTGGTAATTAAGTATAACGATGAAATTGGAACCGCGCATGAGAGAGCCAGTTAACTAATGACTTTGACTCCGGCCAACTTAGCAGCATCAATATAAAATAAGCCTTCACATATTTCATTAGGGGCGGAGATGTAGGAGGTTGGGGGAGGCGGAGGTGTTGGAGCTAGGGGGGGCCGGAACCGCAGGAAGTTTGGATTTAACTCGATAAATTGGAGGGGGCCCCCATGATGGTCACTAAAACTGCTAATTTACGGCCTCGATTAACCGGTAAACAAATCCTATATCTTAACTTGCCTCTTTTTCATATCGGTGATTACCTGAGGTCCGATAGCCGGACGACAGGCCGTCCTCCCCCCGGTTTTTTTTTTACTTCCATTCGTCCAAATGGGACCTTCGTTTTAACTGTATTACGCCCTTCCTCTACCAAACCTCTTCTCTTTCCATTTTCTTTTATTTCATTTTTTTTCTCTCTTGGATTCCCCCCTCCTTTTCTTATTCATTGTGTGCTCTGCTTCAGACCTAAATATTGTATTTTTTTTTTTACCCTTTTTTATTATGGTGTTTGCTACGTCTTAAGTTAGTCAATTTCTAAAGGGATAAAAATACGTAACTAACATGCAATATACAGAAATATTTTTTTACTAATCAGTCATCATTACATAGCACCATTACTTATTGCCCACAACAGGCAGATTGTAATGCTTCAATAAAGTTAGCATTACAATCTGCCTGTTGTACTGTACTCTCTTAAAATCAGTTATCATTAGTAGTTTATTATTAGTATTTCGTAAAAAAATATCCATAATGAAGAATAAGGCTCATAAATTCTTCAGTATAGTCAAATAATTTAACGATATACTACTTTTATATAAACTTACGATATTTCGTCAATTTAATAAAGTATTTAAAACAAAATGAGATCTCAAATTTATATAGCGAAAATTATAAAAAAAATTTACAATAATAAACAGATCTGATAAGTTATCATTCGTCTGTGTTGCAATCGGTATAAAATAAAGTAAAAAGTCAATATTTTTTTTTAATTTTAAGGTAAGAAGATGGCCTTGTGACCTTCAAAATAGAATTTGCTATTTCAGTACAACCACTGGGTAGTTTTTGTACTTGCCTTTATCCATATCATTATGTATCATTAATTTTATTTAGGGCTTTCTTGATTTTGTTCCAGTCTTCTCTTGTTTTCATTCAGTGACGCCTAATACTTTAAGGTCCTCTTCCACAACATCTTGTAACAACCGCCTACATGGTCGGCCAAAATCTTCTTTTGCCAATTATAGCAACTTTTCGAACTTCTTTTTGAGTTATCTCAAAAAGATCTCAATTCTTGTCTCAGCCATTCTTATTATGTAGTCTAACCATTCTAAACGGCGTTTCTTGATGACAACCCTTTTTTAAGTATCAGTAATCGAAAATAAATTCAATCGATCAATAATCGACCATAAATTTTCGTTAAAACATTTCGCTCGAAAATTCAGAGCGTGTTTTTATTGGAGCAGTGAGTATTCATGTGTTTGCACCGTAGATAAAATACTTGTTTAATTATGTTTTGGGAAGTCTAGCCTTTGAATATCACGACAAAATTTTACATTCGTATATTTATGAAATATGTTCTATTCGCTTACATGACTCTTCTAATTACTTCTTTTATTATCTTATTCCCATAATTAAACACTGTGTCTAAATAAACAAAGTTTTCAACTATTTTAAAAGAATATCTATGGACGACTTTTAGTTTTTTTTTTAATTTTCTAAATTTAAACCATGATAGGAAACACATAAAACACATGTACATACTCAAACTCTAAAGGGTTTTAGTCTAAACCTAAAATATATAAGGTATAACCAGAAATATTCATTTATGAATCTATTTACATAAAATATAAATATGTAAGTCTAAAACATTACAGTTGAATGAAAACACTTTGATTCATACCTAGAATAATTCTTCTATGATAAATTACAACCAAAATTCAATCCACTAATCATCAAGGGCCATTATACGATCGTATATCTGTTACAAAATAGATCTATAAATAATAAGCTAGTTCAAGAAGAATGTAACGATTTTCATTTATGACGTTCTTCATAATAATAAGAAACTAATATAGAGCCTTTAATATTAATAAAGGCAACTGGTCCAAGAACATGCCATTGAATGTTACATTTCTATAGCGAAAAGCAATTAACGAAATTTTTTACAAAATGAAGACTAGTTTATATTCTATGGTAAAAATATATTTAAATTTAATTTTGTTGGTTACAAATTATACCAATACCAGCCAAGGTGTTGGCTATCAAAGTTTGTTACTAGTTTATCTAGTAATTATATGACTTTAGTAACTAAATTTGACACCACTATCTAAATTCCCTCCGCCTTTCTACCCCTCTCCTAGGTTGCGCTGCTTAGTAAAACATGAACATATACATATTCACAAACATATATATTTTTATAAAATGGACAACATATACCACAATTAAAAGTGATATTATTCAGTGAAACATGTGTTTCAGATTTTCTTTTTTTTCATGCTATAACAACATGAAACCCTTGATGTAAATTAAAGTTGCTAACAGAATAATTAATGAAATATATTCCTTCCAAAGTACTAGAATCAATACCTTGCTAAGAGTCTATATCCAGGAGTTATTGCCGATAAATGAAAAAAAGTAAGGAAGTTTTTTCACTCTCTCACTGGAAGTTATCCCAGCGGCTTTCTAAGTTGAAAACTTAGCATTGATAATTTTATCAATTATTTCTTTATTAATTCTCATAAATTGCTCAGAATAGATTGATAGAACATGGATTATATGAGATCAGATATGTCTCATATGATTATGGATTATATGCGTTAGTGTCTCTGAGTGTAAATGAATTGTATTGACAAATAAAATGGTAAATAAAAATATATTGAAAAATTATTTGTATACTGTATAAATATAGAGAAGAAATTAGTCCGCTCCGGTTGGAGGTAAAACATTATTTCATTAAATATTGCAAGTATGTTTTAGAAACCGAGGTTTTTACCCATATTTCCGGTCTTGTTTAGGGCTCAATAAACTAGATAAAAAAAATTATGTAAAACTGAAATAATTGGAATAAACAAGCCATGAAAAAATAGTATTTAAAAGCATAGTAAAAAAAGGTAACAAACTGCCTTGGACAGGTGGATAATTTCAATTATCTAGGTACTGTCATAAGTAGGAATGGACGAATGGACTAAGACATCTTGAACCGAATAAGAAAGGCGAAGTGTTCTTTTTCAAATATCTTCAGCATTGGTAGGCGACAGAGAAGTAAGTAAAGAGGTCAAGCTACGCCTGTTCAAATCTGTATTCTTTTCTGTTCTTCTATATGGGTCAGAAAGCTGGACGATGCTTAAGAAACATGCAAGCCAAGTTACCGTAGAGGAATGAGGTTCCTAAGGAAAGTCTCAGGAAAATCCAGACGGGCTTATGTAAGAAATGACAGCATCCGTGCCACACTGGGTGTGAGATCTGTTACTGATGTCCTAGAGGAACGCCAGCTGAAATGGTATAGCCATGCTTATACGAAAGCTCGCTGGCTGATGGAAGCAGGCCTTTAGGAAACCACCCTGTAGGTAGGCCAAGACTTACCTATAGTAAATATATAGATGGGCTAGGAAAACTTAAACACAATTACAAACTGACTTGCATTTACAGAAAACCGAACGCCAAACTCGACACTATCAAAACACTACTTCGAGAAAACGAAACTGACAGACAACATATCATCTTAGGAGACCTAAACGCCAAACACCACACATGGAACTGTACAAAACCCAACGCACTAGGAAACCACTTAACAAAAACAAAATACACAATCATACACCCCAACGCTCACACTTACAAACACCACTCAAACCCATCATACACTTCCACTCTAGACCTGCTCCTCACACAACAGGCACACAGATTTACAAACTGCATGACAATAGACTTCAGTGACAATGACCACATTCCCGTACTCTACGAACTAGGTAGAAACGCAACAACAACACCACCTACTGACTACAAATACAACTTCAAACTAGCTGACTGGAAACATTACAAAAAACTAGTCCACACAAACATACCAAACATCACCCCACTCACAACCATAGAACACGTTGACACAGCCATAAACACACTATTCACCACTATACAAGACGCAGCATCAGCCTCTATACCTACATTTAACCCAACACCCATACACCTACGCAAACCACCACAACATATACTCGCTCTCATAAAACAACGAAACAACATAAAGAACTGTTGGTACAGGACAAAAGATCCTACTTACAGACCCATAATAAACAACATGACCAGACAAATCACATCCCTAATGTCGCAGTGGAAAACCTCCATATGGCATGACCAAATACGCCCAAATCGGTCAAAATCCACCGTGGCGATGAGCTTCTCACTCCCGCAGATCAGGCTACTATACTCGCCGACGATTACGTTGAACGTGACTCAGCACGAACAAACACACCATACCAACACCGCCCGCTAAGCGTTAGCTCAGAGAACACCATATTCTCGACATATAAAGAACTGACTGCAATTCTGAGAAATACCAAGGGAAACAAATCTTCTGGAAAGGACAACACCCCTATACAAACAACTACCTAGGAAACCCCTCATGTTTCTCTTAAATATCTTTAACTCATGCTCACGCCTTAAATACTTCCCTACGGAGTGGAAACATGCTATTGTCGTTCCACTCTTAAAACCCAAAAAACGAGGAGCTGTACCGGAAGAATACCGACCCATCAGCCTTCTCAATCACATCTCAAAAATATGTGAGAAATTAGTCATTATCATACACATACGCAAACACTGCGAAACACATGACATTAACCCCCCCGAGCAAACGGGGTTCTCTCGCGGAGTAAGCTGCTATCACCACGTAGCGAAATTACAACACGACACAGCTCACAACTTAAATAAAAACCTCGCTACAGCCATGATATCCCTCGATTGCACTCAAGCATTCGACTCTGTATCTCATTCTATTCTGATAGAAAAACTCAGGCTTCACCAATTCCCAGACCAACTCGTCGAAATAATAGGCTCATACCTCAGTGGCCGGACTTTCCGTGTCAAAACTGAACTATCTACAATACGCCCAGTCACTTGTGGGGTCCCCCAGGGCTCGGTCCTTGCGCCGATACTATTTAACATTTATACTGCCCAAATAGTGGGGCAGAAAATTGACAACGTGCAAATAGCCGCTTATGCTGATGACATAGCAATCTACAGTGCTAGCATGAATGCTGATCAAGCCATGCGCAAGGCCCAAAAAGCAGCCCAACTGATCACAGAACAGTTACAAGACATAAACATACACATAAACACGCACAAAACAGACGCCATCACCTTTTCTTACAGGAAAACACTAAAAACACAACCAACACTAAACGGACAAACAATACAAAACAAAAACCAACTCACATACCTAGGCATGAAACTCGAATCACACCTTTCATTCACAGCTCACACACAACACAGAATACACATAGCACGAGCCACAGCCAATCAACTCAGACAGAATCTACTCACCGGGGCTGTCACTCAGACTCAAGATCCTACTTTACAAAGCAGTCCTCAGACCCACACTACTACACGGAGCCCCACTCCTTCATTACCTATTTCCGTCAGCCCTGAAGTCACTACAGACATACCAAAACAGCATCCTACAGAAGATCACGAGGGGCACTATATTAGAAAGACGTAACATGGAACACATACACAACGAACTACATTTAAACACTGTACAGACTCACATCACTAGGTATCACTTGAAATTCTTTGACAACCTCCCTGGATCTCACAACCCACTCTTCCGAGCAATAACCCCACCCCCCCTTCCTGCTAGGTGGCAGGGTAGTAAGGGGCCCCTAAACCCCGTCAACTTCACATCCTAATTTCCCCCTCCCTATTTCCTAAATCCTCCCCTACCTCCTTTTTTCTCCCTTATCCTCCTCCCACCCCCCTCTCCTTTTAGCCATAAGTTTTAGTATTAGTTCTAGCCTGTAAGTTACTCAACTAGAGAAGGCCCCTCACCTTCAGATAATATCTTACCTGAAAATGGTTAATTTCAATACTGATTCAAGTAAGTACACCTTCCATTACTTTTAAGTAGAATAAGGACAATTTATATCTATAAGTACTTTACTAATTAGTTGTTTTTATTATGTTTCATGTTTTCGTTTACTGTGAAATCCGAAAAAAAAATCCACGCCTAACAGCACTTAAGAGATAGATAAAGAAAAAAACAAAAATAAAATAATAAAAGGTAATAAAAAGAATATAATTTAATAACAAATCGTTAAAAACAAAATACAGGTGAAGAAATTAGAGCAATATACCAATTATTAATTAAAATGAATGAAGGTCAGTAATAGATACAATAAACCATGGAAATAAAAATGAACTGAAACACATGTCCTAGAATTAGCGATTAAAGGAGTAAGGGGAAATAATTAAGCTAAAAATGTCATTATAATTAAATCGGGGTTGTAATAGGGGTTGTAGTAAGGCAGGGTTGTGTACATGCAGGTAATGCATGCAATTAAAAGTACATATATATATATATATATATATATATATATATATATATATATATATATATATATATATAAGTTATCTGTGTACCAACAAACTATGAGGATTAATAATACTAGTTCTAGTCTAAGAAGTAGGCATTTGTTTTGATTTTTATGTAAATATTGTACGACTATATATATGAGATGTAAAGAATAATAAAGTCAGTTGATACCTAGCCTGTGTCGTATCTATGCCCGAAACCCTTCTTTTTTTTAAAGTAGTGTTCAGTCTTATTTTATCGGGTGCCGAAACCCGGGATTACTGTTCGTTAGTGTTATCTCTAGTAAGAGTGGTAAAAAAGTAATTATGGGTGAGAAAGAAGAGTTAGCCAAGCTCGAGTACCAGTTGGCTAAAGAGAAAGAAGAGTTAGCTAAGGAACGGGCCAAGTTCGAGTACCAGTTGGCCAAAGCAGCGGAGGAACACGCTCAAGTAATGGCTCAACTAACAGAAGCAAAGAAGTCGGCGGAAATCGTATTAGTCAAGGTACGTACCCAGAATTCTTGCTTCATCCATGAGGTGATTGGTCAGTTAGAACCGTTCACGGGTACAGTTGGCGACCTGGACCATTTCGTAAAAGGCGCCGACCAAATTATGGCATTGATCGCAGCAAAACAAGCTAGTGGAACTATCATGGAATCAGATGCACATGTGTTGGAAGCTGCATTTGTCGGCCGTATCTCACGTCGCATTCTGAATACGATACAGGGCGACACAACCCATTCATGGGAAATTCTGAAGAGCCGGCTGAAAAAGTTATACGGTGGAGGACGCTGGACACCGGAGGAGGATGTGTTTTACGTGATGAAGGTGAGGCGGAGTCAGGGCCAATCGGAGGGGGACTTCGCCGAAAAACTACTCGTCATGTATAACAGAGTGGAAGAAAAGATGATAGAGACTATGGGCCAGGAAGAAGGCAGTCGACGTCTAGAGTTTGTACGAGACCTCCTGAAAGTACAACTTAATCACTACCTGGACCGACCGGGATCTCTCTCGCGTGATAGAGGTTTCCTAGAATGCGCACACGATTTAGTGGACGCACATGATAGAAATAGAGCCCGTCAAGAGAAGTGCGAAGGCGAGTGGACAGAAGTCAGGAGACGCCACAGGAGTCCTCCCAGACATAACAGTAGACCTTCGGCGAACAGACATAGCCGGGGATCTGAAGAAAGGAGGAAACGGCCGGAGGGGCGGTGCTATGAGTGTAATAGGACCGGCCATGTAGCAGCGCAGTGCAGTCTTACGCGCTGCTATGAATGTGGCAGAAAGGGTCACGTAGCACGAGAGTGCCCAAGACGTACGCTGAGACCGCAGAAGAGGGAAGCTAGACCGGAACCTATGGAGAATTACAATCAGGAGTGGCGGAAGAAGCGGACACACCGGCGGAACAGCGATCACTACTCCAGTGGAGAGTCCTCAGCAGATCCGAGCGCAGCACACTGACAGTGAGGGAGCATGAGGTAAGAGGTGGGAATTTCGTGAGGGGGGGTCCTCCCAGTTCGGAGGTAGGGCCGCGTCAACAACGTCCAGAATGAGGAAACGGTGTTAGGTGGGGCAACGGTTCGGGGGACTTAATTATTACTAATACGGTGAAAAGAGGAGGACGAACACGTTTGCCCGTGGCGAGCATGGGAGAGACGGGGATAAAGTTTTTAGTAGATACCGGGAGCACAAACTCTCTAATCAGTAAAAAGGGGGCTGAGAAATTAGGACTGTGGGGGAAACAAAATCAATGCCAATGTAGCATTAATACCGTCAGTGGGAGGTGCAGTACTTTGGGGGAAATAAGCATAAATTGCAAAGAATTGGTAGGACGAGATCTGGGAATTAAAGTTCACGTAGTAGAAACCATAATGCCGGGGTACGACTTTATTGTCGGGGGGGGGGATATTTTGACGTTAACGGGGCTAGAATTATCAGTGAGTCGGGGAAAATGGAATTTTAAACTAGGGGAACGACCGTACGAAGCGTTAGTCTCAGGACTAAGGGGGGATATGGAGATTGGGGCTGTAAATTGCGATAAGACACCCATAAGTAGGATCGTGGCTTATAACAGGGATCTTTTTTACGCTGAAGACGAAATCCTACCTACCACGGGGAAAACCGTCCATCGTATCAGACTTAAAACGGATATTCCGGTATACGTTAAAGACCGACGTTACCCACAAGCTCTGAGGGATATTATCAAAAAACAGTTAGGTGACCTTCTTCTTCAAGGGATCATTAGGCCAAGTAACTCACCTTTTAATAGCCCGTTGTGGGTCGTAGAGAAAAGGAAAGATGAGAATGCGCAAACGGCCAAACAATACAGGGTCGTGGTCGACTATAGGAAGCTAAATGAAGCGACGGAAGACGAGCGATACCCCCTACCCCGCGTGGAGGACATCTTGGATAGGTTGGCAGGCGCAAAAATCTTTAGCACTCTAGATCTCAAGAGTGGGTATCATCAGGTTATCGGACGAGGATATCGGAAAAACTGCGTTCTCTTGGGATCGGGGTCATTACGAGTTTGTGAGAATGCCTTTTGGACTAAAGGGGGCCCCGATGACCTTCCAACGGCTGATGGACGAGTTCCAAAGAGGTCTGGGAGAAGACTTTGCCCAGGTATACATGGACGATTTAATCGATTTTAGCCGGTCCGAAGATGATCATATAAAACACTTCGGACGGGTATTCGACGGAGTACGCGAGTTCGGTCTCAAATTGTCCGAGGAAAAGTCGAAATTCGGGTTATCGGAGATAAGGTTTCTGGGACATGTAGTTTCTCAAAAAGGGGTACAGCCAGATCGAGGGAGGGTGACGGCCATACAAGAAGCACCGTTGCCCAACAACGTTCGGGGAGTTCGCAGGTTCCTGGGCATGGTAAACTATTATAGACGGTTCATCCCAGGGACGGCGGAATTAACCCAACCATTAACGGAGATTCTACGGAAGGGGAGACGGTTCTGTTTGGGGCCCGCTCAGATCGAAAGTATTCGTAGGTGCCGAGAAATACTGACGACTCAGCCGCTATTGGCATTTCCAGATTTTAACCGCACGTTCAGGATTACCACAGACGCAAGTGAGGTAGCGATTGGGGCGGTCCTGTCTCAAAACTTCTCAGGAGGGGAGAAGCCCATTGCCTTTGCTAGTCGGAAACTTAACCCTGCGGAACAAAGATACAGCGCGATCGAGCGAGAACTTCTAGCGGTAGTTTGGGCGGTCGAGTATTTTCGATCCTATGCGGCGGTTTGAATTACTGACGGATCACAAACCACTCGTCTACTTGGCTACGCTAAAGGAAACATCGGCGCGAGTCTCTCGATGGAAAGAACGGTTAGCACCCTATACGTTTCAAATCGTGCACAAAAAGGGGGTAGAAAACGCAGTAGCGGATTGGCTATCGTGCGACCTTGTAATAAATGTCGTCGAGGAGGAAGGCACGTCGGCCGAACCGTTCGCAGTACGGTACTTAAGGGACTGGGCAGAACACGGACCCGAGATTCCGCTAGTTCGTCAACAATCGGAAGAAGAGGCAGGCTCACCGGAACGAGCTAGGGAGCTGCCAGAAAGTGACGACATCATTAACGACAAGCGGTTTCAATTGGTAATTCGTTCGAAACAGGGCGCGGGTACCGAGACTACGGCGACAATGTATGAGGGGCTGTCTACGGTCACAATCCGCATACCACCGACAACGGACGACGTCGAAATAGAGCGATTTTTTTCCGAATTTTGCGTGCCGGGTCGCCGGGGCTATATCTATGTAGGTAACAGGGTTCTAGTCGAGAAAATCAAAAGGTTATGGCGGCAGGAACGTATCGGGGTGGGATGTTCTTTAGAGCGCTGCCTTCGGCAAGTAGAGACAGTACCTGATAGCACAGCACAACGGCAGATTATTAAAGATCACCACTGCGGGAAAACGAACCATCGGGGGATCGAAGAGACAATAAGAGCATTGAAAAGAATTTACTTTTGGAAGGCGATGGGCCGTACCGTGAGGGATTTCATCGAAAACTGCAGAATTTGTCAACGCGCGAAATATGACCGGCAACCACCGGTGGCGGAACAGGTGGTCACTCCCACCGCGATGGAACCGCTCAGGTCATTACAGGTCGATTTATATTCAAATGAGGGACAAACCTGGTTGACGGTGATAGACGGATTCAGTAAGCTCGCTATGGCGTACCCGATTTCAGCGAAGACCCCGAAGGCCGTATGGGAAGGCATCCTCCAATGGTGCGCGACTTATGGGGTGCCCGAAGACATTATCTCTGATGGTGGACGCGAATTTGACAATTCGGTAATCCGCGAGGAGTGCAACCAGTTAGGAGTCAAATGGCGGCTTAACACTCCCCATCACGTTAAGGGCCGGGGGGCAGTGGAGCGTTTACACAACACGCTGGGGGAACACCTCCGTCTACTGAAATTAGGTAGGGGCTTAGATGCATATGACGCTATGCCGCGCGCGATAATAGCATACAACAATACGATCCATACGACGACGGGGCTATCACCAATTGAGATCGTGTTTGGACAAGCGCGGAGGGATAGAGGGGATCTCATCACCATCAACAATGAGGAGCTACGGACAAAGCTCCACCGATCACGCATCGATCGTAGAGCTACGTGGCAGAAAGTGCGCGAGAAAATAGTCCGAGAAAAAGCTAACAGGGTACGGAAAGCCAACACGCGTGCTAGGATATACGATAAGGGTCCACTTCCGTTGAGGACGACTGTTTATAGGCGGCTACGTACGGCTCGTAATAAATCAGTGGCGCGGTATGAAGGCCCATACAAAATTATCACAGTACGGGAACACAACTTGTACACAATTAGGGGTGAACAATACCCATTCCGCGTCCGGACTGTCCATCTGGAGGAACTCAGAATACCTCATGCTCTGTCACCTGTCCCGCCTGTGGTTGCGGCGCAGGATTCGGAATAACTGGTTCAAGCAACAGTTTTTTTCTTTTCTCTTTCTTTTTTTTTTCTCTCAATAAAATTTTTTTTTGTTGTTTTTTTTGTTCGTGTGTTCTATGTCATCTGAGTAGGTTGTCTGTAACTTTCTTTTTGTGTATCTTTGCTCTTTTTATTTTTTTTATTTTTCTTTGTATTTGTGTGTTGTGATAGTTCCTCCTGTGCAGGAACTGGAAGGGGGGAGTTATTTGTGTACCAACAAACTATGAGGATTAATAATACTAGTTCTAGTCTAAGAAGTAGGCATTTGTTTTGATTTCTATGTAAATATTGTACGACTATATATATGAGATGTAAAGAATAATAAAGTCAGTTGATACCTAGCCTGTGTCGTATCTATGCCCGAAACCCTTCTTTTTTTTAAAGTAGTGTTCAGTCTTATTTTATCTTATACACACACACACACATATATATATATGTGTGTGTGTGTGTGTGTGTGTGTGTGTGTGTGTGTGTGTGTGTGTGTGTGTGTGTGTGTGTGTGTGTGTGTGTGTGTGTGTGTGTGTGTGTGTGTGTGTGTCTGTCTGTCTGTGTGTGTCTGTGTGTATCGTTTATTCCTGTCAGATCATTTTATATATTATTTTGTTTCTTATTCCAATTATTTTATTTTTTTTTTAGTTTTTTATCTTGTTAAATCAACCCGGAAGAAGGACTGCAACGTGGGTCAAAACTATCGATTTCTAATAAATAGTTTTAACACTTAAGGAATAATTTTTTCCTACACAAAGACCATTTCTTCTCAATAAATAAAAGTAAATTATTAGATAAAACATAACAATAATGAGTCTATACATCACTCCTACAAAAGAACGGCATTCTTGATTTATGCCTTCGGTAGCAATTATATTTCAGGTATAACGACATACCTGATATTCCATGTTTTTTTTTCTTAATAAAGTAATATTTTAAGTTGCATCATCTTTGAACTTGAAGTTTTATAGGAACAATGACAAAAGTTAAAATGAAAAAAGTTTCAAACTATTTTAAACATTTTTATTTTAAAGAGAAAAGATATGCCCCCGTCCGGGATTCGAACCCGGAACTTCTGTCTATCCGTGACAGCGCTCCGACCAATGGGTCGGATGTCCAGATCTTTTCTCTTTAAAATAAAAATATTTATAATTCAGTACAGCTGACCAATAATTATAAAAAAATATTTTAAAAATTGTCTATTGGCTAATAAAGTTCAATGCCACAATTACTATATTTATGATTCGCTTCACCAAAAACCGTATTTTTATGTTTTTAAGTCACACGGAACTTTCAAATACCTATATTGAAAAGCAATTACGTTGTTCTGTTTAAAGAGGGATATATTACTATAACAGGCGTGTATTGAAAATAAATGTCCCTATATATAAGTGCGAGTGTGTTTTTTGAAATCTTGTACCTGAAATAATACAAGGTTGAATGATCTGAACTAGAATTACTCGCTATAATATGTTCAAACTGTAACCATTGTAAATATACAATAGATAACAAATATATACTAAAAGTAAAACTTTTTTGTTTTTATCAAAATATTTTTTAAGTTCAGTTTAATTCACGCCCGATTATTACAGAACGTTTATTGACTGATTGTGAACTGACACGCCCGCCTCAAATTTACAATAATTTATCATCTTGTTTCCGTGTTTTTTAAGTGACTGCACCTTCAACTACTCCCGCAGTTAGTCTTACTTACAGCAAGTCTCTAACAAAACAAATACACACCTAATTAATGTTATATAATAAAATATGTAATAACAGTGTAATTTAAGTATTATATTTCCTTCACATTTCTGTTGTTTACAAACATTTTCATGTACAGATTAGGATAAATAAATATTGTAAATAAAACGGTCAAATTGAAGCTAGTAAACCATCAAAAATTTTCTTAAACGTAACTGAACGTTTATATACTTAAACTGAACTTAAAAAATATTTTGATAAAAACAAAAAAGTTTTACTTTTAGTATATATTTGTTATCTATTGTATATTTACAATGGTTACAGTTTAAACATATTATAGCGAGTAATTCTAGTTCAGATCATTCAACCTTGTATTATTTCAGGTACAAGATTTCAAAAAACACACTCGCACTTATATATAGGGACATTTATTTTCAATACACGCCTGTTATAGTAATATATCCCTCTTTAAACAGAACAACGTAATTGTTTTTCAATATAGGTATTTGAAAGTTCCGTGTGACTTAAAAACATAAAAATACGGTTTTTGGTGAAGCGAATCATAAATATAGTAATTGTGGCATTGAACTTTATTAGCCAATAGACAATTTTTAAAATATTTTTTTATAATTATTGGTCAGCTGTACTGAATTATAAATATTTTTATTTTAAAGAGAAAAGATCTGGACATCCGACCCATTGGTCGGAGCGCTGTCACGGATAGACAGAAGTTCCGGGTTCGAATCCCGGCCGGGGGCATATCTTTTCTCTTTAAAATAAAAATGTTTAAAATAGTTTGAAACTTTTTTCATTTTAACTTTTGTCATTGTTCCTATAAAACTTCAAGTTCAAAGATGATGCAACTTAAAATATTACTTTATTAAGAAAAAAAAACATGGAATATCAGGTATGTCGTTATACCTGAAATATAATTGCTACCGAAGGCATAAATCAAGAATGCCGTTCTTTTGTAGGAGTGATGTATAGACTCATTATTGTTATGTTTTATCTTATAATTTACTTTTATTTATTGAGAAGAAATGGTCTTTGTGTAGGAAAAAATTATTCCTTAAGTGGTAAAACTATTTATTAGAAATCGATAGTTTTGACCCACGTTGCAGTCCTTCTTCGTTTCCCGACGTTTCAGTCTGTTATGCAGAATGGTATCTAATGCGCCCGACTTGACCATCGCTAGCCAAATGGAAATCAAAATATCCATACTCGATGCTGCAAAATGATTTTCATAAGTTTTAAAAGTTATAAAAGGAAGATGTTAATATAAAATTAAACAATTTGAGTAAGGCTGAAGAAGAACATATATATATATATATATATATAGAATAAGACAAAGTTAGAATAAGACAGCAATGATAACATAAAAAAAGGGGATTTTGGGCAGAATAACGACACGCTCTTGAACATAAACTGGCTTTATTTCTCTATTACAGCTCTATATATAGTCTATTGGTTGTATTATAAACTAAGGATAACAAAATTTAATCCTAACCTCTTGTTGATATTTAAGTCTAAGTGTCTGTTTACACCAGTTAACTCCCCCCCTCCAGTTCCTTCACTCGGAGGAACTACTAAAAAAAATAATTACAACAATACAAAAATGTTTACAACCTTATTAATTAGAGCCTAACTATTAACTAGTTACAAAAATATAACCTGAAAGATGAGAAAAAGAACAACACAAAACAATACTTCTATGAACTACAAAATAGCTTAAGTATTTCCACAATATGTTACAAAGTAGTTGTCTTCTTAAGCACTAGACACAGTAACTAAAATGCAACACAAACAAAACTAATGCATCTGAACCACAGCCTCCGGCTCCAGAGGTGACACTTTATGAGGTACCTTAAACATATATGCTGCTAGCCGCTCCTTGTTTTTTCTCAACCACCCACAGCGGGCTGTTAAAGGGGGAATTACTTTGCCTTATAATTCCTTGTCGGATTAAGTCTCCTAATTGCCCCCTGATAATATTCCTCATCGCCTGGGGATACCTACGATCCTTAACATACACAGGTTTATCTGATTTCAAGATAATATGGTGTACCGTTTTACCCGTAGTTGGTAGCGTCTCGTTTTCTCTATAGAAGAGGTCTCTATTCCTGTTCACCACGTTTCGAATAACCTCCTTATTGAATTCGACCGCCCCGATTTCGATACCACCAATTCCTGTTGACGTGGCAACTCGATACCGCCGCTTGCCCATCCAAAACCGCCCTTCCCCGCGCTCTACCCGCATCTTCAGACCCGCTTTACGTAAGATGTCACACACCACAATAAAGTCGTACCCCGGCATCAACGACTCCGTGATGTGTAATTTCACTCTTACGTCCCCTCCCGTTAGTTTCGTACAATCGAAATAAACTTCGCCTAAAGTTTTGCATCGGCCGCTGACCGTGGTTATTGTACACTCACACTGTTTGCGCATTTCCCAGATACCTAACTTTACAGCCTCCCTTTTACTGACTAATGAATTTGTACTTCCCATGTCCACCAGAAATTTCATCCCCGTTCCCCTCAGTCTCGCCACGGGCAACCTCGTCCATTTACCCTTCTCTTCACTATTATTAATTAATAATTCCCCTGGACCGTTGCCCCGCCGACTACCGTACCCTCAATCCGCCCGTTGTTGTCGCGCCCCCGTCTCGGGTCCCGAAGGTCCCCCCTTTCCGCGGTCCCCACTTCTTACCTCGTGTCTCCTTGAAACCGGAGTACTGCGTCCAGAGTGTATGCTTTCTTCTCCGGATGAGTCCCCGCTGGAGAATTGCCCTCTGCTCCTCTGGTAGTTCCGCCTTCCGCTCCATTCCTGTGTGTTAACCTCCATAGGTTCTGGCTGTGAACTCCTCCTATCGCTTGCGTCGTGGACACTCTCTTGCCACATGTCCTTTCCTGCCACACTCATAACATCGAGTGAGGTTGCATTGTGCGGCCAGGTGTCCTGTTTGGTTACATTCGTAACACCTCTTTTCTTGCCTCCGCCGTCTATCTTCGATGCCTCTACTGGGTCGTTTTTCAAATCCTCTACCTCCCCTGTCACACCTTGGTGGGCTCCGATGCTGCCTCCTTGTGGATCTTACTTCGATCCACTCACCCTCGCACTTCTCTTGCCGAGCTTTGTTCCGGTCATGTGCATCCACTAGCTCGTGCGTGCATTCGACAAAATCACGGTCACGTGCTAGAGAACCTGGGCGGTCCATGTAATGGCTTAATTGAAGTCTTTCAGAAGTCCTTAAGAAGTCCGCGTACGAACTCTAAACGCCGGCCGCCTTCTTCTTGACCGAACGTTTTAACCATCTTCTCTACCACTCTATTGTAGAGCACTAAAAACTTTTCAGCGAACTCACCTTCAGATTGCCCTTGATTCCGTCTTAATTTGACAAGGTAGAACACATCTTCTTCAGGAGTCCAGCGCCCTCCGCCGTATAACTTTTTAAGTCGGTTCTTCAGGGTTTCCCAGGAAACGGTTGTATCACCCTGTATGGCGTTCAAGATCCGTCTTGATATCCGGCTGACCAACGCAGCTTCCAACATTTTCACATCTGACTCAAATATGGTCCCATTTTCTTGTCGGGACATAATCCGGTCAGCTCCTTTAATGAAGTGGTGCAGGTCACCAACTGTACCAGTGAACGGTTCCAACTGTCCTATGACCTCATGGATAAAGGCAGAATTCTGAGTTCTCACTTTTACTAACTCAATCTGTGCTGATTTTTTTGCTTCTGTGAGCTGAGCCATCAACTGCGCATGTTCTTCCGCTGCCTTGGCCAACAACTGCGCATGCTCTTCCGCTGCCTTGGCCAACTGGAACTCAAACTTCGCGCCTTCCTGGGCTAACTCGTCTGTTTCACCCATCGTACAATTATGTAGACCCCCTTTTTTTTCTATCTAATTAATTAATTTCCGAACCGTGAATGAACTAAACTCCCGGGTTTCGGTACCAGTTAGAATAAGACTGCAATGATAACATAAAAAAAGGGGATTTTGGGCAGAATAACGACACGCTCTTGAACATAAACTGGGTTTATTTCTCTATTACAGCTGTATATATAGTCTATTGGATGTATTATAAACTAAGAATAACAAAATTTAATCCTAACCTCTTGTTGATATTTACTAAGTCTAAGTGTATATTTACACCAGTTAACTTATATATATATATATATATATATATATATATATATATATATATATATATATATAACTAATGTACTGCACCAAGCAAAACATAAAAAAAAGACGAAGTCGGGAAATAAACAACTCACTTGAAGGCTGGTTAAACACTGCTTTATTCAAGTTACAATCCTCTATTTATCTTATTTACAATGTTGACATCCACTGTTTAGGATTAGTGTCTATACTGGTGTATGTCCTATCTTAACTCCCTCCTGCCAGTTTACGAATACCCTCGTAAACTCAAAACAAGATAAAACATAGTCATAACATAAGAATACAAAAATAATAATAGAAAGAAAATTAAATAAAATATCCTCAGATCAATAAAGCTATCACTTACAAAAACCAAAATAAAAGAAAACTTACACTATGTACAAGAACTCACTTAGCACTTTAACTTAAGATCATTATCACTCTACTGACCTACTTTAACAAACACTTAAAAATACAAAATAATAAAAATACTAAAAAAAAATACAAGCAATGGTGATCATACATATTTATAGTCTAGTTTCCCCAGCTGGAATTTTCAGCTGTTCAATATGTACCGTTCTACGTTTTCTGGGCTCCGACTCTGAATGGTGACCAGATTGTGCTCCCTAATCGCAATCACTTTGAATGGCCCCTCGTACCTGAGCACCTCCTTTGCGCGATTTGACACAATCTTTCTGTAAACAATATGGCCTATCCTAAGAGTTCCCAGGATATCATTCACACCAAAATTATCCCTGGCTACTCTCTTACTCTTCTCCGAGACCATTCTTGTACGCGCTTTTTCCCATATTCGGTCGAGTTTTATTCTGTTCGCGACTAGGTGTTCCGCCATGGTGTCATCTACGACCGTACCGTTCCCGTCCCTACGTCGAGCCCGTAAACCAAAGAGGACCTCGAAAGGGGAGAATCCCGTACCCATGTGGATTGAGTGGTTGTACGCCGCAACAGCCCGAGGCATCGCCACATCAGCCTCCAACCCTTTATCCGCATGGAATACACGAAGATGTTCGCCCAGAGTACTATGGAGCCGCTCAATCCCTCCCCTACTTTTGGGATGCCCGGGTGTATTCCAGTGCCAAGCGACACCGCAATCTTTCATGTCCTTTCGCAGTTGGGCATTGTCGAACTCTCTACCGCTGTCCGAGGAAATCGAATCTGGCATCCCGTAACATTGGAACCATGCTCGGAGGGCGCCACCGACTGCGGCCGCTGACTTCTCTTTCACAGGATGGGCTATGGCTATTTTACTGAATATGTCCACGATAGTTACCCACTTAAAGCCCCTCCACGTAAAGGTGTCAATTTGGAGATCCGTTAGCGGCGCTATAGGCGTACACGTCTCCACTTGCAACCCTATCGGGGGATGACGATCATACTTCGCGACATGGCAAATGGAACAGTCCCTCACAATCTCTTCGACCGTTTTCCTCATCCCCACCCAGTACTACCTCCGTTTCAATGCTGTTACTGTTTCATTAACCCCCTATGATTAGTTTTCCCCTGGTGGTAAGCTAACGTGACCTCTTTTTGGTGATCGGTATCCCGGATCGTATCCACCATAAGGCGACACCTAACAAACGACCTATCCAGACCTATCTTCCCTAGTCACCACAAATTCTTGATTTTCTCCCAAACCGTCGCGTTCCCTACATAGAGATAGTGGGTCACCCCTACCTTTGACGCGTCTTTCAGAACTTGGCATATCTGTTCTTCTTTGACTCCACGTTGAGACCAGATAGTCACAATATGATGCCTCTCATATCTGGAATATTCCATTTTCAGTAACCCTGTGGTCCGTGTCTTCCAGATTATCTGTCGCGTCTTGTCATTGATCACCTCATCCACCTCCTCCATGTCCGTCAGTCTCTCGTCCTGTGAATCCTCCTGTTCGGGAGATTCCCCGTTGCGGTCTGTTTCTCGCTCTCCTTCCCCATCTGGCGTCCATTCACGTACGAACCTCTGAAGCCCCCCGGACGGTTCCCCTTCTCCTGAATCGATCGCATTGACCTGTAGGGCACGAGATAGCCAATCCGCCACCACATTATCCTTTCCCGGCTTGTATGTTATCTCGATATTATACTGGCTCAGGATCTCCTTCCAACGCGTCACCCTAGCCGACGATTCCTTCAAATTCCCCACCCACAGAAGTGGCCTGTGATCGGTATGAACTTTGAACCTCTTACCGAAAATATAGGGCCGGAAGTGTTGGACTGCCCATATAATCCCTAATAACTCCCTTTCCAACGCGCTGTACCGAGTCTCTGCGTCTGTAAGCCTCCTGCTTGCGTATGCCACCGGCCGTTCTCCCTGATCATACTCCTGCGACAAAACCGCTCCCAGTGCATATTCACTAGCGTCGGTGGTGATCGCAAACGGTTTCGAAAAATTCGGAAATGCGAGGACCGGTTCTGTTTGCAACCAACGCATGCATTTCCTAATGTTCTCCTCGATCTCCGGGGTAATCTGAAATGTGCGCCCCTTTCTTAACAATTCATTCAGAGAAACCAGATGTTCGGCCATCTCTGGGACAAATCTACGATAATAATTGAGGGTTCCGAGTAATCTCCTGATTCCCTTGATATCGTTCGGCATCGCCATTTTCCCTATGGCTTCCACCTTCTTACCGTCAGGCCGAACCCCATCCTCCGATATCGAATGCCCTAGGAAATTGATCTGTTTTTGCCCCAATATTGATTTTTCCTCCGACAATTTCAATCCAAATTGACGGATTCTGGCAAAGACTCGCCTCAAGTCCTCGATATGACCTAACTCCGTCTTACTAAAAACCAGGAGGTCGTCCATATAGACCTGGCACATATTTTCATCTAAGCCCCTCAAGAACTCGTCCATCAGTCTCTGAAAAGTTATTGGCGCATTTTTCAAACCAAACGGCATACGGGTAAATTCGTAATGCCCCCTCTCAAACGTGAACGCTGTTTTACATTGGTCCCTGGGATGCATTCGAATCTGGTGGTACCCTGATTTCAAATCCAACGTACTGAACATCGTTGCTCCGCCCAATCTGTCCAAAATGTCTTCTAGTCTGGGAATAGGGTATTTCTCATCCAACGTGTTGTCGTTGAGTTGTCGGAAATCCACTACCACCCTGTAGCGCTCCCTAGTATCCCTGTCAACAGGTTTCTTCTTGACCGCCCATAGAGGACTGTTAAAGGGCGACGTACTATCGACGATAATTCCTTGGCGTTTGAGTTCCGCGATCTCCGCCATAATGTGTTCCCGTAACACCTGTGGATACCTCCGCTCCTTCACGTACGTACTCTTCTCTGACTTTAAATGAATTTCGTGAAAAGTTTCCCCCGTCACACTCAGGGGATCCACCTCGCGAAAAAAAATATCCGCATATTCCTCCTTTATGCCCGTCCTCCAATCCTTGGCCTGGGCGATTGCACCAACGCACCGCACATCCCTTTTCGCGCTCTCCATCGTTTTATATATCCGCCTCCCTATTTTAATCACCCATTGACCCTCTACATTACGTAGTTTCGCCCCTAATTTCCCGAGCACATCACACCCCAAAATCCCCCCATATTCACGCGGCATAGTCTCTACCACATGCAGGGTTGCTATTCCACCCTTTTTCCCCCATTTACCTAACGCCAGGTCAATTTCCCCCTCCACCGTACAGGGACCACCCAAAGTGACCAACTTACATAAGCACGTCCTAATTTCTGGTTCACTCTTTCCTTTAAATATAGTTTGTAAACTATCTCTACCTATTAGAGTACACGAACTCCCTGTGTCCACCAGACACCTCCACCCCTTGCAAAACTCGGTGATAGGCAACCGATCACACCTCTTTATGATAGTATTTACACAAAAATTGTTGCCTCTCTGCTCACACCATTCTCATTCTCTACTCACCTCCTCGATTCTCCTCCCTGCACTCCGTTGTCTGCTCTTTCCTCCACGGGTCCCTCTGCCACCAGGCTCGCTGCCCTCTGTCTCGAATGCTGAAGCCTCGGAAGATCTAGACGAATCGGATGGCCTTCTGCTTCTTCTCCATATTCTCTGCGCATTTACCTCCATCGGCTCTCCACGATCATGGTTTCTCCGCCTTATGTATGGGCATTGTCTCGCCATGTGTCCCTCGCTGTGGCACTCAAAACAGCGCGTGCGTGGGCACTGGGCCATCAGATGCCTTGTCTTCCCACATTCGTGGCTCTTTCTATCCTCCTTTCTCCCATACCTTCTATCTCCGAACGGCTTTTTCTCTCTGGGTATTCTGTCTCTCCTGCTAAAGTCTCCATCCCTTCTTCTCTCTCGGTCTGGTCTTGGTCGATTTCTTCCTATATCATTACGGCGATATGACACCTTACACCATCCTGGTTCGAAAACTTCTCCATCCTCTTCATCGCGGGCACTCACATCCACCATCTCCTGGGCGCATTCCATGAATGACTTATCTCTGGGTAACCCGTCTTTCTTTCCCGTATCCCTAGCTAACTGCACCTTCAAGACTGTGGTCATAAACAGCATCCACGTTTCGACCGCACCCGTATCCATTACCTCGCGTAACTTCTCATTTATCTTATTTAGTCTCACCAGCAGTCCTGCAGCATACTGACCATTTGTCTGATTTTGACGTTTCACCTCCCGAAACATCTGCAGCATGTCTTCTTCTGGGGCCCATCGCCCCCCTCCATACGCTTTTTTTAGCCTTTCTTTTATCATCTGCCATGCAGTATCCTCATCTGCTTGGATCAGATTTAGCACGCTCCTTCTGACCCGTCGTGCTAAGGCTACCCGTAGTCTTTTGGCATCTGTTTCTTCCAAACAACATGTTGAGACCTGGGACTGTCTACTGTTCATAATGCCATCTCCGCCCTTGAGAAAATGATTCAATTCGCCTATATCACCATTAAACTTCTCTAAATCTGATATTTCCCTTCTTAAGTCCTGCGCATTTGCCTTTCTTAATTTCATTTTTTCCAGCTCGTTTGTTTCCTGCGCTATTCTATTTGCCTCCTGCGCAGCTAAGTCAGCCCGTGCCATCGCTAGGGTTGTCGACGGTAACGGCGGGAACTCGGGATTCACTGGTTCTGCCTGTGAAGGCTCCAAAGTTAATGTTGCAGGCCTAAGGATTTCTCTTTCACCATTCATAATGGCACAATCAGTTTTTCAAATTTTAAAGAACAAAAAAAAATGAAAGTACGTAAAAAAAAAATAATAGCTCTGTAATGAGATCACAATAGTTTCTAGTGTCCTTGAAAGAGAGGAGAGAAAAAAAAACAAAAGAAAATATTCTTACTGCACTGCTAAAACGTTCTCCCGGGTTTCGGCACCACTTATGTACTTCACCAAGCAAAACATAAAAAAAAGACGAAGTCGGGAAATAAACAACTCACTTGAAGGCTGGTTAAACACTGCTTTATTCAAGTTACAATCCTCTATTTATCTTATTTACAATGTTGACATCCACTGTTTAGGATTAGTGTCTATACTGGTGTATGTCCTATCTTAACTTATATATATATATATATATATATATATATATAAGTTAAGATAGATATATATATATAATGGAGAGCGGATATTCTTTTTAGTAAATAAACGCTCAACTACTTGTAAATATTTAGGCCGTTGAATTATAAAATTTGATGTTTCTAACTATAGATATCATTACAAAATTAAGAGTTGTACAATAATAACAACTGTATAATGAAAAATTCACAGTTTGTATAAGCAAAGTACATTTCACCGTTTTTCACCTTTGTACATTTTTTTTTAGATGTGAGAAAGAAAATCAAATGATGTGAGGCTAAAAAAGAGATTTACCGGTACGTTCACGTCTCTCAGTAGTAAATATGAAATATTAAAATATAAATATAAAATATTCAAAACTTATATAAGTATTAAAGGACATATTTAACTTATATGATATTATCAGATTCTGTTATTTTCAGCTTTAGAAATTTCAAAATTTTAAATATTATCGGTACAAAATTTGTGAAATGTGAATAATTAAAATATTCCAGTACCTAGATGTATCTTTTTATTCCATATTTCGCTCCTTCAAATAACCATACCATAACTCGAAAAAACTAGATTTCCAATAGAGGTATTTGAAAATTCCATGTGAGTTAATAAAATAAAACTTTGGGTATATAGCATATATTTGGGTACAAGGGAGAGCATTCCTACTATAATTAATGACTTTGAAATTAATGTATTAAATATTAGAAACATTTTAAAAACTTGAAAAAAAAAATTATTTTGACTAGTAATACAATTTCATGTTCAAACACGTTATAACTTTATTAAAAAAAATGGTGAAAATGGAATATCAGATAATTCGTTCCTAAATTAAAAATCTTTAACCAATACAATTGCTAATGAAGGCTTAACTAAAAAAAATAGCATTTTTGAGTTAGGTGGTTCTTTTGAAGGAGCGATATGTTAAAAAAGTATTATCTGAAAAATTTTCATTCAGTACGATTGGGTAAATTCCTGATTATTTCTAAGACCAGAAAGCATAAATAGCTTCATAAAGCTATTTAATGTTTGAATCTTTTTTAAGGGGAATTGTTGAAGATTCTTATTCCTGAAACCTAATCAATTTACGTAAATTGTCTTAATTAAAAAGAAGAATATTTTTTTAAAGATATTTTTGTTTTGAAGAGAAAAGATTTGCTTTGGCCGGGATTCGCACCCTTGATAGTGATTAATAAAAATAAATATTATAGTTTTTATTTTTTAGGTATGCTGTCTAAAGGAAATGTGATATTTCCTTCCTCAGTTTTTTGACTGCGTCGAATTCTTCCAAATATATTCTTAGCACTCGTTTTTTTTTTTAACCAGGTCACTTCTTACAAGTGCTCAATTAAAAAGAGAGTATTTCATTTCGTGATTAAGAAATCCCTTGCTACTCCAAACCACTCAACACAGCTTTGTGGATTTAATACCTCTTGTCAAGTGATATGTCCATTAAACAACTTGTTAGATTGTCAAAGCACTTTATTGTTGAACTTGGAAATTAACTATTACTCAACAAATTTAAAAGTTAGGTTAATAAGAAAATGTGAAATTTAATTCTTTCAGGCTGCTTCGGTATAACGGACTACACTTATATCTAACCACATATTAAAATCTATTATTGAAGTAATATATTAACTAGTTTAATTCAAAACTTTGTAGTAATGAATGTAAGGTTTCTTAATACTGATTTCATTGACATTCATTAAGCTTATTATTATTTCTATTCATTGGGATAAAACAGAATTTTTCTCTATTCATGTAACACTAAACAAATATATAATAAATATACGGATATAAAATAAATATACGGAAGATAAAATCACTCTTCTAATCGTGTATTTTGAGGTAGACAACGAAATAAAATTCATTGTAAGTCCTCATTATTATTAATATTCATTTTCAATATTCGAGAAGCTCGTAGTATTTAAATTATTATTTTTTATTTCTCAACAAAAGTAAATAAATATTAATGAATAATATACAAATCATATCACTTTACAGGAAAAAAAATATAAAAAGAAAGAAAATATTATAAATATGTATATTTTATGCCAGCTTTTATTATATATTGTTTGTTTTTTTTCCTTTCAAAGTAACCCTTTGAAAGGACCGTTTATTTGTTAGCACATTCCATACGTGAGTATACTATGTGCCTTATAAATTCATTTTACAAATAGTTAACTACAGTTTGACAATTCTAAAATATATGCAAAAGACATTATTATATACATGCTGTTACAACTTAACAAAATTAACGAATTTAACAACTATAAATTTAACAATTAACATTTTTTTTTTAAATTAAAATTACAATAGGTACTTACATAATGATTATCTTTTTTTTACCTAGTATAGTACAGGGAGTTTCTTATATGGATGTCAACTTTTCAAAATCAATACTATAAATAAATTTAGTGAGTTCGGGTCGAAAGTGATTGTATAGGTCATGTTCAGCAACTGGCCAAACTTTCCCTTTTAATACTGTGGAGATAATTAATTTTGATCTTTGTCCTTCATACAATTGGCAGTCATATATTATATGTTTAAATGTCTGTTCTTCTTTGTCTATTGAGCAAGTACTATCGTTGGTTATGTGAAATCTGTGTAAGTATGATTTGGTATGTCCATGTTCAGTTAAAACCTGAGTTAGTTTGTAGTTAGTGGATTTTATTAATTTTTAGTTATTGTTTGTTAGTTTTGGAATGAACCTATGCAAACTAGGAGATTTATTTGAAATAGTCCACCGTTCATTCCACCTCATAATTGATTCTTCCCTAATTTTGAATTTTATGAACGAAATTGGTGTTTTTTGAAAAGATGGAGACATATCACTTTGTGCTGCCTCTTTTGCTAATTTATCCCCTATCTCATTGCCCTCGATACCAGAGTGACCCTTTACCCATATTATTTTTACAGAGAAATTTAGAAGCCTAAGTGTGCACAAGTTCATTCTGATATTTTCGGTAAGCTCGTCATGTACGTCTGTGTTGAGAACTGATTGTATCAAGATTTTGTTATCTGTGTTTTATTATATATATAAAGAAATTATATCGAAATATACAAAAAAAAACACATTTCATATAAAATAATTACAAGAAAATAATTATGCAAAATATATTATAAGAAAAAAAGTGAATAAATATAAATCAAATCATTATTTATTTATCGTTCACTATTTATTTTAGTTATTAAGCAATAAATAAAAAATATTACATCACATACCCAATAAAAAAGATGGTCAATTCCAAAAGTATTGTTTCTTAAAACGAATATTAGACGTATGTGAAATTTTTAGGGAATGGGATCCATGTTGCAGGTTGGTTATTCATTGCTGTTAATCTTGATTTGGCCTCATCTTTGAGAGCTATTGCTGTTAGATATTAATTATTATATATATATTTGTTTAATTTAAAGTTACGTTCTTCCTTAATAATAATTATAAGGCAGTGTTATTTTTTAAGAAATCTAATCTTTCTCCATATGAATTTCTTTCCTATTAATTAACAAAAAATATGACATCCACTACGTGATGTTTGTTTAAACTCTATCCTTTATTCCTTTAGCATATTCCGATGAGTCATGACTACGTGGGCTTGAAGAAATCAACTTTCACCGCGTGTAGTAACATTTCACTCTGAGTAACGCTTTTTTTGGTGTATAAATATTAATGTTTTTTAATGCAAAGTAGATAAAGGATTGATAATTTTGTCATATGCCTTGACGAGTAAAAATTTTTTGTTTAGATTTCAAGGCATATGTGCATATAAATATAAAAGTGGTCCTAGCCCTTACATTTCTTGTTTCGTCATATTTACAATTCATTAAACATTTGAATAAATTAAAAAATATTTTTATATTATGCAACTTTTTAGTTTAGAACTTTAATAGCTTTGAATTATGGAAACTTGTTACGAATCAGATATTTTTGGTGAATTTCAAACGAAAATGTAGTTTTTAAAATTTTATTTTGAAGAGAAAATAATAAAATGAAATGTTTAAAAATTATAACAATTAATAAAAAAATAAAATAAAATGTATTTTTTAAAGTTTGAGTTGATTTTTTTTAAATTATCAGAAACTATAATTTTAATGAAATAATTTATAATATAAAATATAAATTAATTCTGTATAATTGACCTAAATAATTGTATTTAATTGTAAAGTCAAAGCAAAAATGTAAATAATATTTTATCTAATATTCGAATTAATCTAAAACTAATAATAATTTGTATCAAAAAAGAGAATTTCGTAGTAATATTAAATAAAATTAAACTTTTACTAAAAGTTCTATTTCAATATATTTTTTTTTTATTATTTCGGGGTCGTTGGTCGTTCAACCATCAGATATCTGCCCAATATAAATTAGATTTTTTCAAATGCTCATTGGTAAATGTCATTTCTTATGTCTGTCAGAGCAGAGCATGTGTCTGTATGGTCTCCATCCATCCAGTACACATGCAGGATCCTGAGGCAAACCTCTCTTGTGGAGATGACTCAGCAGAAATTCGTGGCCAGTTGTCAGGCGGAAGCAGGCTACTGCATCTCTTCTTGGGAGGTCAGCTGGGACCGGGTTTTCTATTAGACATTTGTATCTTTTCCCTTCCACCTTGTTTATGTGTGTTTTTATTGTTTCCTCCTTAACTATGATTCTTATCATTCGCCGTATTGAGTTGTAGGATCGTGGATGGACTGGCTGTGGCAATGCTGTTCCTCGCTGAAAAAGATTATCAGCTCCTTTCCTTGGATTTCAGTTCCTGAAATCCCGCGATGGCTTGGTATCCACTGTAGGACCACATTAGTGCCAGGTCGTAGAGAAGCGATTTGCATTCCTAAACAGCACTTGATAGAGAGTCATTCATGCTAATAACAGCAAGCTTGAGAGTCCGTGAAGAGAACAACATTTAGATCTTGCCTTCTAGACAACATTCTTAAAGCGATGAGGATAGCTGCTGTTTCACCATCGAAGTTTGTACCTTCCTTCCCTACTGCAGCGCTGAATTGGAAATCCCTTGAGTAAACCTCTGCTATCAGCATTTTTAACAGCTGATTCAGCTGATCCATCGGTATAGATGTGAAGCCAATCCCGAGGCGGGTACCTTTGAGCTATCTTTTCTAGGGCTATTGTTTTTAGCCCATAGCCAGGTGTTATTTTCTTATCAACCTTGTGGAGGAGTCGCAGCTCTGCCTTGCTTGCGTGATGGTGGATGGATTCTAAATTGTGGATGTATAAATGGTTCCCTCTCTTCGCAGACAAGCCCGACTGCCTCAAGATAATTATTATATTTCAATAAATAATAGCATATATTTATATTGAAACTTTTTCATATGAATAATGCAAGGAAATGGATTCTCTAGGGAATTGGTTATTTATTTTCAGTGAGATTATATATTATGTACTGCCTTGCTTGATTATATATACCATTTGAAGTATATAATCAAGCAAAACCAACAATTATTTTATTTCTTTGTTGCTATATATTTACTGCCGAAATCTTATTAGGTGATCTGAAATTTTAAAAACTATAGAGTACATTCTGCATACGGTCTTTTAATCAGGAATGTTTTTGGGACGCGCTTCACCTTTTTGCGATACTTTTTTTAGTATAGTTTTATCCTTGTATATGTTTTTTTTGGACATAATTATAAAATAATAATTATAAGTAACACAATATTTTTTAAAAAAATTTTAGATAGTCATGGGAGCTGCTGAATGAAATGAAAATTCAAAACTTTGGAATAACTGTGTTCTTTTTTGAATTTCAAATTTGTAAATTGATACTCCGAACAATAATTTTATAAACTTTGAAGTAGTTTATTTATTAATCAAAACATGATGGAAACAAGCTTAATATACAATATTAATAATTTAATTGAAATAATAATTAGTATATAGTTATATCATTTATACCTCTTGTTTACATATATGTTAATGAAATTAATTTTCACTAATAGCATTTTTATCCTCGTTAGGCTCAACAATACTTAGATCATTTGAACTTTCAATCATTTGATAAAACAAGACATTTAACTATGATATGAAATAAAATATTTTATGGGAATCAAAAAGTTCAGCTAGTTATTGATGTTTTAAGTTATTATTAAACGATATTATTAAATAAATGATCTGCCACTGCTGGATTTGAAACCGTTTTTCTCTGCGACTCAGCTCTTCTCTGCCCAATCCTCTAACATTTCACTAATAATTATTAATATTTAAATTTGATTAAATGTAATATTTCATCCAACGTCAAACGTCAAAATATTTCTTCAACTAACTTGGCTTTGAAGTGATTATTTCTAAGCTTTCAACGAGTCATCATTCGATTACAATTTTTTACCTCCATCGTATTCAGACGGAATATTTTCTCAAAATGGGAGGAGACTGTGAGATCAAAGAGCCTTATTTGCGCCGCTATAGCCGAGTTGAAATGGAAACCGGAGGGTGTGGACGTGGCCCACAAAAACAGTCCCTCCTAGGGCTAAGCAATTATTTCTCAGCCATTTGATTTAGCACAGCGATAATACTACATCCATAATTCAACTCCTTCACAGAGCTTCATGTAATAATAATTATAATAATAGTAATAATAAATCACAAAAAATATCAACTGTGTTAATTTGTGCCTATATGTGTGAAATAAATGATCTGTTATATTTGAAAGTTGTATAAATTTATTTTTTCATATTGCAATGTCTAAATGTTTCCATTTGAATTACCTTAAAATTATAGCAAAAAGGGCAAATGTGTTTACCACTTTGCATTTGGCAAAGAGTAGCGTTTTAAACCCTATACACCTATTAAATTTTATTATGAAATAATAATTTTAAAAGAATACATTCTTTTTTTTAATCAAAAGGACTTTATTTATTTCAAAAATAAAAGCTCAAATAAATACTTCCTTTATTTTAAAAAACAACGTGAGCCTGGACTTTTTTTTTTTTAGATAATTATTACAAGTATTACTTTATTACATATTTTATGATACAAATTTCCATTTTGTTAGAAGTGTTGATAGAAGTGTAGTTAAGACGTGCAACTAGTTGACACTAACTTTTAAAAAAATACATAAAAGCTCAAATATAATGTAATATATAAAAATAATATAATAAATTACTTAATATTATATTGCATTAATACAAAATATAATATAATAAATATTGAACACAAAATATGCGCAAATAAAAGTAAGAATAGCAAAATTGGAAAGGCTGAACTTTGCCACTGGAAAAAAGTAAAACAAGAAAAATTTGTCCTCCAATGCAAAAATAAGGCAATACTGTACAGTAATAAGACCAGTAATACTGTATGGTATGAAAACAGCCAGCCTTCCGAGTCTGGAGAAGGTACTGAAGATTGAGAGAAATATTCAGAATTTTGAAGGGAGGCTTCATGGACCCAAAGTAACACATGAGAGATATAGGCGAAAATCCAACGAAGAAATATACACAAATTTGGAAGATCTTCAAACAGTCTTCAGGACCAGGAGACCGAGATCCTACGGCCAAATGGTCAGAATGAACAATAAGAGGCTGAACAAAAAAATCTTTGATAAGGTCTTAGGCTATAAGGGTATAGGTGGATATGTGAAACAAATAAAATAGGCTAAAAATCAAGGATAAGGACTGCTTGGATAGAGAGCTTTTCGGGAAAAAAACTATTGAGAAATTTTACGCCTTTCCTCAGGTCACCAACCAATATATATATATCCTATTAATATTATAAATGGGAAAGTTTGTATGTTTATTTCTCTTTCACGCAAAAACTACTGAACGGATTTGGATGAAACTTTGCAGTAATATAGATTATGCATCAGAATAACACATAGGCTACAGCAAGGGAGGATTTATGGGGGAGGCACGGGCGCACGAGCCCCACAGGCAGTTTTTAGGTACTGTTGAGGATCCATTATAGTACATAATTAAAGGCAAATCACATGATAAAAGTTGTTAAAATAACAGAAAGAACATGAGAGAAACTATTGTTTTGATATCCTACTAATATTAAAAATATGAAAGTTTGTATGTTTGTCTCTCTTTCACGCAAAAAATACTGAACGTATTTGGATGAAACTTTGCAGTAATATAGATTATACATCAGAATAACACATAGGCTACAGCAAGGGCGGTTTTATGGGTGGGCACGGGCGCACGACCCCCTCGGGCAGTTTTTTGTGCTCTGTACACAATTAAAGGCAAATCAGGAACTTAGCATCTTGAAATTTGCAGATAGGTTATTTGTATAATTTAAGGAAGAAATTTGGATAATTCCACTCCCAAGGGTTTCCCCTTTAATATAATAGGGGTTCAATGATTGTATAGAATCCGTCAGTTTTGAAGTTAGACATATGAATTTCTGGATGTTTAACAGGTCCAGACAGATCCTGAGTAACTTTAAAAAAAAAAAAATAATTTATTTATTTAAAATGATCTTTCACGAAACTATGTGGCAGACCAAATTCCACGCGAGCGGAGCCGCGGGCAAAAGCTAGTATATATATGTATATATATATATATATATATATATATATATATATATATATATATATATATATATAAACTAGTGTCACAGTGTTTGTAACAGAACTCCTCCGAAACGACTTGACCGATTCTCATGAAATTTTGTGTCCATATTCAGTAGGTCTGAGAATAGAGTGAAACTATTTTTCATAGCCCTAAGTGATACGTTTCAGCCATTATTGTCGATTAAGCGTCGATCGTAGCAGTGACGCTTGATGATGCTGCATTTTTGATATATTGTAAGGGCAACTTTGAGCAGTGTACATCCAAGTTCGCAACCGAAAAAACGGGCGGGAATCTTTTGGTGGCCGAAAAACTCCGAAATATTCGGAATTATTTCGGTTTTTGGCCCGTATCTCTTGAAAATACACAAATACCTATTGTTAAAGAAGATTAAATCTTCTACATTGGAGCCCAATTGCAGCTCTGTAGGTTTAAACAGATCCTGAGTTATTGCAATCATATAATAAGTAACCGGAATCTTAGCTCTATCTAACATGTTGGCTATTGTTATTGGTAATGTGTAATTTGAATCCTCCAATTATGGAATCTTACACGTTTGGTCATCAAAAATATCACCAGGAATGTTATTGAAGCAGTAATGTTGATAAAGGAGAAGTCGTCCTGTAGTCATGTATTCCAATGATACCATCAGAACTTATAATACCGTTCAAAAGACTCCAATTTGATATACGGTTGGCTTTTGCTATGACCATCAACAAGTCTAATATTTCTCCCATGGGCAATTATATGTACCATGCTCACGTGTTAGTAAACCATCTAATCTATTTCTTTCAGCAAAGGACAGATTAAAAAAAAGTATTGTGTATCGGTTAAATAAATTGAAATAAATAGTTATAATTAAAAAAAAATGTTATTAGCCATAATTAAAAATCAACCATGATATACGTCATTTATTAATCTAATGTTTATATTTTATCAGATAGGAATTTTGTATTTATTTATTATATACTGTACTTAGATATAAGATTAAAACTATTTCAACAGCCACAGCAACGCGTGGCGGGTTCAGCAAGTTTGTATATGTATATATATATATATATATATATATATATATATATATATATATATATGTCTTTTTAAAATTTTGTTATACATTACAGATGAATATCAACATATACTAATTTACTGCTTACATTCCAATTGAGAAAATACAGAAACCATTTAAGGAGGGAAGAAATGACTATTATTATACAGTGAAAAATGTAATTTTAAAAAATATAATATTTATGCGACTGTAGCTTTGTTATCGTAAAGTGCCGTAAAATCGGCTCTATTTTATTTTTCCTGGGAAGGTAATAAATATAAAGATATGCTTTATTATGCTTACTTGAGTTTCATTAAAGGAAAATGGTTAATGGTAAAGAAATATTGGAAAAAACAAAGGTGTATCAATTTCACCATGAAATTAGTAATCATAAACACAAGTCTTTTATTTTTATTATTAAATCCTCCTTCTTTTTTAAATGCTTATAAATAAAGAAAATATTACTAACATGTTTAGTGATTACAATAAGCTGTTGCTTTTATTGTGATAAAACTTGAACTGTTTATTTATTACAAGATTTCCATCAATATCCACTTATTTTCGTACTGTACTTCCGTTTTAATAAATTTGAATACATAAATATTAATTATGTTTTGTAGTTTTTTCTTTTAAGTCTTTGGAACGCCGTTCTCATCCTTCAATAGTGTTATAATATTTTATTCATCACAATTTAGAGAAATAAACGTGCTCCAAGAAATAAATGTGTTTGTCGGTCTATTTTAATGAACACCAATCGCCATATAGAAATGAAGCCAATAACTAAGCAAATTTGATGTTTTAATATTTATTCACATTTCCGTTTTAGATTATTCTTACTTAGAACCGATTAATCAAGGATTTCAGATATCAGACTGTTAAGATTCTAAGTAGCCCATCGTTAGTAGAATAATTAAGTTGCAGAAGCCTTAAGCATTTTCACTTTGAAGGTGAACCCTGCTCACTCTGACAGGCACATCAGATATTCCATCCCGCATTACACATAACTCTTCAACCAAATAACGTCGAATAGAATAAAGTTTAGTTCTCACTGGGTCAGGGGTTATGCTTAGCATTCTCAAATCCATACCATCTTTCTGCGAGACGGAATAAGACGTTCTCGGAATGATCACTTGAGGTATCCACAAGAATAAACCATCTCTTTACTTGTTAGATAATATCTGTATCTAATATAGACCACAAAATATTTTAGATTGATTGTAGCTTAGATCTGCATGAATTTCGACTGGATGTATTTTTAAAAAAACACTTTTCATTTTAGATTTAATACAGTTTTAAATTTCGTAAAAAACACAAAACTGTAGAAATAGTCCATGAACAACTGGAAAACACATATTTAATAAAAATTGATAAGGATAATATTTTACCCACGAAAAACTAAGGGATAGGAAATTATTAAGTTAAAATTTTATCGTTATAATATAAAGTAATAAGAAAAAGGAGGCTTATTTTTTTAACATTCACATCGAATTCAAGACAGCAGATTAACAAAAAAATGATGTTCAACTATTTGTGATAAAAGAATACAACAAAAATTTTGATCCTAGAAAAAAAAAATAATAAAAAATTATATTGAGGTTTAAGAAACGGATATAAAAGTATTTTGGGACAAATATTGAATATGGAAGGATTTTAAGGTAGAAGAGTGAACAAATCTGGCCTGAAGTGGTCAGAAGTCAATGTGAAGTGGAGGATGAGACAGTGAATTGATGAAAATGTACTGATTAGGAGAAGAACTAACAAGTACAGAATATGTATTTCATATTCACTTTACTTGTACATTCACTTTACTTCATATTCACAGTATTATTACTTTAACAACTAGAAAGGTTCTCCTTCAAACTGTCCGGTTACCCACACTCAGTGTTGCCAGACTCCTGCATCTACTCCCTCCTTAGCGATCAGGTCGGCTGAAGACCATGACATAGCGACGAGGAAAATCCACTTGGCACCCTGATCTCGTAGTGGTAGGTTGTTTCGCATCTAGAGGCGGCTGTTCAGCTGGAGTAAGTGATGTTGTTGTTGTTGGCTGTTGTTCAGATGTTGAATCTTCAGACTCTGTAGTCGCAAGTAAGTAAGCCGGTTTGAGTCTCTCCACTGAGATTCTAATTGGTTTGCCTTTGATCTCAACCGCAAAAACTTTGTCTTTTCGTTCCAAGACTCGATAGGGCCCCTCACAAGGTTATTCTAGTGAGGCTCGAACACGGTACAAAGACACGTGAACTACTTCGTAGGTCCTTATGGAAAAATGTTCTCGGCAGCTGTTCGAGTAGCGGTTTCACAGATTGGAGGTTATTGAAAGCTGAACGTAATTGGCTAATTAATGTTGGTAGATTGGCTTTTGGATCGGAATGAGGCTCAACAAAAAAAAATCACCAGGAATGCGGAGTTTGGTACCATTTACAAGATCTGCAATAGATGCTTGTGGTGCTTCATTAATTGAACACCGAAGTCCCAACAAGACAGTGGGTAAGACGGTAGTCCAATTCTTCGAAGAGTGAGCCATTATAGCTGTTTTTAAGGTTCTATGAAGGCGTTCTATCTTCCATAAAGATAGAATTCCATTGCTTTAAGGGTGCTATGCTACTCTACGAACAAGCTGAGATCCACAGTGCTTTGCTAATTCAGTAAATAAATCAGAACGAAACTAAATTCCCAAGTCAGTGACAACTTGGCGTGGGCTTCCAAATCGAGCAATCCATCCTGCGAAAAAACTCAGAGCTACTTCTTCAGCTGTTTGATGAAACAGTGGTAGTACCTCCATCCAGTTGGTGTAGCGATCGATGCAAGTTTAAGCCGTATCTATAGTCCTGGGATGTTTGGAGTGGTCAGACAAGGTCTATATGAATTACCAAAAATTGATGTGTGTCGTTGGGAAAACGATGTAAAGGTGCCTTAGTATGCATTTTGCTTCGCTGGCAATCTAGACATGACCTGGTCCACGTTTTAATGTCTTTGTTGTGGTTAGTCCAAACAAACTTAGATGATATTAATTTTAATGTTCTTCCTATACCTGGATGCGCTAGGTTGTGATAATGTTGAAATATTTGGAAACGAAATTTTTTTGGTATGTATGGTTGAATATTTTTTGAAGTGTCACACCAAAGTAATTTGCCTTCAGGGGTGCTAAATTGTTGATATTTTAGTGTTGTTGATGGATCATGAAGAAGATAGTGTAATTCAGTAACAGAAATTTGTTCCGCCGCATTTACTTCGTAATCTATTGGAACAATTTCTTCCAAACGTGACAAATGATCGGCCACTACATTATTTTTTCCTGGAATGTGATGTATATCAGTCGTGAATTGTGATATATACTGGAGTTGCCTAAGGCGCCTGGATGAAGCTTTATCATGTATTTTTGTTGGAAGGCAAAAGTTAACGGAGTATGGTCAGTATAAACTGTAAAGTTTCTTCCTTCTAAATAATGCTTGAAATGCCTTATCGCTAAGTATATACTAAGGAGTTCACGATCGTAAGTTAAGTATTCCTGTTGTGTTTCTGAAAATTTTTTGGAAAAGAAACTAATAGGCCTCCATTCATTCTCTTCTAATTGCTGTATTACCGCTCCTGCAGCAGTATTTGAGGCATCAACCTGTAGAGAAATTTGATAGGTGGTATTAGGATAAGTAAGAAAGGTGGCATTAGCTAGCGCCTGTTTGGCTTCCTCAAATTGTTGGCTAGATTCGTCATTCCACTCTATTTTTCTCTAATCATTTTTCTTGTAGTTTTGTAAATATTTATACAATAATCCTCGATATTCTGCCGCATTTGGAATATGGCGACGATAAAAGTTTATGACGCCTAAAAATCGTCTGAGTTCTTGTACTGTAACTGGCTTTTTAAATTCCATTATTGTCGTAACACGCACTGGGTCTGGTCTGATACCTTCACTAGTGATCAGATTTCCAAGAAAAATTACTTCTGACGAGCCAAATACGGATTTACTTAGATTAATACGAAGTCCGAAAGAATTCAAAGACTACCTTCAAATGTTCTAAGTGCTCATCAGGAGTTCTAGATGCAATTAATATGTCGTCAAGATAAACGAAACAATATGGAAATCCAAACAATACCTCATGCATGAAGCGCTGGAAAGTACAAGGTGCGTTTCATAAGCCAAAAGGCATTACGTTAAATGCGTAAAGTCCAAAAGCCGTTATGATGGCAGTTTTTGTGTCTATCTTGTTCTGCTACTGGAATATAATAAAAAGCGGAATACAAATCAGTCTTTGAAAAAAATTATTATTCTCTAAAATTTTAGTGACATCTTCGCCTCTCGGAACTGGATAGCGGTCTGGCTGTGTTCGCGCGTTTTAAGCTCGGTAGTCTCCACAGGCACGCCATTGTCCATTTTTCTTAGTTGTAAGTAAAAGAGGACTTGCCCACTGCGATTTTGATGGCCTAATTATGCCCTGTTTTAGTAAGTTTAGAATTCATTTTTAGCTACTTTTAATTTATGAGGATCTAGTCGACGTGGCTCGCAGGATACTGGAGGTCCACTAGAAGTATTAATATAGTGCTCAACGCTATGGGTTGAATGTTTAGGCATCAAATTGGATATAGTAATATCTGAAAATATTTTTGTGGAACCTGTAAAGGGAAATCAAATAAATAAATTTTTATCAAAATCACTTCAGAAGACGATATATTTATATATCGATAATATTTAGGTCACGTCGGGGTCACCAATTTAGGTTTGTTGGTAACTATTGTTTATAAATAATAAGTCTTTGATAATATTAAAACAGTATATTTATATACAGCGGTACCCATTGCATTATCACTTTAACAACTAGAAAGGTTATCCTTCAAACTGTCCGGTTACCCACATTCAGTGTTGCCAGGCTCCTACAAATATTTACTTTTTGGTTATATAATAATAACACTGTTGGTTATTAATATAATATATTGGTTCATATGTTTCGGTTATTTTAAGCTTACTTAATAATTTATAATCATTGAACGGGGTATAGGTCCTTAATTCGAGATCGGCTGAAATAAATGATAGATGAATTATTTATTATTTTAATGCCAAGCTACTTTGAGACGCCACTAACAGTTTAAAGCTGGCATACTTGTAATATCTGTAGGTTGAGCACAATATATGCCAAATCACCCTCTTGAACAAATGTTGGCTTGAAAAATAAAAAAAAAATAAGAATATTTCATTTCTTATTTACATTATTTAATTTTATTCGCTGTTCCACATTTGCATTTTTATGTAATATTGCGCAACTGCTCCTGAAATACTAATTAATCTAAACAAAGAATCAACAATAGAGAAAGAATATCTTTTAACAATACATTTCATCTATTGTGTTAATTTTCTTCATCATTATGTACGACTTGTCTTTGTAACTCATTACCATATTACTTACTTGTGAAACAAAAACAAGAAAAATCCTGTTATAAAATGTTACTGGTCCGAAAAGCTTATTTTCTTCTTACTTTCAAATCTTAATTGCTTTCTTTTTAATTATTCCTATTTTAGGAACAATACAAATCGTGTTGTTTTTGAATTAATTGGTTACTTATTCTTGTATCGTAAGCTTTAAGCTAAAGTATTAAGCTTTAGACATTGAAAAAAAAAACATTCTTAAAATCCCCTTTTAGGTTTCCACGGCCACTATTACTACAAAAGACTTTGTTGGTTTCTTCTGGTTTAGACAGTGTTGATAAATTTTTCGCCAACTTTTCGCCAGCCATGCTGCTGACTTTTTCAGGGCTAAAATGAGAATTGCCACATTATAATAATTAGTAGTTAAAATAAAAGAATAGCTGTGTTGGAAACAAGGGCACTTGGAAATGCAAATAATAATATTGCACAGAACAATATACCTTATTTGTAAATGAGGTTGAGGAGGAATGATTAGGCAAATATTAGGAAAGAACAGAGTATGAAGAAGCTAGTGGTGGAGTGATAATTAAAATGACAGTTATAATTTATAAAAAACTGTACCACTAAAGCCCGTGAAGAGTCTGAGGCTCAATAGCTGAAATAAATTGCACTTTTTCTTCGACTACGGCTGTGCAAGGAAGTAATTTGTTCTAGAACATGCTCAACCGCCAGATCCCCCCTCTTATTTTTGGTACTCACTTTATAGAGGCTTGGTGAGTTCCAGGAAGGTCCTAGATCCGATAGGATCCATTATTTTCCATCAAAGCCTGCCTGTGAGTGGGATTTGAACCCAGTGCCTTCGGCATGACAACTTAGCGCTCTACCACTCAGCCACTCCGCTCCCATTTACAATAAGAGTTTCTATTAAATATAATAATAAAGGAATTATTTGTTGATCTTCACCTGGACTATTTTCTTCCCCCTATTTTAGTTATTTTAATAATACCATTACATTCTGACTGATGTTATTTTTATTATTATATCTATTTGTAATAGAAATATAACCGTAAAATCATTACAACCAAATAAGCAAGACAGGGCAGTTATACACTGCAGTGAACTCAACTGCTGGCCTTGCAGAGCTACATTCCTCTCCGATCTACCTAACTGCCTAACGAGAGCAATAGATCTAATAGGTCCAAAGTACGAGAGATACAGAACAAACAGGGGTCAAGGAATAATTCCTTTCCGCTGTGGGAATCGATCCGTCCCGTCGGAATTGAATACGTGATACGCGGTAATACCGTATATTTTTTTATGCAATGAGAACTCAATAGTGAATCGAGGTGATCGGTTTTCATCATAGTCCTCTCCGATGAGGTATTCAGAAACAACGGTAGTGATTGAATGTATGCAAGAAACTGATGCACTCACGATTCAGAAACAACTTGGCATTAAAACAAAACAAACTAAATTTGCTGTTTACATACAAATAATGAACACAATTTATTTATAATTCGTAAAGGAAGAACAATAGAGGCAACGAAGATCCTATGCCGATATCACCAAACTATTTAATCCCTAAATATTTTATTTTTATAGTGTATCATTAAAATTTTTTTGTATTTAATAATCTATTTTATCGTAAAAATTAAATTCCGAGAAGATTCCGCTGCAAATCCAAGATCCAAAAATAAAGTAATGTTCAATTAACATTCTCCCCGTGTATACATCACAAATTGCGTGAACACAGAGATATAGGATCGGTGAAAAGAATTGATAAGCCTGGCCGAGAAACGTGCCAGGGTGGCCGAGATGGTTGAGGCGTACCCAGAAGAGGTGAAATACCCGGGTTCGAATCCCGGTCCTGGCCATATCTTTTCTTTTCAAATAAAATATTTATAAAAATTATGTCATATAACAATTAAATAAATTATTTAATTCATATTTTCTTCACATGCGACTTAGAACTAATCTCCTTATTGAAACTTCAAATTCTTCGAAATCTTTTCGAACTCTGAGATAGAAATAAGAATAGATTGCTTTGAAACTTCAATTTGAATACCTAGCTCTTTAAAAAAAAAATATCAACAATAACTTCCCAGAGTAATATCTTTTTTCTACGAGTAAATGGACGATTCCGTTCTAGAAGTAATAAACATTTATTGAATGTCCTGCACTGTTTTCTCTCACCAGACATCCATTAACAGTATATTTGTGAAATTTGTGTAACATTATGGTCCTCATTAACATATTTCACTACTTCTTCTAACATAACATAACTTAGCAGTCTACAGCAGTCTAGCAGTCTTAGAGGAAACTTGTAGTTTATCACTTCAATATCAGTACCGTGTCATATCTATTTCAAGAACTTAGCTATGAATTCATTATTTTGTTCATTATTCATTATTGTCTTGGCATAACATAGAATAAATGATAAAAACTAATTGATCAATTAATCTTAATATTCAATTCATAAATATATTAAATAATTTTTCAGATGAGTGTTTACCAAATATAATTTCTCTTTTATGTCAGTGTTGAATGAGTCAGTATCATGACAGAACATTTGGAATTTGATTATCGTTCTCGATAATTTAAATTAGCAGCGGAATCTTCTCGGAATTTAATTTTTACGATAAAATAGATTAATAAAATGCATTAAATACAAAAAAAGTTTAATTATAGAATTAAAAAAAAAATAAAATTAAAAAGTAACAGTTGGAACTGAATCACCCATGTAAGTAACGCAAATACGTTTTTTATATACTGTGGGTAGTGTAAAATAAATTTTTGTTGATTTTTTTTGTAACAATAATTTATGCACATTTTAAAAATATATTATCGGTTCCAGCCATAATGTGCCGGCAGAAAACGCTTGAGCACAATGTCTTAATTATTGATTATATTATGCAGTTAATAATTCAATAACAGGATATCTATATATGTGTATATATATATATATATATATATATATATATATATATATATATATATATAAATTTATTATTTAAAAAATGGGGTGTTAATAAGAATAAAACCGTACTGTAAGGGTTTCTGGGGATAAACCGCGATGTAAATACAAGTCCAATCAAGCCTCATAATGATATTTATAAGGGCTCGACACGTGCGTTTTTTAAGTCCGCACGGTTTGTGTAATGTGAAGCGTGTGCGGGTGTTTGTCCGCGTGTTTGAACTAGGGTCGATATTACTTCGGTTCTCTTCCTGTTTAACTAGTGAATAATTATCTTTATACACACTTCCTGGGGGTTCTCTACAATATTTATATTAATTAATTTATTAGTCAAACCATAAGTACAGGAAATATTTTTTTAAATACTCTGTTTATTTTCTAACTTATAACTTTAAGGGTTTGCTTTATAGGATACATTCTAATTATTATTTTAATTTTGAGTTTTACCCCGTTTGAGTTTATTTAATTTCCATTCATTTTTGTATACATTTTGTCATATTTTTAGAACCACTCGTATAAGAAGCAATTTCGAATATTTTTCTTTTATCTTTATTCTTTTATCCATACAAATAATTATATGTATGTATGGATTACATACAAATAATTGTATGTAATGTATTTTTATAATACAATTCACAATCAGCAGATTCGCTGACAGTAAAATACAGAATGGCATGAAAGGAACGAAGAAGAACAGTACACACAAGTACACAAGAGAGGCTTGATTTAATTTCCTAAGTAATAGATCCCTCAATTTTGAATATTAAAAAGTATTTCGTACATAACTTGACGTTCTGTTACGTTAATGATAAACCTAAAGTATAAACCTATTGTTGCACCGGAAGCGAGTTACAGATGGAAAAAGCGCATAAACTATGAATTCGAAAACTTGGATTTTTTAAATAAGAGACAACAAACAATATACCTGAAACTAAAATAAATCTACAAGTTGTTATCAAAATAATTTCACAACTTGGTTAAGAAGAAAAGAGGGTGGTTGCCAAACTAACGTTTGTGGGTGGAGTGCAATTTTTATTCAGTGTTTTTTTTTTTTTATTTACGGGTTCACGTCTAGTAATGTGTTTCTGTTTTCAATGAATTTGTTTATAGCTTATTACTTAAAAAATGCGAAGCAATAAACTGTTAATTGATTTTTCGTAATATTTACTATACCAACATTGACTTCATATAATATAATTAATTAATATAAATATTGAAAAAACCTCCAAGAAGGGTGTGTGGACATAATTATGGTTTAAATATTTTTAAAATTATTTTTCTTCGTAGAAATTGCTCTGTGGTAAGAGCAAGTAAAGGTGTTCCTGGTGACCGGATCTCGGAAAAAATATTTTTAATTATTTCGATTTTGATTTCCTAGAATGAAGTGATTCTGGTTGGTACCACAGCAGGCCAAAATTTCCTCTAATTGAAATAACAGGAAACAGTTGTTTAATGAATTTCAAACACTTAAGAATTATCTTAAATTGTACCCGACCCATGAGACAGAACTGAAATATACCCCCTCATAACAGTCCTCAAGGTTATTCGAGTGGAATTTCATTTTATAATGGAAATTCTTCCTATGGGCTAAGTAGGTATAGTAGGTCACGGTTGAGCAGAAATGGGGTTTCATATAATGGGAATTATGGGCTTCCTCGTAATGGCTTTTTCCATTATATCTTTTTTTCACACATATTGTAAACCGATTTTATTATTATTTTTTCCTAGAGATAATTGAAATTTTCAATAGCTGCATTAGATGCAAAGGTATAACTTCTGAGGTTTGTGAATTTATTTCAGTTAAAAAAATTGAAACATAATAAAAAAAATAAGACAAAATTGCGCTTATAAAAAATGTCTATGTTCTATTATTCTTTACTGGCGAGCTTATCGATAAGTCAACAATGGAAGGAAGTTTGTAATTAGAATGGAGTGTCAACTTCCTGCAATCACAAGATAATGCTTTAGCAATACAATTTATCTAAGTACACAACGGATGTGATAGGAACAATTTTATCAAATGGCTGATTTTCAGGAACATTAATAATAATAATAACATTATATACTGTATACAATAATAAAATATGGTTGAATGAAGTTAGAATATAGTAATCGTAAACTGTAATATTCTATATACAAGTATTTACTTTAAATCCATGTGATTCAGTATTTTACTTGTTAAACTATTTTTGTCGAAGTTTCGAGTCAATATCGGTCTCATAATCATGCCCTTATTGTGAAAAAATGTTTTTGTTAATTATATTAAATCTAGCAATAGTATAAATACAAATACATAGAATTTACAAACGAATTGATGACGAAATGTCCATCACTTCGTCACTCAATCAAAATATCTCTACAACATCCTGTAATGTTGTAATGTAATCCTGTAATGAATCCTGTAAATATTGTTGATGTCTGAAATCATAAATCATAATTACAGCTAATTGCCCGACAGACTTTATCCAGTTCAAAAGTTCAGGAGGATATATTTAAAAAAACATTAAATATCGGCCGAATTGTGGATCTAAACCATTCTAGAATCCATTGGAACACACACAAAAAATTATCAAAATCAGTCAAACGTTATAGGAGAAGTTTAGTGACAAACACATGAAAAGAAGAATTTTATATATAAAAATATTGATATATTCTAAAAATCGAATCTTCAATTCCAGTTAATAACTAATTAATATCTATATTTCTTTTAATTTTGAAGAGAAAAGATTTGTCCTGGCCGGGATTCGAACCCAGGTCTTCCGCATCTCTAGCGCGGTGCTCTAACCACCTGAGCTATTTTTTCTCTTCAAAATAAAAATATTTAAAAATAATCACCATCAAAAGAATAATAAATAAAAACTAAATTATAAATTTAACATTGGAAGAACACGGGGATATAGGATCGGTTAAGAGAATAGATTGGTTTGACCTGGTTACGAATCTGGTAGCTCAGATAGTTAGAGCACCGCGCTAGAGATGCGGAAGACCCGGATTCGAATCCTCGGCCAGGACAAATCTTTTCTCTTCAAAATAAAAATATTTAAAAATAACCACAATAAAAAAAATAATAATTAATATCATTCACTTTTTTGGAAGTACTACCTCAATTTTTATCATACTTTTACTAAGCTCTTGATATTTGCAATCCCTGCTGTGCAAGTAACGGGTCATTCAGTGGAATCGCATGTTTTTGAAATAATGAGTACTCGGTTGATTTTACATAAATAGTTTATTTATTAACATGAAATTACTTACTAAATAATGCTTATTTACTATGCATTGAAAAAATATTTAATTTACGGAAAATTACATCACTTAAACGACAGTCTCTGCAACACAAATTTCAAGCCTACGCTTGAAGTTGGTCATCACATTTTCCAACATTTCCTTATCTATTCTCTACAATTCACGGCGAATGGCATCCTTCAATTCTTCTGATGTTCGGGGCTTATCTTCATAGTCACGGGACTTGAGGAAACCTCACAAGAAAAAAATCACAAGCACTTAGATCCGGTGACCGAGGTGGCCAAGGCACATCTCCAAAACGTGAAATGATTCGTTCGTGGAGAATCTCCGGAAGAACTATCATTGAGATCCTTGCCATATGGGCTGTGGCCATCCTGCTGAAACCATGCCCTTTCAATGTTTATTCCCCGCCTCTGTAGTTCTGGCACCAAAAAGTTGGTGATCATTCCAATGACGTGACAGGGGCAACATGCTCTTCAAAGAGGTAAAGGCCGATAATTCCACATTTAGCTACTGCATACCAGAATACCACTCGAGGGCGAAGCAAGGGTCGTTCATGCATTTGTTGTGGGCTCTCTGACATCCAATATCGGCAGTTTTGTTTATTACTCATTATAACTACGACATTGACGTTCTCTCTAAAAATATTTAGCATAATCTCAGCAAATGGTAAACGTTGTTGATAGTCACGTTCACCCAACTTTTGCACAATAGCTATCTTATAAGGACGCAAATTTAAAGCCAACCTTAAAATGCACCTACCGAACTGTTGCTCATTCTTAAAACGGCAGCGTGCTTGGTAACAGAACGAAACGGGCTCCTCAATATTGCCGCCCTCACTCTGTCAATGTTGTCATGGGTCCGTGCAGTACGAACGGAACCTGGTGATTTGCGACACGGTTGCGATCTGGTACGTTTCCGTGACGGCCAACCTTGAAATGTCTATGAAAGAGACGTAGTGTTTGGATAACAGACTCACTCATAGTTGCCGTACACGAACACACGGTGTTATGATGCATATGGAGAATTTATGATATTTTATTTTTTTGGATTATCCATACGTGGACTGGGTAATCTTTTAATGATGCTATTTCTGAAACTATAATACAAGGGAGGAGTGACCCTCGAGAAGAGAACTGAGTTGCCGTGCCGAAGGTCCTGCGTTACAATCTGGGTGCAGGAAGATTTTACTTTGTCTGTTTACCAACTGGAGACCCTCCTAGGGGTTACCTCTCTAATAGTGGGTACTCAAGTAGAAGGAAAATCTGGCGGTTGGGAGTGATCAAAGACAAATCACTTCCCTGCACAGCTATTGTTTAAGAAACAGTACAGTCTCTACCACATACTGAAGCGAAAATCATTAACGGTTAGTACTGATACAGATTTTTATAATACCGTAAAAAACAAATTAAACTAAATATTCTAGGCTTTCATATAGTTGCTTCCTCGGGATAAATGACTCTGACTACTAAAAATCAATAGGACTTTATTAGACATTAAGTCTAAAAAAGAATGATCTTTTAAATTTGTTTTCTGTTATTAGTAAATGATGGATACGTTCCTAATACTCAATAATTGTAAACTAAAACGTTAAATCGGAGCCTGGTCTTAACTCCACCATAGTGATTATAAAACATCCTATTTTCTCCGAATAACGTTCCCATTTAAAACTCTATCACCCCACTCTCGTAAATAACGGCGTAACAATCCGGTTTTATCGGCTCTTGTAGAGATTTTTATTAACAGCTCTTCTAAGGGGCCATCAAGTTTACTGCTCCGAGTCAAAGAGGACACGGCGGTGAAGAGAGAAGGAGGCGGCCGTATTTTGGCAAACAGAACCGAATGCGGGGGGGGGGGTAGCGGCTCGAGTCTAAAATTGATTATTGACCTGAAGAATTGGTATCTGGGCTAAGGATCAGTTTTCAATTTCCCGCGCTGCCAGAAGTGAACCACTCGCTCCCTTCGGCTCCTCGCTTGCTTCCGCACCCTCTTTCCGTCCGTCCGTTCGCTGATCTCATCGAGAGTGGCTACTTATGGACCGTGATGTCAGGTCATTGGGATCCTAATTTTGCAAGAAGTAATTAATAAGGTTGCTTTTAGACCTGCTTACACCTCCTGAAAAGTAAATGTAGACCTGATTTAGAAGAGAAAAACCCGAAGAACATGACAACTATTAAAACCTCTGATCATGCCAAGTAAATATCTTAATAATATCTTCGAAACGAATGATGACGAAAGTGGAAATAACTACTTTTCAGAAAGGTGAAAAAAATTGTTCATGGTTTTTGACGTAAATACGTCTTTAAAATTGCTTCAATAGTGGGAGGCAATTCAAAATAACGGATGGTAAAATCGGTGGATAAAGTTTGGTGTTGCAGCTACATATCTATCATATACATCCAAAATTCAATTAGACCACTGGATAGCTAAAGGGTCAAAGAATTCATTACGATATGCGAGGAATGTAACGGGTGTAACGATAATCGCGCATGGTGGAAGGAGGATAGCCGCTATTTTGAGATTATTTTGCTGCATATTGAGATTTCTATTCATTATTTAGTATAAAATAGTGGCAATGAATATAATAAGGGGTTAAAATAAAAAAAAATACAATAAAAACAATATAATGTCGGCCTTTTCGCGTCATAACGCCAAATCCAAATACAGAGATCGTATTCGGTTGGAAAGGACCTCTCAAGAGCAATCGAATGGTTACAATAAAACACCATATGACCAATTCAAGCAGTGCCGATTCATGCTTAACTCATAAATTATAATATTTTATATAACAAATATTACCCGTTACCTAACCGTATTCACGTACAACACAAGGCCGTGTCCATGGCACAGTCACCCCATTTTTCATCTGAACCTTTTTGAAATATAATTTTGCTAGTCAATCATTCACGTGAGTAAATTAAAATTAAAAACCTTTTCCAGTCATTATTATTTTTCTTTATTCTAAAAAACGTTTCGACAATTTCATGTCATTTTCAATTTACATCATTTTTTTTAAATCCTTATATTTAAAATAAAATATAATTTTGCCCAAGTCATTATTAGACCAGCTGCCAGGTTCCAAAAAAGGGCTTTAGGTCGCAAAAAATAAGAGAGCTGCATTTTTAATATGTTTGAAGGGCATGTCTGAGTAGTGTAAATCCAAGTTTGCAACCGAAAAAACAGATGGGAAAACTTTTGGTAGCCGAAAAACCTCGGGGAGACTGGGTGGCTCACCTCCCCTACTAGTACTACCATTATTTTTTTTTTATAGGTAATTTACAAGTAAATATTTATACTTTACAATAAACATGCTATTTTAGATCGATTCGTGGCGTACAAGCTTAAAACACCCACTTTCCCCCATTTTTCTTTTTTACAATTAACAGGAGAATATAAGACCAACAGGCCTCGTCAAGTGCTTAAATTAAAGCTAATTAAATTTAATACAACTCCATTTAACTTGACGTTCATCGTCGGATCAATTCTTCGGCCGGTGTTACTCTCGTTAGTTTACCAAAACTTACAATTTGACCTTTTTGGAAAAACTGACTAATCTACAAAAAGAGGCGTAACTCAGAATCTGTTACACATACAGGCCTTGGTCTGTGCTTAAATTAAGGCTAATTAAATTTACTACCTTGATTTTCTTCGTGGAATCACTCCTTCGGCCGGTGTTCCTCATGAAAGTCGGCCAAATCTTAAAATTAGGACTTTTTGGAAAAACAGACCAATTTTAAAAGGGGAGAATCTATTAGACCTACAGAGCTGCGGTTGGAATTAAATTGTAGCAAATTTTATCTAACTTTACAAATCGTTACCTATAGTTTTTTTAAAAAAATGCACCAATTACGAGGTATAGGCCAAAAACTAAAATACATAACTCCGAAAATTTCGAGGTTTTTCGGCCACCAAAAGTTTTCCACCCGTTTTTTTTGGTAACAAATATGGATTTCTACTAATCAGACATGCCCTTACAACATATCAAAAATGCAGCTCTCTTCAATTTACTGCGACCTTCAAACACCTGGCCTCTGGCCTATAAATGCTGCTGTTCTGCCAAAGTGACTATATGACTTTTATGTTAATTATCAATCCTCAAGCAATCGCTACAGATAGAAAACGAAAGACGTGTTTTGCGTATTCCATACTGTATCTGCATCGACGATATATTTTTTAGTCTTCACAAAGTATTACATTTATTCCACCAGCCAATCAGGAGGCAACTGATATCGTAACAATATCGTAACTTTACAAAAGTAATTTGTAGAGAGTCATAAACAGAAATCGTAACTAATCTCTTTCAATCTTCCCAAAGCTCCTCGAAAAAGTCTAACTGCCATTTCGATTTTAAACGAATTACTTCTCCTTTTACGATAAGAGATGAAACAGTCGCTACACTGCAGTAATTGGGAATTTATGATAATATTTCATTAAAATTTTGTTTACTTACTTTATTATATTAATTACTTTGAGGATAGAATTAAAGATAGTACAAGAAAAACAATATGTTAATTATTGAACTAACAAGGAAAACTGTTCGAAACAAAAAGAGTTTGAAGCTCTAATATAAATTAAAAATGATATGTGATTATGTTAGGAGGGAACTAAAAAACAAGGAAAATACAAATTACTCTCTACCAATAATATTAAATGTATCTTACATTTTTTATCTCACAATTTCAATACCACTTCGAAATTATTCTGGCTTCGCAAATCGTAAAATTCGAGTAATGATAAAATGAAGCAAACTTTTCGAATCCCAAAGGTAGCTGGAATATTCATTCCATGAACAGAGCATTTGTAAAAATTATTCGTTTTAACTTGGTTTTCTTTTATGGACATGATCTAACTGACGAAGCAGTATATTTGTGTAAGCCCGTTGTATTTTTTTAATAGGAAATTCAATCATATTCCAAAAATGATGACAATATTTTATAAATGTTCAGTTACTGTAGACAATTCTATACACATAATAGAAATAAATCGAGGTAATTATTTCGCAGGTTATCGCTTGGAGGTGAGTCACAATAAGTTTTCTACTTTTCATTCGTTTCCATTTTAATATTTTCCAAAAATATAAGTTCATGAGCTTTGAACAGAAAATAGAATGCAATGATTGGAAATGTGCATTCTTCCGTAATAATTTCATCTAGAAATTAACGTTTCAACAAACCTATCATCTGTACTTCGAAATGTTAATTAAAAATTTTATTTCTTGATGCAATGATTACTGAAATCTTCTCATTACATTCTCTCCTTCAAGCTCACGATAACTTATTATATAATAACGTATTTTTTTAAAACATTATAAAAGAAACGAATAAATAGTTAGAACTTGTTCTAACTCAACTCGAAGCGTCAACCTGTGGAACATTTTCCAATAACGATTACCAATAGGCCTTAGTTGAGAAAATATTTTATTGTAGCTTCAAAATTGTTTGATTGAAATAAATCATTGCGGATGGTAGCACTGAACTATATATTTTTAATAGATTGTCTTCCCAATCTTAATGAATTGCCATATCTTCGTGGGACATCATGGCTACATATCGTAATGTTATTTTGAAGTTCATTGTTAATCTCCTCCCTTGGATTCGAATCACCTTCCTGCACAACAGTTGTTCAAGATTCAGTAGTCTCTACCATGTACTGAACCCCAGACCCTTCTTGGGTTGTAGTGTTTGTAGTACAGGTTAAAAGGTTTTTCATTGCTATCCTACGGATATAATAGTTCTTTTCATCGAGATTCGTAACGACGGGATAATGAGCTACAGTAGCAGAGCTGGAAGACAATGCTGGTGAAAACCGAATTAATGCTAAGGTGAGGGGAGATGTGAGCACATTGTCTCCGAGCCGCGAGGCTGTGACACTTAATAACGTTGCAGCCAGCTTCCTCCTGTCATATCTCAACCATATTCTCCAGAGCTGTCTTCCAGTCGTCAGGGCTTCCCCCATTGTAATCTATTCTGTTCATAGCCTTCTAGCTACCTGACTAGAGCGATACATTGTCATATCTGGGACTTCATTGGCACTTAATACATCCTTATTTGGATTCGATAAAATATAAGCACAAAATAAAACAAAATTAAGAAATAAAGAAGTGATTGGTGGTATAATAATAGTATAAAAAACTGAAATAGTATGCAAAGGTATTTACTTGACTGTTAGTGTTAACTTTAGTAAATACCCCACGCTTTCATACCACATAATGATTTTTTTGTTTCAAACTCATTGAAAGCCGTTTTCTACTTTTTAGCTTTATTTTATCTCAAAAGGTGTTCTTAAGTTTTTAAAAACTAATGTACTAATTTTCTACTTTTCAGTTCGGCTAGTTACAAAGACGTTTATTTTTTTAGGGGCGTTTTAGAGTTTTCAAACTCTCTTCTCTTCTCTCTCTCTCACACTCTCTCTCACTCTCTCTCTCTCTATTATATAATATATTAATATTATAATATATTATATATTATAAAGCAGAAGCAACACGAAATTTCCAAAGCCCCCAAATCATCAAAAATTCATTACAGCTAATTGAATTCTGGCAAAACCATCTATACCAAATCGTATTTTAACCAAACTGGAGTAATACATCAAAAATTGGCAATAACAAAGACATTTTTAGTAAAAGAATAGGGTCCACTCTGTTACATTTCAGCGCTGGGCCACTTTTGACTTCCGATGAAAAAATGATGGAGCTTGGCTATGAGACTCAGACACCCGCCTTTTTCACCGGACCTCTCGCTTACTGATTACCAATTTTTTAGACCCCTGGACCGTGATTAAAATAAAATAAAAATAAAAATAACCAAAGAACATTATAAAGTGCGTTTTCTAAATTTATAAATTCAAAGGATTACAAATTCTATACAGAGGTTGTGGAAAAGTTACCGTCATGTTGGTAGAAATGCATAAAAAGTAATGGTGGCTATTTTGGTTAATAAAACCAGTTAGAAATCATTAATTTTAATTTTTTTCTTCTAAATCCTTAATCCTCCATTGTTTTCCATCTCCAATAATAGAAGCTGTTACGAAAAAGAATATACAGGAAAATATTCAGTTGAAGAAATAACAATTCGTAGTTTATCTCTGAACAATATGAAAAAATAAAAATGTTAAAAACTTTACGGCTTATCCGTATTACCGGCGGACTAACACCATCCAATTCAGATGAAATTGCAACAAACGAATATTAGAAACTTTGGCCAAGGAAGTCGATTGTGGTGTTTAGTTGGCCGCACTGCTCCGATTGCGTGATGCGATACCATCGCTACTCACGGGTAAACTAACCTCTGGATAACGAACGGATTTTAATTAGGATTGATCACTTCTTATATGATGAGGAAAAATAAAACGGTATTTCACGTCAGTGGTATAATTTTACAATTAAAGAAGAGTCCATTAAAGGAGGTGACACATCGCGGATGAACATATACCCGCTAGGTTTTATAGAAGAGCCAGGTTAAGATAGGTTTGTAAAGTTATACGAAAGAATTCCTTTTCTCAAAGCACGTTCAGGCAAGATTCAAGTTGGCTATACCATCTGCTCTTGTCGCCGCAGCTCTCATTGAGAGCTCACTCTCTCAAATTACAAATCTACAAAGCCTATGTTGCTCTATGGTGCACCACTACTGAGAAACCTCTACAAAACAACCATGGAATTACCAGAATTCCATCCTTAGGAAGATCGTAAGTGGCACATCGCTCGAGGGAGCACTTAACACCACCATCCGGGAGGAGCTTCGGCTTCCCTCGGTGCCCGAGTACATAGGACGGAGGCACATCAAATTTTTTGATGGGCTGAAGACCTGTGCGAACCCCCTATTTAGGGACTTAAAACCACCCGACCTGGGAGATGGCAGGGCAGTGTTCCCTTGATCGATGTGATTACATTTGATCTAGGGATGGGGTAAGTACTTCCTTGTTCTTATTCTTCATTCCTTTTCCTTCTTCCTTCCTCCTATTTCTTCTTTCTACAACTATTTCTTGATCCCGCTAAACGGTCCCTCCCAGTTTTTTATTGTATAAAGTCAGCGGCTTTGAGCCGGTTCGAGTAAAAACCGCCTTCAGCGGACTCAGCCCATTGTAACGCCTTAAAATACCGAAAGGTAACTAAAGGCTTTTGGTTTATATAGAAGTATTTTCAGGTATATATTGTAAATTTGAATTTTATTGCAAATAAAATCTTTGAGGATGCGAAAAAAAAATACGAAAGAACTCCTAATAAGATTTGTTTTGTTCCTATTTCTTAAATTTTCTAATATGGGATACGAAATAGGTCCATACTAACTGACTTCAATCTAGAACGACCAAATCAAATTTTACAGCAAACACATCGTTCATTCTTCTTGTAAGTACTAATATAGATACAATAGAATCTATACTTAAAAAAGTACCTTCTTGCAAAACTTTTCTGAATTTAAGGTCCCAATTAAATTGTGGTTTTTGTTGAATAGGGAATTTAACTTATTTTATACAACGTCTATCAACCCTGATGTGTCCTTCATTTAGGTTACGCAAGAGATATCCCCATAAGCATTTCCCTAACATTGTACAAGAACGTTTGTTAATCCATAAGTCCTTTGCATTTTTAGAATCCGATCTCCAATAGCTGTTTTATCTAATCCATCATCCAGTACAGTGCTATATGTGACGCTACCTAGAACATCTGGAGTACCTAAATAAATAGGGTAAGGGGCATAAAACAGGTACTGTCCCTTAGGGTTTATTACCTTTACTTTCAAGATGAGTCAGTCACCCAGGTTTGCTTTACAAACTCCACCAATTCCTACCTCCTGCATATCTTCTCATCATTCAATCCTATCTCACTAGGATCATCACTTTCATCCCCGCTTTTCTCGCTCTGCTGGTGTTCCTCAATGCAGTATCCTCGGCCCAATCCTCTGAACAGTCTGTACAGGTGACATCTCAACTCATCCTATTACTGATCCAGTTACATCATCACACTATGACCAATGACTTCCTGTCCTCCTGTATCGTTTAATATCATCCCACTGATTCCGGTAGTACAGGTCCGGTACTTAGGATTACACCTTGACAAAAGATTAACTTGTAAATAGCTCGCCGTTTCAAGCTAATTCAACATTTACTACTCAAACGCTCTAAGCTCTCAATTAATTACAAAATACTCATATACATGATATTCATTAGACCCATCTGAACTAACGGAGTAGAGCATTGGGGCTTCACTAAGAATTCCTCTCATATTCAATCCTTACAATCCAAAATCCTCAATGCTCCTTACTTTGTTACGAACAAAGTAATCCATAATTTTCTTAATGTCCTATTTGTCGCTGATTTGGCCAGAATAGAATATAAATTTTTTCATGAGAAAATACATTCCCGCTCAAACCCACTAGTCTTAAACCTAGCAATCTCTTCAATTCCTGATAATCCTCCGAGGAGTCTGAATAGAAGATGGCCTCGTGATCTTCCAAGTTGAACTTGCTATTTGAGTACTACCACCGGGTAGTTTCTCTACTGGTCTTTTCATGTCATTGTGTATCTTCATTCTATTTACTTGTTGTATCAGTATAATGCAGTTGCAAATTTCATTGAATAAATTATAAAAATAAAATCTTTCAAGATAAGGGCGGCAGTTGTTCGGAAGGAGCGGTCGAAGCGGATGCAAGGAACTGGATGAAGAAATGTGGAGAAGTAGCAAGTCACATGTAACTTCCCCCTTTCTTTGTAACCAAGATCAGCACAAATAAATATAATGTTATTTAATGAAATTAAACAGGACCTTTATTTGATAAACAACTTCTGGTCATTGAACCACGTTAACCTTTGGAGAAGAGAGGGATAGGTCTCTAATTAATAATTGCTATAGAATTAATCTATATTAAGCATAACTAACGGGCTCAGTCTCAATTATATTTTATTATTTAAATATAATTCAGATCAAAGGATCTGATTTTTCCTTGAGATCATTGCTTGGGCAGTGATGCAAATATAGCAATATCTATAGTGGCTTATATTATTACCATTACTGTGCATAAAGGAAGAAAGATAGGTCAATAAAAAGCTAGATTTTTAACGTGGTGTTGGCCGTTTTTGGGCTAATCTATCCTTGAATAATAAATTACATAAGTCCAATAAGGTATCTTAAGTTTTTTTGAAGTGAAATCTACTTTAGCCGTGTTTAGTGACTTTTGGTAGATGGTAAACTTGTAGCTTTGCGTCAGCAACATGCTCCTGACTGGGGACACATAGCGACCTTTGCATTAGTTATAGAATTTCTTTTAATCAACATTAGTTTATGGGTTAGAAGTCCATTGATACAAGAATCATTATATTTATCTAAATTCGTTTCCCTCAGGTTCTTCAACTCATGCCAACTTTCAGACAGCACACTCATACAAGAAATAGGAAATTATACAAAAACAACAACAAAAAATACAGACACAAATGAACAAAAACATACTATTATAAATAATATGCATTTCGTAATATGTTATATATGAATTTTGTATTAATTAAATGCTATGTAGTTCTTTTTTCTGTTGGTTTTTTAAATTTTAGCAACAACAAAAACAATGGTAAGAGATTATCCCACAAATGCTTTTAAAAATTGTATATTATTTAAAATAAAATAAAACAAAATATTAAAAAAAAAAGTCGTTTACTAGTTGTGCAATTGATACTAATGATATTAATAACTTAAATGCATTCTATTTATTATTTCAATTAAATTATTTGTTAACAGTATAATTTTTTTCTATAAGTGTTGAAATATATCATAAGGCAATTAAAAAGTTGGGTATTAATTTTTCATACAATTTAAATTAATTATTAATTCGGGTAGTCTACAATGTTCATTGGTTATTTAAAAATTGTAATTTTAGATGTTATGCGGATGATGTTTTTAAAAGGTGGGTGAAGAAGGATCAAAATGAAGAAGGGAAAAAACTTGGGCTTAATCTAAAGTTAATAAGTTTTTGGCGGGAGCTAAGTCAGTTGACCTCGCTAGAATATCTTAGCCGCTATCTTCGAACCTGAACCAGGTTCCCGAGCACTTCTTTCTCATCCCGAATGTCATTCCCGCTAGGGGCAATTATAAAAGTGGGGGGAGATCCGCCATGGAACGATTTCTGAAATTATTTTGCTTTATCTGTATAATTTCATGCAGCCGTGGCGGCTTAAGATAAGAAAACTTTTCATTATAAATTCCGGAAATTGCTATTTCTTGAGAAAACATTTTTATTTTCTCGGTCAGCCATGGTTAAATATTGATTTTAGCATTTTGTCCAGTAATGTTTGTGTAACTGACTATATGCTTTGATGAAGATTTATTTTCTAGTAGCATTATTATTGTTATTATTAGCAAAATACAACTAATGGTTACTACCTCACTACTAGGCAATATTTATACATCATACATACTTAAAACTTAATACATAACATATACATATATACATACTAATATTAAACTTATTTATACATACTAGCTGTCCCGGCAGACGTTGTTCAACATATCGGAAACTAATTTGGTTTCAGGCCTTGGAACTAGAGAGGCCCTTTTTAGCTTACAAGTTCTCATACAATTAGCTTTTATAAGTATATGCGGATTATAACTGTTAAAAGAAAATTAATTAATGTTTTAGAAAAATATTAAGTTTTCCAGAAAGTGTGATGCAGGTACTTAGATTAATGCTTGAATACTTAATTGAACTAAGGGATCGTTATAATGAAATTGTGAAGAAAGATAGGAAGGAGGCTGCTCCAAAACGGATCTAGAATTAAACAAATGTGGTGGAGATGGAGGGACCGCAAGTGCTCGCTTAGGGAGAATTTCGTTAATTACGGCCCAGTCCCGGTGATTTAGGCGCTAAGGGGGTTAGCATTCAGCGGGCTCTGTCGGCCAAACTCACAACTGACTCTCTTCCTCTACCTTCACTGATAATAAATATAACCATCGTTTATATTGAAAAATCGTTACATTTTAAAATATTTTTTTTTTCTAATTGGATAGTTATGAATCATAGAAATTTTTTTTCTTTCAACACTATTATTCATGAAGGGCATTGGTTCATTAAGCGTACTGCACTGATTCTTAGACAACCGTTGAGCAGATTTGTCCTAGATCATGCTCAACCACTAGATTTTTTCCCAATTAAGGGAATGAGCCTCACAGATGTCTGCATCTACCTGTCCATGCATCAGAATAAATAAGGTATCTGCTATAACCACATCTGAACACAGGAAATTCGTCACAGCAACTCAGCGAATAGAAACTCAGGAAGAAAAAAAAGGTAAAAAGGTTTACAGATAAACATACTTTTTAAGTCAAACTATTAATGAATTCTAAATAACTAAAATATCCAAATATTTTTAACGTATATTAGGTTACAGTTGATGTTTCATTCGTTATCGCCCAAGCTATAGGAATAGGAAACCTGCCGAGGAACGCCACATGTTTCAATCTTATTGCTGTACCTGGGACGTTCCTTTTGTTTTTTGGGCGTTAGTTAGTTCCAAATTTTCAATGTTCACTCTAGCCGAAACGAGTTCTTTTGATTTTCCTAATGACAAGCATAAGAGTTGTGTTCTTCAGTCATTTTCCAATATCTACTTCCCCATAATGTATTAATTTCTCGGAAACTCACGCAAATAAATGACTTAAGTTAAGGCTTATTACGTCACAAAACCAAATTTTTAGCTAGACAGTTCACGAGATTGCAAGATTATCAACAGGTTAGAATATTACAAAATCCTTTTTAGAAGGCCAGAATCTATTTTGCTTAAGGATTATAAATAAATTATAATAAAAATTTATTTCAAAGAAAATGATTTGTCGTAGAGCCATTTTTAGTAAAAAAATTGAAAAAAAAAAAACGAGGTCACTAGCATTTCTTACCGAGTAAGATCACTAGCTTTTCGGTCCTCAAACGGCGCTAGTGTTCTTCTGTTCTTCATTCTAGTTCATTTAGTGGGGTCGTAAAGCCTTCTTCTTGTACGAGTATTATACTCCTGTCGGAGTCGTAACACCATAATAGCTTCCATCAAAGAAACACCGAGGCCAAATATCATAGCAACAAAGTGCACTTTTACTGCCGTCTACCGGAAACACCACTTCGTCGACTCATGAATTTTTCCAAAAATAAAATGTGTAAGAAGTAAGTATTTATATCACATATTTCTTGTAATGGCTTCTTCTCTAACTAAAAACTGTCTGATAAAAAATCGAAATATTTGTTATGCATCATATAACCATTTAATTTTCCTTCCACATAGACAAATATTCACATAAATTCATACATTAATGAAATGCAAAGGACATGATGAAGCTTTTTTCACTGTTGCGTTTTATTTATTTTTTTATCCTTTCATTTAATAAATCATTTTAAATTGTATATTATTCAAATAATTTTATGTTTAATATTTGTCCCTTTTACTGCAGTATCTCAATTTAATTTAATAAGTAATTTGTTGATTATTAAATATATTTTTGGGTTTTTTTATAAATATTTGTGATTTTCAATGTGGATCCAATCCTTATTTTGTTTTCAATTGCTTAAATATTTACTCAATGCATTCATACCAAAAGCTAAACCTATTTCTTTGCGCTAGATAACTTTATTTATAGGACAATGATTTAGTTGAACTTATGTAGTCGTTTATCATGCTGATTCGCTTGAAAGAGAGTATGTTACTTTTTTCATGTTTATCTAATATTACTTTGCATCGAGAAAAAAGGATAATGAAAGTCAGGATATGTGGTAAATTATTTGCTGTGATCTAAGAGGATTAAATCAATCTCTTAAATTGTTTTACGGTGCGTAAAAAAAAATTAAATCATCAGAAGAACATATGTACAATTTACTATCCGAAACTAATGTGGCAAAGGTTGATTCGTAAAATCTGGAACCATTTTAATTTTGCGGTAAAACAAGAGCTTGAAAATTCCTAAGGTCTTAAATTCTGTAGAAGTCTCAATTATATTTATAAAACAAACTTCATTATTGTTGATTATATATATATATATATATATATATATATATATATATATATATATATATATTTATTATTATTATTATTATTGGGAGGTTTGATGAGAAGAACCTTTTCTGTCATCAATGAGTGTCTATAATCGGAAAAAATAAATTTCAACACTTTCTTTTGTCCATTCTATTCTTAATATAGATTTCTATTTTTTTTATTGCCTGTTTATCATTACTTCTATTCTAGGAATGCTGTCTTTCTGTTTAATATTTTTAAATTTTAGTTCATAAAGCATTACCTTTTGTTCATGAGTATCATACCATGTAATTCGTTATTTTAAAATGACCAAATTTCTTTAAAAATCATATTTAAATTCCCATTTTCGAAGAAAGCATTGTATATCCCTGATGTGGTTTCTGGCCACTGCATCTTGGAAATGGACGCAAGTTTGAAATTATCGGAACACAAGATACTAGAAGAGAGTGATTAATATTGGTGTTGGTATCAGCTCTTGAGGTCTTACGATTTCCTTTGTTGATAAGTTGTACAGGATATTATGCATAAATTTAAGTTTATTTAAGTAGTAATAACTTATTCATTAATTTCTGTTGTTTATATTTAGTAAAATATCTGAGGCGATCAGGATCAAAAGGGATTAAGTCCAAATTTAAAAAAAAATACACTTATATATACTAGTGAGCCATTCACTATTACGCAAGCGATACAATTTTTCACATAAAATTCAAAATCCTACACAGTCTGCACTCACTTTTTGACTTACATGACTATAGAACATTCTAACCGATTATGAAAAGATCTGAGGGGATCAGAGGTAGATAAGAAATTTCTGTGTTCTCGAGCAAAAGTCAGCCGTGTAACTCTATAAGTTCTGGTCAATTCCGGCCCTCTTACTGGGCGAAAAGCCATTAACCCATACTCATTTAATCTTCTCCGAGCAGTACGTTCAGAAAATTGCACACCTTGAACTTCTTCGAGCTGATGAATCGCTGGAACATAGGTAAGGCTCCGGTTTCGCAAAATTATTGAAGCCGAAAACCGTCATTCTGTGGTTCTATTATCTTAGGAAATCCAGAACCGGGCCTTCTATGGCGTCTCGTAATGTTTCATAGGGAACTCCGATGGCATATGCTGCATATCTAATGGTCCAACATCAGGAACTGCCACACCAAGCGCAACATCCTCAGCACGAAGAGGCATTTCTAAACTTAAAATTGAATAAAATTAAAAGCCGGAAACAAGACGTTTTCTGCAAGAAACGGCACTGAACAAATGACACTGAATAAACATTTTAATTCCATAGAAAGTGAACATTGGAATCTACAGTCCTTTCATTGAATTAAGGATTAAGGGTTATTACCCTCTATATTGACATTCCTAATTGAAAACAAATAAAGAAAATACATATTTTTTCATTAAAAAAATTAGAAAAATCCAAAGATGAAATAATTTTAGATGAAAACATGAAAAAATCAAGTGGGTGGAATTTTTTGCCTGTCAGTGTGTACTATATATTGAGTCTACATAGATTTTTAGTATTATATGGAGTCAAGTTATTATGCGTTACCTAAGTGGTCCTCAAGATCATTTGGGTTGGGAACTTCTTGTATTGATGGATATGGATCTGCAAACCAGCCTTTAAAAAGCAGGTGCCTGATTATGGGAAAACGAGTGGTTGAACGAGTGATTGTCTATATTGTATCTGCTCTTCCACGCACTGAATCCAAAAATCCTACATTGAATGTAGTGGTACAGGTTAATATAAACATATATAATTCATTCAAATTTTCTATGTGATTGACTTATAAGAAAAGTTGTATACTATTTTTTTTACCCTTCTTCTTCTTTCGTAGCTCTTCAGGTCATGAATGAGCTTTGGCCTGATCGATTCGTTTACGCCTATCCTTCCTGCCCAGTGAAGCGGTCTTCCAATTTTCGTATTCCTTTAATAGGTTTCGGGAGCCGTTGTGCACGATTTATTTAAATATAATTAAGGTTCTATAGTATATAAATCACGTATTATTATATATTTACCTACTTTAATTAACTCTAGTATTTCGGACCGTTAATTGTTACTCCTATGAAGATTATTATTTGTATTAGGCAATTACCACTTCTTTTTTTATCTTCAATTAATGAAAAAACGAATCCTCTTTCCGCGTTTATACGAGATAAAGCAGAGGGAGAGAAATAGGCAGAGCTACGGGAAGCTTTGAAGTTGCCGAGGCTGAGGTTAGCACCCCTCCTTGATCCTCCCTCAAAGAACACCCCTCAAACCGCAGTCCCAATTTAAACTTATATTTATCCCCCCCCCCCGAGTTAATGAGTGGTTTTATTCTAATGAAACCGAGATATTTGCCTGAAGAAGGTAGGGGTGATTGAATTAAATCGTGTTTGCAGATTCGTTGAGTCTGAAATGTTGAGTCGTTCTTAGAGAAAATGACTTACTAAGTAATCTACGCCTGTTGGAAGTACGCAATAATCTGATTTAGTGGTCAATCTAGAATGAAGTAATTCAGCAAGTATTTTGAACTTGCTAAAATAATTATTCATCTAAAATACAGTCGTGGTCGTAGAAATTTCATCACCTATGAGTGTCACGTTTTTGATCCTAATGTGTAAACAAATGGTAGGATTGTATTTGTTTAGCTACTAGTATTACAGTGAGTTGGAATCAGTGACTCATAGTTTAGTTGTGCCGAGAGTATCCAATAATAAGCACGCATTTCTTATTATTAGGTATAATAGACTGAGCTTAAAACACATTTCTAATGAAGAAACAGTTAAAATAGTGACGTTTGCTGAAGCTGGACTTCCTTCGCGTGAGATAGCAAGGAGGGTAAGGTGCGACCAATCCACTGTGGTAAGAATAATAAACAAAAATCTTTCCCTGGGATCTACCGAGCGAAAGAAAGGGACTGGAAGGAAAAGGAAGAAAGATGAGAGTTTAGATCGCATGATGATGAGATGATCCTTAGAAAATCGCTTCAAAACTGCTGAAGAAATATCTAGAGATCTAGCAGATAGCAATTTACCAGAAGTAAATCGAGAAATAGTTGGCTGAAGCTTAAGGGGAAAAGGTTTATGGGCAAGAAAACCAGACATCAAGCCATTTCTTAACAAAAAAAAAGAAACAATCTCGCCTAAATTGGGCGCAGGATTTTAAAAATTGGACATATGATGACTGGAGGAAAGGGAGGTTTTCAAATGAGAGTAAATTCAATATCTTCAGTTCTGATACGTAAGGCGTCGGCCAAATGAAAGGTTTGACGAATCCTGTATTATAAAAACAGTGAAACATCCGGCATGTGTGATGGTCGGGGGATGTTTTTCCTACTTTGGAATTGGCAAAATAAACTTCATAGATGTGATGGTTAATGCAGAAAAATATAAACAATTTTCGGAAGAGAGTTTGATTCCCTCAATGAATTCCCATCTTACACACTGTGGAGACTTAATTTTTCAAGATGATTCTGCTCCATGCCTTAGAGCCAAATCGGTAAGTTAATTATTTATTTACTTAAAAAATGTATTATACATTATTTTTTATTGCCTTTACCAATGTGTTTTTGGATAGGTAAAGCAGTTTCTAACAGAAAACGAGATCTCCACGCTGCCATGGCTAGGCAATAGCCCTGATTTAAATCCTGTAGGAAACTTGTGGATGATCAAAAAACAAATTAATATTGCAAAGCCTAAGAATAAAGATGAGCTAAAACAGGCAATCGAAAAGAATTGGAATGAGGATATTAGAGACGAAATCATAAAAAATTTGATCGACCCGATGCAAAACAGGATCGGCTCAGTTATCAGGGCTAATGGCGGTTCGACAAAATGATAGTTTATATTAATATTTTTAATGGTTTTGTGCAATTTTTCCAAATAAATTCATATCAGTACCTAAAAAACAATTTTTTCTTACATTCCTCGTTAACACTAAAAATGTTATTTATGAATATTATTTATTTTTTGTTTGAATTTAACCATTTTTCACGCCTAATAACATACTCTTTTCCTTTGCAGAACATTTTAAAATTATCAAAAGAACAACATTAGTTTAAGGAGATCCATTATTTTTAAGTGAGGCAATTTCTATGACTACTACTGTAATTATAATAATATATACTTGTAGAACTGATTATTTGTTGACCAAATAAATTAAAAGAAAATTCTGTATCATTATGACCCATGTCGACAAGTGATTTGTCCGAGAACACGTACAACCGAAAGGTTTTTCCTCTTTATGGCTGAGCCCCTGGAGGGTCTTCAGATCCAAATCTCCGGCATTTAACAGGTTAAATAAATTATCAGCCACACCTGGATTGGTTTCCAGAACCTTCAGTACAGAAACTCAGCACTAAACATGCTGTAGAAATAATTCAAAAATTTAATATTTATCTAGAAAAGAGAATAATCCAGGTAGTTATATAATGATTTAATTTATTTATGGAATAGTAGTGATATTTTTAAATCTATTTGGTTTGTAATTACATTAACGATCGCAATTAAATTAATAACTAGGAGCGATTGCCGTCGGATGGTTATACTTGAAACCTCCCCATAATATCAAATCTCAACAAGTCTTTACTTTACTTCTGTATTTTTGTTGGCATTTGGCCGATCATGGATCTTTAATTGATCTCCTGGCTGCTAACTTTTTTCAAAGGATTTAGTGTGAGAATATTAATAGTCTGGCCAGAGACGGCACGCAGTCAACACCTCTCTCCTTACTTCATTTGCTCTTTCATTTTCTCTCCATCTTTTTTCTTTTCAATTAAGCGGTCAAATTGTTTAGAAGTGTTAAAGTGTTTAACTATCATTGAACTAATTGTTTACAAGTGAGTCGGGAGTAGATACAGAGCTAATCCTAGAGCTACAGAGGATTATAGTACGCTAGGACATAAAAATAATAGAATCATACAAGCGTGAGTCATTATTATATTTTTTCATTTTATCAAACAAATAAATTAAAATGGCCCAATGTTCAATCTGCAAATCAAATGTGACTAGAGATGGCAAAAATAATTTATCATGTATTAAATGTCGCATGATTTTTCATCGGTCGATGCGTCAATATCGACGCGAAAAATAAAGAAAATTGGGTCTGCAATAAAAATCTGGCCTGCAGGAAAAAAAAACCAGCCCCACCAGAAGTCCTGTGAAGGAAGTATCGGAGCCCTCCGCAAGTGATATTCTAGCGGCGGTAAACAAAATGAATACAGAGATCACATCACTAAAAGCATCATTAGACAAATATGGTGAGCTCAGTTTCGAGCTCAATGACCGGCTTTCTAAAATTGAGAACCACCTCGAAGGACAGGCTAAATTCATCGAGGACCTGACATCAGAAAACAAGGCCCTCAAAACTAAGGTGGGTGACTTGGAGGTCCGCCTTAATAAGGCGGAACAATGCCTTTTATGCAGGTCCTTAGAGATCTGTGGCATTCCAGTCCGATCAGGCGAAACCCCCGCAGCACTGGTGGTTAATGTCGGAGCGAGTCTCGGGCTGAAGGTGGCGGTTGATGACCTCGACTTCGTTGAGCGTCGCAGGCCGCGGAAGGACGACCCACAACCACCGCCAGTTATCGCCAGGTTTGTCCGGCAGTCTTTGCGTGACGACCTAGTTCAGCGCCGGAAGGTAAAAAGGGACTTGTCAGCCCGGGACATTGGCTGGGAGGAGAACGATTTCCACCGGATTTACCTGGGGGAAGAAATGTCTCTAGCCAACAGACGTCTGTACTGGTTGGCCCTACAGATGAGAGCGGCTGGGAAGCTGAAGTACGTCTGGTTCGCCGGTGGTAGAGTGCGGTGCCGGAAGAATGACGGTCATCCTGTCATTTATATCGACCATCCATCCGACTTAGATGTGCATTGCTGACCCTGCGGCACCCGTCCGCTGTTTATTGGCTTCTCATTGGATCTTTCACTGGTTCTCAATTACAAATTTACTTTTTTTGTTTCTTTATCTACTAGTATTTATTTTTTTTTTGGTTTATGCTATATTTTTTCCTTTTAAATCTTCAAATTTTACAACAAAATCGGCGAACCTTGGACTTATTGTAATTTTAAATACCCAAACTGTAATTTTTAATTTTTACATCAGTTCATCCATTAAAATACTCTTTATTTCAGCATCTTTCCATCTCATTCTGATAATTCATCGATTACCAAATCCAAATGTCTAATCTCCTGATCTCCTGTCAAGTTAATTCCCAATCCCTGCCTGCCCATTTTGACGAATTTCAGGAATATTTCACCCACAATTTTTATCATATTATCGCAGTATCTGAAACTCGGCTTAAACCAAATATTCCTTCCTCCTCCATCACCCTACCTGACTATACGTTTCTCCACCATGACCGAGATAACCGGACTGGTGGAGGAGTAGGTCTTTATGTCCATCAAACCCTAAAAGCCCGAATCCTCGAATCCTCTCTTCCAAGTCCCTCATATTGAATTCTTTCTCTCCGAAATTTCCTGTAATGGACAACCGCTCCTTTACGTTGTTGTATACCGGCCTCCTTTAGTGCCTTTTGACTCTTCCCTTGAATCTATCCTTTACAACTATATTCCCTTCTATAACCAGATAATTATTTCTGGCGATTTCAACACCAATCTCCTTGTTAAAACAAATGACACCCTATACCTGGAAAATCTCTTCCACTCCCTAAATCTCTCCATTGTTCCGTTTTCTCCTACCCATCATACCCAACGATCAGACACATGGTTAGATCTGTTTGTTGATTCTCCTCAGAAGCTATTCTCTTCTTCTCAATTGCCCGTCCCATTTCTTTCTTCTCATGACCTAATACAAATCACATATAATATCCAGACTCCGTACAAACTATCTAAAACCTTTACCTTCCGCAACCTTGATGCTATTAGTCGTGAAAACACCTTGCCTTCCCATGAATCCCTGAATTGGGGTGATGTCTATTCCTGTCCCACCATTGATTCAATGGTCGACACACTCACTTCCTATCTTCTTAGTATCCTGGACACCCATGCTCCTCTCAAAACTACAACCCTCCGTCGATTACCAGCTCCTTGGATGGATCAAAATATAAAAGAACTGCAGAGGAAGCGCGACGCAGATGGTACAGACGGACAAAACAGACCGACGATTTTCAAGCGTTTAGGACTCTTCGCAACTTAACGCAATCTACAATAAGGCAGGCGAAATCCAAGTACTTCCATGAAGCCCTTTCCTCCGCGCCCGATCCTAAATCCAAATGGCTAATCCTTCGGAAACTCTCACTTTATAAATCCCCTTCCCCAGTAGTCTTTCTGGTCTCACCTGATGAATTGAACACCCATTTTTTGTCTTTCTCTTCTAACTCACGATCTACTTCTCCTACTTTCCCAATAGCACCATCATTCAACCACAACAACTAATATTTCTCCGACATTTCACCTACTGACCTTCTTTCCTCCCTATTGAAATCCCACTCTCATTCCATCGGTTCTGACGGTATTCCCGTCAAATTGTTAAAAACATGCATCCCCGAAATTCTACCTGCCCTTCTGTACATTTACAATTTTTCCCTACAAAAAGAATTTATCCTTCCTCCTGGAAAAAAGTAATAGTCCATCCTATTAACAAATCACCCAATCCATCAAACCCAAATGATTTCCGGCCTATTTCTATACTCTCTAACCTTTCCAAACCCCTCTAAAGAATAGTTCAATCCCAAATGTCAAATTTTCTGGAACAGTCCCAACTCCTTGATCCACTTCAACCAGGCTTCCGTCCTGGCCTTTCCACACAATCTGCCCTCGTTAAAATCACCACTGACATACATACTGCCATGGACGAAAAAAACTGACAGTATTAATTCTACTTGACTTTTCAAAAGCGTTCGATTCACTGAACCATTCCATCCTCTTCTCTAAACTAAAATCTCTTTCATTTTTCAACAGTTCCATACTCAGGGTCCAAGCTTTCCTCTCGGATAGGACTCAAGCAGTCTCCACCCCTAATCAACCCCTATCCTCTTTCCTACCGCTGAACGCAGGAGTGGCACAGGGTTCTAGTATTTCCCCACTCCTTTTCAACTGTTACATTAATGACCTTCCCAAATCAATCCTTCACTGTTCCCACCATTTGTACGCCGATGATTCCCAGATCTATTTGTCCTTTCCTCCGTCTGAGATAATAGCAGCATTTGCCAACATTCAAGGGGACCTAGATAGGATAAGTGCCTGGGCAAACTTGAATAAACTGTCGTTGAATGCTGCGAAAACTCAGGCCATCCTAATTGGTTCCAACATCCTTCTTAAATCTATCAAATCACTTCCCCGATTCGACCTTAAATGATCACCCTATTGCGACCTTAAATGATCACCCTATTGCCTTCAGCTCCTCTGTTAGAAACCTCGGAGTCATTTTCGACCAATCCCTCTCATGGAAACCCCACGTTGCCCAAATTTCTCGTCGAGCAATAAGCTCTCTAAAGTTATTCCACCGTTCCAAACATCTTCTAACTCTACCAATCCGTAAGCTCCTCATCACATCTTTTATCTTTCAACACTTTGACTATAGTTGTGTGGCATATGGTGGACTCTCGAACAGGCTCGAGGAGAGGTTGAGGCGGATTATGAACTGTTCGCTTCGATTTGTCTTCGATGCCCCGAGAAGGTCTCATGTGTCCCGTCGTTACGTTGAGTTAAAGTTGCTTTTTCCTTCTATCCGCAGGCTCTATTTCCTTGGTTCTTACTTATATCAAACTATCAACTCACAACATCCATCTTACATCTATAGTCTCCTACAATTCAAATCCTCTATCCAATCCCAAGGCACAAGATCTCGCCCTTCCGATCTTCATATCCGTTCCCATAGAACCAAAACTTTTGAGCGTTCCTTTCTCGCCCTTTCTATCTCTCTTTGGAACTCACTCCCACCCGATATCCGTCATGTGTCTTCTTTAACCTCATTTAAATCTAAACTTTTCCAACATCTTCTAAATTCCCAATCAGGTGCTTTATAACCAATAAATAATTGATAGATATTTTCAACTTTATTGATTGATGAACTACTGTAAATATTCCTCACTCATAATGAAATCATTTTTTATTTTGTATTTCTGCTACCAGATGCTATCATGTATTTACTGTTTTTTTTTTCCATAAGCCTAGTTCTTTTTATTGTAAATTTGTCTGTTTTTTTAATTTTAATTTTGCATCACTTTAATAAATAACACTAAACATACCTGTTTAGTTATTTACTTTCAGGATATTTTGTAAATAAGTTTTTACTCAGTTGTAGGCCTTTGGTCAGATAAATATTTTCTTAATTATGTTCATCTCTGTTATTCTAAAGGGACCTGGTCCCAGAATAAAATTATTTTTCTATTTCTATTTCTATTTCTAGTAATTATTATTTTTTTAGTTATAAATTATTATAACTTTTCTTCATTAACAATTGTCATAAAATATGTTGATTCAATATGTATTTGTTGGTATGAGTCACAGGGTGACAAGAACCATTAATTAATCTTTCTCATGCTTTCTTTATGAGAATAATATGTAAAATAAATGAAAATAGTTGAAGTGACAAATGATTTTAATTGTTAAACTTTGATATACAATCAGAATCATTGTTTGTAAGATGACCCCATATCATATAATTAAGCATGTCCAATTAGCCAGTAAATTACCTATTAAAATCAGGTAGAAATTAGGTTTACTAATAATAACACCCATATTATACAATTACCTACATTTAAAAAAATCCATTATGGAACTAGAAATTGTATTAATTTAAATCTTTATTTAACTGAAGAACAATTCCACAATAGCGTTTAGAATAAATTTGCCTCAGATTAAATAAATAAGTTTAGACTGAACAGAAATAATAAATATCAATATTTAGCTTCTTTTGAAAAATGCTACAAATGTAAAAAGTTCAACTTTTTGTTAGGTACCCAATAGATTTATTATGGAATACTTAAAATTAATTTTCATTTATAATTATATCAATGTTTTCAAGTATCTGAAAACATTGTTTTTTCCAGAAACAGAAAGAAAATATGCTGTCCAATGAGGAAGTGGCCATGTTCAAATTACTACAAATGAACACAGATGGCGAAGATGACAATGGTTTTTGGATTGTGTATATCAATTATCAGAAGAAATTATGTTTATACCTTTGTGTATACTTTTCTTAATGCGTGCCAAATCAAGCGAGATATGACAATTAGGGAATAAATACTGTATAATTAATAGTGGACATTTAAGGCAACTTAAGCCAATACGTATTTGAAAACACTGCAATTTAAATTATCAGACGATCTTCCTCAATCACCTTAATTATTATATATAATGTTATATGATTGTCTAAAATTGTATTATTAAGTATTATATATTATTGCTTTGTATTATTATATCATATTAATATGTTAGTATTATAATCGACAAATATTATTTATAAAATTTGTACTGTACCTAATTTGAAATACCTAATTATGTTTGTTCAGTCAACCCAATTTAAATTCCGCGAGCTGCTTCACAGTTGTTGCCTTGGCAACAGATAGAGAGGACTTTTGTTTCCCCCCTCTCCGTCATCTAGTACTTCACTTCTCTGGACTTCCAATTTCAGACCGCTAGCTCACATGATCTCTCCGCTCTCCTCGACAGAAGCTAACCTCGCCGTTCACCACATAGAGCAAGAACATTGATGATATTCGCCCAAAGCCTAAATCACCTAGCACCACGAGAAGTCTGCCCTTGTTACTACTAGACCGCCTGTTAACCAGATAAGTAGGAGCCAAAGAAACGAATCCTTCGCTTCAACATTAGGTATTCACCTTTTCATTTAATTAGTAAGAGGGAGCTCTTCACCGTTCATCACTCCAAAGATAATATTAAATCACCGTTATCATAGACTCAAACACCGTGTGGCTCTATCGTCCAGTGTTAACATTTTGTTCATATGAATCATCATTTCGAGTTAGAAATTAATATTTACTAATTTCTTTGTATAACATTATTATTAACCATTCTTTTTTTTTCTCTTTCTTTATAAAATTTATAATTTCTGTATTTTATTTAAATGTAAACATTGCCTAACCTTTTTTAACATATTTAGATTTAATAAAACCACACGTTTCAGTATCTGGTCTAATTTATTTCCTTCACCAAATCTATTCAACTCATATTTAGAATATCTATTTTTTTTTTTTCTATTCAGTCTAATCACGCGATCAAACAATGTTAATAATTTATTTTTTTATTTAATTCTAATCAGTTCACAGCGCGTGCTGGAGTGATCAACATCGTCTCTGTGATATTTCTTAATTCTATCTTTAAAATTCAACGTACCTTCATGGCATTTTACATAGTTATAGTTAGTGATTCAGCGAGATAAAATGTGAAATTTCGAGGTAAATCAATTACTTATAACTTGACTATAATAATTATAAAATAGAGTGATTTAAGAGACAGGAGTTAGTTATCTTGCTGCTGGTTGCAGCAGGTCCATCCCCACTAGTACTAAGACTGACTTAGCCATCAGTGCGGCCTCTGGCAGCTAGTGAGGTTGATCTGTGCCGTTTTCAGATCAAACCTATTACGAACTTTTTATTTTTATTTAGTTGTCTTCTCTGTACTAACTTTTTTTTTTTTTTTTTTTTTTTATTTTACTCCAGCAAAATAAAACATCAAAATGAAATTTTACCATCAGGTATTATCTAGTAAAACAGAAAAAAAAGGAAACGCAAAGAGAAGTCGATCCTTAGAATCGACTACAAGAAATAGCCCTTCTAAACCTAAACCAAATAGAAGGCGTAAAGTCGATACACCTCCTACTACTCCAATTGATAATAAGGAACCCAAGGCAGGACCGTCGAATGAAAATACCCAACCAGGGTCATCTGCTGAGTTAACTGAAGATTCTCCCTTCTACTCACCCAACAGATTTCAGCCCCTAACAAATCTACCGAGTGAAGCAATGGAGACCACATCGGCCCCTAAAGTGCACAGGCCACCACCAATCTTTGTACGGAGTATAAAAAACTTCAGACTTCTTTGCACACAACTGAATAAGGCAGTAGGCACCGGAAAATACTACTGCACTAGTAGAACCAATGATACAAAGATTCAGTCAGACACGCCCGAGACATACCGACGAATAGTCAAGTACCTAACGGAGACTAAAGCTGATTACCATACTTATCAATTAAAGGAGGAGAGATCCATCAGAGTTGTAGTCAGGAAATTGCACCCAACCACCCCTGTTGACGTCATAGAAGAAGAACTGACCGCCATGGGCTTCAAGGTTAGACAAATTACAAATGTCTACAAGAAGAATACTGTACACCCCGGGACAGGCAACAAAACTCCATTACCTCTCTTCTTCATAGATTTAGGACCAGCACCCGGAGTAGAAAAAATCTATGATGTTAATAAACTTTACTATACCCAGGTTCAAATAGAAAAACCTTACCCAAAAAAAGACATTGTGCAATGTCATAACTGCCAAGCATACGGGCACACTAGGCACTACTGCCATCATACTCCAAGGTGCGTCAAATGCGGAGAACCGCATAAAACTGAAGAATGTGTCAAGCCGAGAGAAACACCAGCTGTCTGCGCACTATGTCTCCAAGGCCATCCAGCCAATTATAAAGGTTGCCAAACCTATAAAAATATAAAATCTCATGTTCTGGCAGCACGTCGGCCCAGCGAAGAAGTGAGGACCTCAAGAAGACAGCCTTCTAAAATTGTAGATGGAGCTGTCTCCTACGCCGAAATGTCAGGTGGTCGACAAACAAATAATCTCGGGGCCAAGCTACAACCCGAACCCCCAAAACACCTCTCTAAACCACAAATCAATCCTTCACAACCACAAAACCAGCCCCAACAACCAATATATTCCATGAATCAAAATCCAAATATCCCGCACCAAATCCCTCTTGTCCCCCCTCCTTCAAATGCTACGGATCTCACAACACTACTCACATCATTCCTCTCCGAGTTCAAATCCATGGTCACACCACTAATATCTCTCCTAACAAATCTTGTTTCCCATCTCTTTCCTGTCCAACAAAATCCCTAAATGACATCTAGCTTATCCATTCTCCTTTGGAATGCGAATGGTATTCGAAACCACACTGACGAACTAACATCTTTACTGTATGATAAAAAAATTGATGTAGCCTTAATTACAGAAACTCGACTGACCAGTAAACGGAAGCTCAACATAACACAGTACCAAAACTACCGGACCGACCATCCTGATGGAAAAGCTCACGGTGGTACTGCTGTCATAGTCCATCAATCCCTCTCCCATCACTCATTTCCACTCTCATCAAACGATCTCCTCCAGGCTACAGCTGTTACAATCAAAACCTTTTCCTTTCCCATCACATTAGCATCGGTGTACTGCCCTCCCAATAAATCCATTTCCCATTCCGAATTCAGCTCTCTCCTGAACTCCTTAGGGATTCATTTCCTTTTAGGTGCAGACTTTAATGCGAAACATCAACAATGGGGCTCAAGAACTACTAACACCCGAGGTCGCATCCTCCTCTCTGCACTTAACTCCCATAATTCCAGTTTTATTTCTCCAGGCACCCCTACATATTGGCCCACTGACCCAAACCGAAATCCTGATCTCCTTGACTTCTTCATCCATGCTGGCTTAGGTCCCTTAAACTATTCCATAGAACGCCTTGATGAACTGTCCTCAGATCACAGTCCTTTGATCCTCACCCTTTCTATAGTCCCAATATCCAAACTTCCTCCGCCATCATTTATTAGGGGACCAATAGACTGGAACCTATTTCACCAGCTTGTATCCGACACCATTGACCTCAGAGTTTCCCTAAAAACACCTCAGGAGTTAGATGATGCAGTCAATTCCTTTACCAATATGATCCAGCAAGCAGTTTGGACTGCATCTTCACCCCGTCCTTCCTTCAAAGTCCGCAAGAAAAATCCATTACCGCAAGATCTTAGGGATCTTATCCTTACCAAACGCCGTTACCGATCCCTTTGGCAAAGAACCAGGCATCCTCACGATCGGAGACAGTATAACCACTTCACCAAATTAGTCAAAAAGAACCTGACAACCTATAGATCCGAATCCTACAAATCCTACCTTTCCACACTATCTGCTTCGGATAATTCCCTTTGGAATGCCACCAAAAAAATACTCAAATACCACTCTATTTCCCATCCTCTCCGACGTGAAGACAGTTCTTGGGCTGCATCAGATGAGGACAAAGCAGAGGAATTTGCCAAACACCTTTCAAATACGTTTATCCCACATCCTGAAATCCACCCGAACCACGTTTCCAATATTAATGAATTCCTTTCTTCACCCATTCCTCTATCCTTACCTCCTAAAGCTGTAAATCCCTCTGAGGTCAAATTTCTCTTACAAAAGTTAAAAGTCCGCAAATCTCCTGGACATGACCTTCTTACCACCCAGATCCTTCAACGGCTTCCTCAAAAAGCGATTATTTTCCTTACCTATCTATACAACTGTATCCTACGTACAACTCACTTCCCTTTGCTGTGGAAACGCTCCATCATCATCCTATTCCCTAAACCTGGCAAACCACCCAATGTCACTTCATCATACCGACCCATCAGCCTGCTCCCTATTCTTTCCAAAATTTTTGAAAAAATCCTCCTGAAACGAATCCTACCCATCATCGAATCCAATAATATTCCTTCACATCAGTTTGGATTCCGTCCCAGGCACTCGACGGTCCAGCAGGGACTCCGAGTTATCGATCACATATCCTCTGCTCTTGAAAGCAAACAATACTGCACAGGCGCATTTCTGGACGTAGCACAAGCTTTCGACCGGGTATGGCATGCCGGTTTGCTGTTCAAGCTCAAAACCCAGTTACCTCAATCCTTATTTCTAGTTCTTCGATCCTACCTCTCTGATCGCTACTTCCAAGTACGCTGTGGTAACGAATACTCCAATCTTTACCCAATTCAAGCTGGAGTTCCCCAAGGCAGCGTCTTGGGTCCTATCCTTTACATATTGTACACCGCTGATATCCCAACTACTCCTGAAACCTTCCTTGCAACGTTCGCAGACGACACAGCTATCCTATCATCTCATCCAGATCCCGAAATAGCTTCAACGAACCTACAAAGCCACCTTTCACTCATTGAAATTTGGTGTAACCAATGGCGGATCAAAGTCAACGAGGAAAAATGCAAACACGTGACTTTTACCCTTCGCCGGGAAACATGTCCTTCTGTCCAATTCAATGAAACCATCCTACCTATTTCCGACACAGTACGATACCTTGGCTTCCTCCTAGACAAACGACTTACATGGAATCCTCATACCAGACTCAAAAGACAAGAACTTAACAGACGATTTAGCCAACTATACAGATTACTATGTCGGACCTCCGATCTTTCAATAGACAATAAATTACTAATATACAAGACCATCATCAAACCTATTTGGATCTATGGACTGGAACTGTGGGGGACAGCAAAACAATCGAATATCAGACGCATTCAATCCTTTCAATCCAAAATCCTGAGAACTATTGTCGATGCTCCTTATTATGTTTCCAACAAAACCCTCAGTAGTACAAATAGGCGGGTTGAGCCGGAGCCGTGACCTTGAGGTCATTGTCTGCTGTAGCAGGGTCGTGGGCGTGACCTTGAGATGACCTTGAGGGTGGGAGGGGTGTATGGCAGGACGAGGGGGTGTTGACCTTGAGGTAGGTCCAGGTGTGCAAATTAAGATTTGGCAACGTCGCAGATGAGATGTGGCAACAGCGCAGTAGAAACTAGGTCATGGTTTGTTCTGAATGGATGACGCATGTGACGTCATTTTATGAATGGAAGTGTTGAATGGGCGTGTGACGTCATCTTATGAATGGAAGAACCGAATGGGAGCGTGACTTAATTTGTCTTTGTGAATGGGATAAGAGTTATGAATGAACCACAGTAGTACAAATAGGCGGGTTGAGCCGGATCCGTGACCTTGAGGTCATTGTCTGCTGTAGCAGGGTCGTGGGCGTGACCTTGAGATGACCTTGAGGGTGGGAGGGGTGTAAGGCAGGACGAGGGGGTGTTGACCTTGAGGTAGGTCCAGGTGTGCAAATTAAGATTTGGCAACGTTGCAGATGAGATGTGGCAACAGCGCAGTAGAAACTAGGTCATGGTTTGTTCTGAATGGATGACGCATGTGACGTCATTTTATGAATGGAATAGTTGAATGGGCGTGTGACGTCATCTTATGAATGGTAGTGTGACGTAATTTGTCTTTATGAATGAGTTATGAATGGGATGCTTTTGAGATTACACAGGCCAACAAAAAAAACCTTTTTGAAAACTTTTTTAATTTTAATAGCTGATCTTGATAGATTTTTATGTGCTGAATCCAAATCTGCTCGTAGTTTTTATGTATCACCCTTAGTTTCCAAGCAAAATGTATTTTATTATATAGTCTAATACACATTTACAGTATATAGGGAAATCAATGAAACACTGTAGAATCGTAAAAATGGTTTGTATTTACAGTAAAATACTTGGAATAGTAATTTTATGTGATGATACAAGGTTCACTTGTCAACTGGAATTGGTTTATATTTTCTTTCCCTTTTTTCCTTGAAGCTTCTTGTGTAGCTTTTCCTGCGATGAATAGCTTGCTGAACTTCCCGGTGAAGTGACCAACAGTAATCCCCCATCATGTTGGTATTCCAGCGGCCCTGGTAACGTTTTTCCATCACTTTAACGTCCTGGTGAAAACGCTCACCTTGCTCCTCACTAACATCTCCTAAATTTTCCGGGAAGTAATCGAGGTGGCTGCTCAAAAAGTGAACTTTCAGGCTCATCAAACATCCTAACTGTTCAAATTTTTTTAACATGTTAGCAACAATAGCCTTATATTCTGGGTCTTTTTCATTTCCCAAAAACTTGGTGACAACTTGCTTGAATGAAACCCATGCTTCCTTTTCATTTGAGGTCATTGTGGATTCAAAGTTAACGTCAAACATCATTTTTCTAATATCAGGCCCGGTAAAGACGCCTTCTTTCAGTTTAGCTTCTGAAAGGTGTGGAAACTTCTGACAGAGATATTTGAAACAAAGCCCATCTTTAGGCAAAGCCTTTACAAACTGTTTCATGAGACCTAACTTAATATGTAGTGGTGGTAGGAGCACGTTTTTTGGATCTACAAGGTTTTTGCGTAAAATGTTCTTCTCGCCAGGCTTTAAAGACTCCCTAGCAGGCCAGTTCTTTCTGCACCAATGTTGATTCCGAGCTCTACTGTCCCATTCACACAAGAAACATGGAAATTTGGTAAAACCCCCTTGCTGACCAAGGAGCATGCACGTAACTTTCAAATCACCACATATCATCCAACCGTGTGCAGAATAACCTATTTTATTTAACACTATTTCTAGATTTTCGTAACTCTCTTTCATATGTACAGAATGACCGACAGGTACAGAGGCATACATGTTACCGTTGTGAGCTAAAACTGCCTTCAAACTATTTTTGGATGAATCAATAAACAACCTCCAATCTTCTGTTTTGTATTCAATTCCAAACTCATTCATTAAACCATGAATGTCTGAGCAGTACACCAAATCACCCTCTTGTTCAAAATACTTCGAAAATTGTTGTTCTCTCTTCCTATACACATGAATGCTGGTTCCAGCCGCCAGCAAGTTCTTTTCTTTTAGCCTAGAGCCAAGCAGTTCAGCTTTTTCTTTTGTTAAGCCCAGATCCCTAACTAAGTCATTAAGCTCGACCTGAGTGAACAATTTAGGCTCTACATTTTCTGTAACACATTGGAATTCTTCATCGTGTTCATCTAACTCCGACTGTACATCAGAAAATACTTCTGTTTCAATAGAATTTAAGTCCTCTGGTGGTTCCGGGATTGGCAAATCTACACCGTGCCCTACTGGTCGGATGGCGGACGGAAGGTTAGGGTAGCTTATTACCTTCTTGTTCTTAGAGTTATGACCAGTAATATCTACACTGCAAAAGTAACAGTCATCGGAATGATTTTTTGGTTCCCTCCATATCATGGGAACAGCAAATTTAAAGTGTTTTTTCTCTTTTTTTGACCATTTCCTGAGGTCTTCAACACATACATAACATACCTTATGCGGTGCCCAAGGTTTATCCTGGTCTCCAAGTTTGGTTCCAAAGTATGCTAGATAAACCTTTTTCACAAAGTCTGTAATGTTTCTTTGGTGCTTTTTAATAACAAACTCACCACAAATATAACAAAAACTGTCAGCAGAGTTTTTACAGCCGCGATGAGACATTGCACTGAGCACATGTACAGGAAACGTAAAAGTGAGGTTATGTTGAAAATAAACAAAACATCAGCTGTTTAGCATGTGTTTCAGCAGTGCTGCCAACATCATCTTTGTTCATTAGACCTATTTTTTCATGTTATCTTAACTATGAAAAAGCTGTTAAATTCTAAAAATATTTCTTTATTTCATGAATTTAACTATAAAATGTGAATAAATGGTGGGTGATACAACTTTTTAAGCATCATATTTGGATTCAGCAACCTAAACAACATAAGAATAAGGTATTTTCATTAAAAAAGTTTTTTCATCGTTGGCCTGTGTTATGACTGAGACGGGAGTTGCTTTTATGAATGGGATTAGGCTTGCTTTTGAGATAGGCTATTGGATGACGTTTCATTGATTTAGATTATTTAGCTTTTATGAGCTTGGATGACGTATGTGTTCCTCCTGAACTTTAGTAATATATAGGAAATTTTTTTGAAGGAGCTGGAAAAGGATATGTGAAAGAAAAAAAATACAGTTGTACAAAACATTTATTTTATACATCATATTCTTAAACATGTTTCTTGTTACTTTTCATGTACTCTAATTTTCTCATTTAAGTAAACAATAATAATACTACAAGTAGACATTCTTGAAATAAATCTAGTACTCTAATTACAGGTCTTTTCTAACTAAATATAAATTTAAGTAAACAATAATAATACTAGTATACAATCATTTATTGGTTCTTATACATTTACAATGTTAGATTCGTTGTTTCATTGAGGCTATAGTGGCCATAAGGGAGAGTGGTTTCATCGTGTAATGTATATCTTTTATTATCAAATGAGCATAATGACTTTTTATTTATCAGTGTGGTTTGAACATTATGCTTTTTAGATTGAATTGTATAAAATGAAGAATATAGACTTTTGCTGTCTTTAAATGTGTTTAGGTAATCGCTAAAAGTAAAATCGTTAACTGCCGATTTTTTTATTCCCTTTGACTTTTTAACCGTTATATCATTCTTTGTTATGTACGAATACATTTTGGGCCTCAATCCGACAAACTCTACTATAGGATCTCCAAAAGTTTCATCTTTCAACAAACCTACGACTTTTTTATTTTTTTCAGAATAACAGAAATGAGAAGTGGGAAAATTGCTTGTATCAAAATATTTATTTAACTCTCCAGAAATATCGGAATAAATATCTTCAGTCCTAATATTGTATAAAAATGAATCGGTGTCGGTATAACATAAAGTAACATTTTCTATACCATATTTTTTCAAAAACACATTGTAGTGGTAATGATACATCAAAACTTTGCTCAAGTCCAACACTGCAAATCCCACGTACAAGGGTTTATCAAAAATAATGCTTTCTTTTTCCAGCTGAACCGCTGTAACATTATCTGCAAATATAATCCTGCCTTTAAAATTTGGTTTATTGACTTGACGAAATAATGATTTTTCATTTGTTACTATTTTTAAATCGATTCTGTTCCGCACGTTTTCCATAAATTTGCCGAAGCAGCTGTTATTCATCAATTTGTAAAAATCTGACTCGAATGTATTTTTTGCTGATGCTCTCATCATTGAATTAATTTCTATGTATGGAGCCAACCAATTTTTTTGTTTAAACTTCAACACTCTATGAATTTTTGAAATCTTTACCCCGAGTTGTAGAGCTTGTTTTAAATTCACATAATGTACTATGTAACGTGTTTTGGGCATCAAAGTCGTCAATAGTTTAACTGTTTTAGTATTAGGTGGATTATTTTTTTCAGGTAAAAAAGGTAATTGAGAAAGATTATCATGAATTTCTTTGGGGTATTCAACATCAACGTCTAGCACATAACCGGTTTCTGATTCATTTTCAAGATCTAATACATTTAATTTTTCATCAACCCACTCAAAATCTGTATACGGCAAGGGAAGGTTCATGGCATAACCGTAAAGATTGTTGACATCTACGTAAAGTAAATAATTACTGGGTTTAGTCGAGTCATATTCATTTAGATATTTATTGTTAGCTTTCGCATACCGAGAAACAACTTGGCAAATGCCTCCCCTTATTCCCTTTTCAAAAAACTGAACCATATCAATATCTTTTATTACATCTAATTTTATTTTCGTGTATTTCAACATTGCATTCCAAGATAACTGTGGCAAAGTAAAAAACCATGCAGGATCTAGTCGATAAATTTGTTGACAGAGAAGTCGAAAGGCTTCAAAAACTTCGCACAACAAAATTACATCTGTTTGTATATACAATTCCGCATAATCTTTTAGTGTTTGGATGTTGAAGACTTTCCAGACACTTTTCGCGTGCTCATAGTCCACGTCGCTAATTGATGTTTTTGTTAAATCATTAAAAAATGAATTTTTGGAAGGTAGTCGAGTTTCGTTTAGACGATCAAAAGAATTAAAATAATTGTACGGAAATATGCCTTTCCTTGTCAATAATTTAATTTTGTTTTCATCATTAATAATATTTGCCATATGTATATATCAGTAATTGATTTAGATTTATTTTGCAAATTGTTCACTAATGTTTCCAAACTTGATGATAGAAATTTAAACGAGTCAACAAATCGTATTTTTGTACTACATCCTTTAAATTTTATGCTGAAACTTATATATTTTTCAGAATTACTAGGAATTACGCTGAGAGGCACTTGAGAACAGCCTTCCTAAAAAACGGATACGACAAAGAGACTATTAAACGAGTAGAACGCAAGAGAAAACTAAAAAAACAAGACAAGAACGAAACCGACAACGAACCTAAAAACCAGACAACCATTCCTTACATCAAAGGCACCTCAGAAAAGATCGCCAGGATTCTAAAGAACCACGACATCAAGACCACATTCTCCACAGACAAAACAATAGCTCACATCCTACCGAAACCCAAAGACAAGTTAGGACTACGTACTCCAGGCATCTATAGCATACCCTGTTCCTGTGGCAAGGTCTACATTGGACAAACCGGAAGGACCATTGAAAGAAGGTTAAAAGAACACATATCTAGTGTCAAAAACTTTAAGACGGAAAAATCGGCTGTAGCAGAACACTTCTACAACACCAACCACCACATACCTTTCGAAAACACAACCACACTGGTTAAAGAAAATAATTATCACCTCCGCACCATTAGAGAAGCCATTGAAATTATTAAAGAACCCAATAATTTCAATAAGGAAGACGGTTACAAACTCAGCAAAAACTGGTACCCTGCCATAAAACAAAAGACCAACACATCAACCTACCATCAACACACATACGACAATACCGAACACACACGAACCCACCCGAACACAACACAGCCCACGGACTCGATACAAACGGGCCAACGGGAAGGCAGACTTCGACCGAGACCCCCCCACCCCTAGGTATATACACCCTGACTCCACCATCCGCTCTTCATTTACTGACTAGCCCTGAGGAAGCTCACAACACGATGAGCGAAAGCTTGGCAAACAAAACCAACATCACACGGTCCATCCCGGAAAAAGATTATATGGACAATACCGCAGACCGTGGAAGCCTACGTGAACAAGTTAATTTATGCCGTTCAAAGTTAAACTTTTTGCTAAATTCTTTCCTACAGCCTCGACAATAGTAAAACAACGATTGACATCTATGTCGCCAGTTTGTAAGCAATAATCCACAATGAGCACATAAATAATTATTTCCGTTACTTTTATTAATCATTTTTAATCTAAAAACTTACTTGGTCAAACAAATACAAAAATATATATACACTACCCCCTAAAAGTAATATTAAAAAAAAAACAATTGTAGCCTAACCTGATTCAACCTTTTTTTTTTTTTGTTTACATAAACTTTATGTCATAAGCATTTTTCTTCTTTCCCATATATTGAATTTTTAGCTGTCCTAAAACAGAAAATAATCACTTGGCTAAGTAAAAAAAAAAATATATATAACTTTTTTTCTTTATATGTTTAAAATGTAAGAATGTACCTTCATAGTTGAATATTTCTTCTTCTGTAAATGCGTAGACATATCTTTTAGGTAGAAAGATTCTTATTTTTTCTTTTTCTCCTTCATCTAATAATATTGCTTCAATTGATGGGCCATACTCCGTCTCCTTCTTCGAAAGTTGTAGAGTTTGATACGTCCGTCCTATAATTAATTCTCCAATATTTTTATATGCGGGTTTAATTTCATTTAATTTTTTCAGGAGTGACATCTAAAAAAAAAAAAATTAAAATCATATACTTAGTTAGTAAACAGATATTCGAGTAAAATTAAAAAAAAAAACTTACTTTACTGCAGTTGTAATGAAAACTGAAGACGTTGAGACTATGAACTTATACTAGCATAGTGGCTGACTGATGGACTGTGAGGAGACAGCCCCACGCCTTGGCTTATAAGTTGGATAAGGTGCTGCGTCAGATGCTGATCAGGTCAGTCGGTATTTGGGCTCGCTGAGTGAGTCAGTAGACTTATTCCAGACATGTCGTCAGCAGTTCTTGATTTACAGGCTTATCGTTTGGAGACGAACAAGCTGATAGTGAAAGAACTGTCAGTAGTTAGCTTAAATTACGAGCACTCTAGTCATTGGATTTTTAAACCGCCTCAAGAAGCCGAAAATGCTGATCGGCTAAAGACAAATCTCTGGGTAAAAAAACATCTTCATGGTCTGGAATGGGACTATGGTGATGTAAATTATGAATCTTTGAAAAATGTTTTACTATCCGTTGCAGAAAACTATACGTATTATATACGTATTATGGGGAAAAGGAATAGAAAAGTGTAAGTTTATAGAAGACCTTATTGATAAACCTGTTTATGATTTGCACGACTTTGGATGTCCCAATCTGAAACAGTTGGAATATAATAAGATAGCATGTCATTATCATTTAGACACTTCATTCGTTTGCTCTTTAAATCAAGCTCATCGTCTGGCTGCATGGGTAAATAAAAATAGTGAGGCTGTAGATTTCACTAAAAGAGACGTTCGTAAACGAACGTACAGAGACAATTCTTCTTCTCCTCATCATATGCTGTCATTTGCTGGATTTATACGTGGAGTCGAAAATAGTGTTAAATGTGTATACTGTGGACTGTTGTATGACACCGATTCGTTAATAAACCCTCTCAATTACCATAGAGCGTGTAGCCCACATTGTTTATGGTTTGAGGAGGAGTCTTTTTAATTAAAATATGTTAAATATTGTATTTACTAAATCAGTATTTCATTTAGATTTATTTTGTAATATGTTTTTCTTATAACTGCTACATATTGATGTAGATGATTTTTAATTAAATTTTTCATTCATAAAGAAAAATAAATGTTTTCAGTTAATTTGTTTTTTTTCTTATTCCTCTTTTTTTCAAGGGACAAATAAAATACGTCGCACTTACTTAAATTAATAAATAGGTTAGAAAATTAGACCAGTGAACAGATTATTAGATTTTTATTTTTTCAAGAAAAGTAACAATAATTAACAAAACTTTTTAAGTATATGATATATGTATAAAAATAAATGTCTAGTACAAGAGCATATGTTTTTTTTCTTCTTCTTCAACATTATACGATATCCTTTTTATTAACCCAGCTGCGTTCATTAACACCGAACCACTTGACATATAATTGATTGCCTTTCCTATTTAAAACCTTTTCTACCAGGTATATATTTGGATATTTAGCCTGTTGTAGCTCTTCTTCATAAAATGCACCACTGATCGGTTGCCCTTTTAGATCTTCTAGCAAATATGTGTACGGATATGTCTTCTGAATCTTGACTACCTTAAAAATTTCACTTGACCAATTAGGCTTATAGCCTTTTGAAAAACTTGTTTTTTGTTTAGATATTCTTACAAAATCGTCTTCTATAAATTTCTGCTTTCGTACTTTCGATTTAGTCACTGTAGAATACACATTTTTTAGCAAGTATCTCTCCATCTTTTTATGCCGAGCATCGATTGGTTTCATACCTATAGTCCTATGAAATGATGAATTATACTCTTGTAGAATTTGGGGTAATATATCTAAAAATTTATAATTTACTCGCAGGCTGAATGCTCTCCAAATTTTTTCTTTTAATGTTCTATTGAACCTCTCTACAATGGAAGCTTTTATATTGGAAAAAGTTGAATAATGATTAACATTGTATTGTTTCATTAGAGAATTAAACTTTGAATTGTAAAATTCTTTTCCTTGATCACTTTGAATATGTTTTGGAGTTGATTTACTCGATAAAAACACACTCTCCATTGCTTTGCTCACGTTGTCCGCTGTTTTCTGTTTTAATGGCACAGCCCAAGCAAATTTCGAAAAGCAGTCTATGACCGTTAACAAATATTTATTTCCTTTATTTTCTCCAGAATAAGGTATCATTTCCACAAGGTCTATTTGCCATAAATCGTTAATTCCTTTCAAAACAGTTTTCCGACGTGGATATTTTCTTCGAGCTGGTTTGTGCAATTCATTTACGACAGCACTTTTTAACAACGATGCATTCATCTTTTAAGATAACCGAGCGTTATTAGCATCACCGAGATACACACACACAGTGAAAAGATATTCACTTAATATAATATATTTATTTTTCGTAGCTCTTCAATTATCGATTCTATTTCGTTTTCATGTCCTTCGTGACCTGCATTCGCCGAAGATATTAGCAACCTCAGCCGATCAACTAGCTCATTAGGATCATCTCAATACTCATAAATGGGTTTATCGGCTCTCATGAGACCAGTGCCTTTGTGCGAACGAAGTGTGGCTATTTTACTAGGAGGGGTGGTGGTACGACGAGGTGTGAAAAGCATCGCTATAACTTTTCTATATTTTTCTGATCTGATTCCTTGTCTCTCTCGTTCTTCACTATAGCCTTTTTTGTGAGCATTGGTCGAGATTAAAATGTTTTTATACATTTCCAAGTCTTTTTTTTCATACTTTTCGGGATTTTTCAAGTAAAGTAACTGCAGCAATCCCTCTGTGCCTTCATAAGTTACCCCGTTAATTGTTATGTCATCGCTGTTTGTATGTAGTTGAATATCAGTTGAGTCACCTATTGCGAATCCTCCATCGGGCATGACTCTAATGCCATAACGTGAATCGAAGGTTTTATTATCGCCTCTCAACAATTTCTCCAAATATTTTCTTTGTTGGTTTCCAAACTGTTTAACTGTTTCTACTAGTGAATCTTCAGTTTCATGATGTTCATTTTCTACTTTAATTTCAGGAAACGCCGAACTAGATGATGAAAATATTGGAGTTGTCGGATGAGTCGAATGGGCTAACTCTGGTGTCAATGTTGCTCTTTTGTAAATATCTTTTGTAAACTCAATCTCATCATTTTTGTTTCTAATCTTTTTACTTGACGGCTCCGATTTGGTTTCTTTTTGCAACTTTAACGACTCTTTAATATCTTCTAAAGGTTGTGATACAGGTGTAAAGAATGCTTGACGAACCTCATCTACATCCTGAAGACCGCGTTTCAATGTCCGAAATTTATTTTTTTAAATTTCGCTAGTTTTTATAATCTCACGGGTGACTTTAGGGTCCATGACTGAGCTCCGTCAACAACTGGAAACCCTTTATATATCTACAATAAATGTATCGATTCCTTTTCTAAAACGACCATTGTTTAAATCCCTACTTTTGTTAATAACGAGATAACCGAAAGGCTCTTTCCAACATAATGAACACATGTCTTTAAAAAGTTGGAAACCGATAGCAGGAGTGCTCACATGTTCATCGTAAATATGTTTTAAACTCAATTCGTCCTGAGGAAATATTATTAAAAAGTTAAAATTACACCTGATCAGATGTCTAGGAATGCAAACATAACTTTGTGTTAAGTAAAAACAATCTAGATTCATATGTCTTCCATAACTGAAATATCGTTTAATTATATCTTGATCCTCCATCGTAACATCATCGAATATACAGACTGAATTAGATTCAACTTGGTGAGGCATATCTTTTGCATCTTCAAAATCGTAAAATCCTATTTCAGGAACCATATTTAAAACATTTTTTAAATACTGGTATTTGAGCTGGTGTAAAGTTTTTCCGAATAGATATACATTTTTAAATTTTAAACCATTTGGATTTAATAAAAGTCCAATCATGGTATTCGTCTTTCCACATCCGCTTGATCCGCATATCGACGCTCGTATGGTGTTTGGTAATAATGAGCTATGTTTCACCTCAGTAGATTCGTCAGGCAAACACTTCAAAGTAGAAAAACGTTGTTCTTGTTGGACTAATTTCATTTTGAATGTAGACAAAATCATTCATTTCCTGTATATATATATATATATATCGCCGATTGTCATTTTTCACTACAGTATGATTCGTAAGACTCACAAAGGAAGAGGCTTGATAAACAGTCTCATAAATAAGTTACCGTTTGAATTATACCTGCCAGGATACCAGTATTGTGGCCCCGGTACAAACCTTGAAAAACGACTAAATAGAGGAGATAGTGGAATAAACCAGCTTGATAAAGCTTGTAAAGAACACGATATTGCTTATAGCAAAGATAAGGATATGCAAAGTCGTAGAAAAGCGGACAAGATTTTGGTTGAAAACGCTTGGAAACGAGTTAAAGCTTCGGATTCATCATTGGGAGAAAAAGCTGCGGCTTGGTTAGTTACAAATACTATGAAAGCGAAAGGTAAAATTGGTGCCAGTATTAAGAAGAAGAAGAAAAATAAAAAGATTAGTTTCAAAAAATTAGTTAAATCGCTAAAGGTTGCTAACGTATTATCGATCCTCGAAGCTTCAAAAATGGCATACAAAAAGGCTAAAATGCATTTACGTGGTAAGACAAAACCTTTGCCTCCCAGAGTTCTTCCTTTGCCAAAAGAGGGAGGATTTCTTCCATTTCTTGTGCCGTTAATGGCGGGGCTTTCTGCAGTGGGATCTTTAGCGGGAGGAGCGTCGAGTGTGGCTAAAGCTATCTACGAGGCGAAAGAAGCTAAATTAGATGAGCAAAAGAGGCATAATTTAGCGATGGAAAGTCAGAAAATCGGAAATGGACTTTATTTGAAACCATATCGGAAAGGCTACGGCCTGTTTATAACTCGACAAAAAAACAAATCTGGAAAGATCTGACTACCGAATAAGCCATTGACGGATTTAGAATTAAATTATTTGGCCAAAGTTTTAAATATCCAACATTTTCGAGGAGTGTTTATGATTGATAAACTTCCTAGATATCCAAACAAACACGAGTCTGCTATTGTAAATTTAGAGCCGAGCTCAGAACTTGGTTCACATTGGGTCTGTTATGTAAAACAAAATAATTTTGTGAAATACTTTGATTCCTTTGGAAACTTAAAACCACCACCACAGTTGCTCGAGTACTTTAAGGGGCTAAAAATAACTTATAATAGAGAGCGTTATCAGGAGTGGAATACGTCGGTTTGTGGACATCTCTGCTTACAGTATTTAGTCGATGCTTCTCAAAGCGTTTGATCATTGTTAATCATGAGCTATACAGTAACGCTTACGGGCAACTCTAGCGTACTTTTCGCAAACTTTTTACCACCGTTAGAATTGGGGTCAATATATACTGTTGGGTTGTTATCATTTGAGACATATAATACTATTCCGAATATAAAAAAGGGCGCTAATGATATGTTTTTTTTTTGGTGATTTTTCGATCCAAATACCTGAAGGATCGTACGATATCGATGCTATAGCCTCCTTTTTACGTGAAAAAATTTCTCATCTTGACCCTACCGCCGTAGTGATAATAAGAGGAAATTCCAACACGCTAAAAACGGATATTAAAACAACTCATGCAGTATACTTTAACTATTCCGAGAAGCCTCACTCTATTGGTCCTCTTTTGGGTTTTACACGATCCAATCATGTCATTCCTCCGAATCGCTCCTATACTGAATCAAATGACATTGTTAAAATTCTCAGCGTAAACATTATTTCAATTCAATGTAACATCGCATCGGGGTCTTATGTGAACGGAGAACCGGATCATAATATTCATCAATTCTTTCCGCGTGTAGACCCAGGATATAAAATAATAGAAATCACGAATCCGGTCATTTACTTTCCAACCAACGTGAGGACTGTAGACAATATCATCGTTCGATTAGTAGATCAGAACGGAGAGCTTATCGACTTTAGAGGAGAAACGGTTACATTGAGATTACATTTAAAAAAGAATGGGGATTGATTTTTCTTCTAGAGATAGTTGTTGCATCGATTATTATAAAAGGAGATGTCAAACAACGGTTAAAACCAGTAAACCTAAATCAACAAGAGCGCTAACAACTGCGAACGCTATATTTTTAAAACAGTGTGGTTTTCGGATAAACAAACATTATGAATGACATACTAGACGTTACGACGGATATAAAATTCGTCGATTCTCTTACACAATTTGAATATCACTCGCACCAGCCTTATACGGGAAATACCTTTAACAAATCCGACGAGATTAGAATTCCTATTCATCAACAAGATATTTATACCTTTCCTTCTCAAAGTTTTATTTATCTCGAAGGGAGGATCTTAAAAAGTGATGGCACTATCGGTGCCACTCCAAAGTTGACTAATAACGCATTCGCGTTTTTGTTTGACGAAATTAGATATGAACTAAACGGTATAGAAGTCGATCGAGTACGAAATCCGGGGATAACTACTACTCTTAAAGGGCATGCATCATTTTCGCCTAATCGAGTAATGGGATTAGAAAATGCGGGGTGGACAATGCCCGGTAAAACTCTTTCTTTGGATAAAAACGGCGTTTTTAGCGTATGCCTACCACTTGATATTCTTTTTGGGATTTGCGAGGACTATCGTAAAATTTTAATCAATCTGAAGCAAGAGCTCGTTTTGATCAGATCAAGTACTGACCTAAACTGCGTGCTAGGTGGCGATGATGTACAAATAAAACTTGACAAATTGGTGTGGAGAATGCCTCATGTTCGTGTTTCAGATTATGAACGTCTGAGGTTATTAAAACTAGTAGACAAGAACAAGGTCGTTTCTATTCCATTCAGATCATGGGATCTTTACGAATATCCCAATGTACCTGCGACGCAGCAACGAAAATTGGTCGGTCAAAACTTCAACAAATTTAGAAAAACCGCGCTATCTCATTTTTGCATTTCAAAGTGATCGAAATAGAACCTCTAACAAAGATAGCAGTCTGTTCGATAGTTGCAAATTAAAAAATTTGAAACTTTATTTGAATAGTGAACAATATCCGTACGATGACTTAAATTTAGATTTTGAACAAGGAAAAGTAGCATTGTTGTATGAAATGTATAACGAATTTCAAACGAGTTATTATGGCGTTAGACATTCTCAGCCCCTGCTTTCAAGATCCGATTTCGAGAAACTAGCGCCTCTAGTGATTATAGATTGTTCTAAGCAATCTGAAGCAATCAAAAGTGCGACTATCGATATCAGAGTACTATTAGAGGCGAAAGAAAACTTTCCAGCCAATACTAAAGCTTACTGTCTCATTTTACATGATAAAATAATAGAATATGAAATGGGAACGGGTTTGGTCCGTAAATTGTACTGACTCTCTGTTTGTTTTTTTGTTTTTTTGTGGTTGTTAGAAGAGGAGTATACTAATTTCTTTTTATTTTACAAATAGATGTAAAATGAACGTACAACCAAAAAAAAATATAAACGAATTAGAACTCGATTCGGAAAATACAAAATATCAAGTAACAATATCTTTTATTTAGGTATCTTTCAAGCCTGATGAGGACCTTGTTGAAACTCGTACTCTTGTAACATGGAATTATGCTCATCGTGCAGCACGTATCAGTCCATGGGAGACATATGCGAGGGACAGGGTAAGATTCGAAAACAGGATTCATCATATTTCCAAGATACTGAGTCCTATCCTGGAATCAACCCACAGATCAGCTGTTTATCAGAAACATTACAAGATTGTTAATTGTTAAAATTTTTATATTTACCTTATCAGTATTTGATTCAGATTTATTAAATTTTTTTTTTAATTAAATTTTATATTTACATAAAATAAAAATATTTGATTTCAGTAAATTTGTATTTGTTTTTTTTTTTTCCTTCTTCCTATTTTATTTTTCAAGGGACAAATAAAAAATACAACATATTAAAGGAAACTTATTTTATTGATTATCATCACAATTCAATCATTTAAGTTGTAAAACAGTGTATTTGTATTTATGATAAAATCAATTGGTTCGCTAACTACACTTGCTTCATTCTTATTATAAAGTTCAACCATCTTTGTTATCAATGCTAGTGAATCGTTGATTTTTTCTATATTTGCGCAAAGTTTGACAGTCTCGTTCCTGTTGAAACATGCAGATGCAGACGATGGTGGAAGGGTCTCATGATTAAACATTGCAAACCATTGCGTTACCTGCTCTATCCGCATCACCCTAGTGCGTCCTCTTGTAGTAAGTTCACAAATCACGTTTTGACATCTTGATCGGTCTTTTTCATAGGATTTTTTTCGTTTCTGCAGCAATAACAAAATTTTCGGAGCTCGGGTGGTAATATATGTCCATTCCTCAACATTCATGTAAACGACAGTTTTCTTCTTTTCGCTAATGGCGATAGTCGGCACAAAGTTACACAAACCGATTCGAAAACATTTACTGTTGGTGAGTGGGTACTCGGTCACAAGGTCCATTCGACGATCCATCTCGCGTATCATCAACGACAAGACTGTGTGGTATAACGGAGTGGAGGGGAGAAAGCTGCAGCTGTTCTAGTTTTTTTATCACATCATTTATTTCCCTTCTTTTTAGTTCATACAAGGAAATGCATAATTGCAAATCTTTGAGTCGATGTAGAAAATTGTGAAGCCTTTTAACAACATACCGTCTCTTCGCTATCATTCTCGTCAGACACTATGATTTGCAGCTCATTCAATTGTTCACAATACTCGATAAACGAACAGTTTTTAGACCATTTTTTATGGTCGGCAAAAGGGTCGTCATACTCCTTCCATTCATGCAAGATTACTCCGCAAAATGGACATCTTGTCCTATCAGTAATACAACCCAGCAGCCGCTAGTTTCAATGGACTCACCGGTGACGACCAGCCGACGAATGTCGACAACCTTCCGTCTTCGTACCTCAGGTTCTTGCTCCTTAGCCGACCCATACTAAACTAACTGATTGAGGAAGCAACAACGTGCTTCATTCATAAGACAAAATGATGACACTCTCCCATTCGGAAAACAATATACTCTCTTTCATTATGCTGTGACCTAGTTTCTACTGCGGTGTTGCCACATCTCATCTGCAACGTTGCCAAATCTTACTTTGCACACCTGGACCTACCTCAAGGTCAACACCCCCTCGTCCTGCCTTACACCCCTCCCACCCTCAAGGTCATCTCAAGGTCACGCCCACGACCCTGCTACAGCAGACAATGACCTCAAGGTCACGGCTCCGGCTCAACCCGCCTATTTGTACTACTGTGGTTCATTCATAACTCTTATCCCATTCACAAAGACAAATTACGTCACGCTCCTATTCAGTTCATCCATTCATAAGATGACGTCACACGCCCATTCAACTATTCCATTCATAAAATGACGTCACATGCGTCATCCATTCAGAACAAACCATGACCTAGTTTCTACTGCGCTGTTGCCACATCTCATCTGCGACGTTGCCAAATCTTAATTTGCACACCTGGACCTACCTCAAGGTCAACAGCCCCTCGTCCTGCCTTACACCCCTCCCACCCTCAAGGTCATCTCAAGGTCACGCCCACGATCCTGCTACAGCAGACAATGACCTCAAGGTCACGGCTCCGGCTCAACCCGCCTATTTGTACTACTACCCTCCATAAAGATCTCAACATTCCTTTCGTCCTCGACCTCATCCCTACTAAATTTTCAAACTTTCACCAAAACCTTGCCTGTCATCCCAACCCCCTGGCTCAGTCACTATCCAGTTCCACACATCCATATAACCCATCCCGCCGTCTAAACCGGCAATGGCCCCGAGATCTGTTGTAATAATGCCATTTGGAGTACTGGCACTGGCCAGATTCTCCACTCACGACCTGTGTGTTTGTGTGAAGCGCCCTTACCAGCTTCCATTGGCGTTTAATGCCAGTGACGCGGCTGGGAAAGGGGGCTGGGGCTTCCCGGACTCCTGCTTTGCCCTCATTCCTGGGGAAGAAGCTCAGTTCGGGGACCCCAGGCAAATTGTAAATAGGGTATGAGTGTGTGCATTTTATTTTATTTTATTATTAGTATTATTATTATTATTTATTTTACTTTAATATTATTATTACCGCATTAATTTCTTTCTGTTACCGCATGTATATATTTTTCCGCATGTATATATTTATTTATTTTATTTTGTTTATATTATTGTTTTGTTATGGAATGACTGTTAGCTACACAGCACTATTACTTATTGCCCATAAGTGGCAGATTGTAATATTTCAATAAAGTGTTAATATAAAAAAAAAAAAAAAAAAAAATTTAATTCTAATATTGTTGTTGAAAAATGATTATCCTAAATTTTATAAGAATTGAAAACTATTGTGTATTATTGAATAAATGATTTATTTTCTTCCTTAACAATATGCTGGTGTCATCTTTTCTTTACTAAAAAACAATTTAAATATATTATGATCTTTGCTTGATGTTTCGACCAATATTGCAAATCTTCATCATGGTTTAATTACCAAGATAAAAATATTAAATGTAAAATAATTGCATATTCATAAATAACATATATGATAGAAATTATATTTAAAAAAATATTTAGATAAAAAGATTGATGTAATCATAATCATAAGATGATTATTATTTTAATCTTATCACCTAATATTTTTAAAGTATTATTTGTATTATTACTGCTATTAATGTGTATATTTTTTTGCATTATATTATTTGTTTGTACCTTGTCTATTCAACCCTGATGAAACCTGAAATATTGGTCGAAACCTTGATAAGCTAATAAATATATCAACTGCTTACTATTGAAGAATTAATTTTGGCCTTCAATCATTAGACCTTCAATATACCTTTAACTTTGAATGTGTAAGTGATATAAATATAATAAACCCTAATTTTGTAGTATTAAATTAGAGCATCGATATAACATTGGACATTATGAACAGAAGGAAAAAATAGAACGTTATTGTGAACCAATACCAAAGCTCCAAAATAACTGTATACTTTTATTTTGAAAAAAAAAACACTGAGATAAGAAGAAAATTCTTGGTCTAAGTTTATGAAAGAACTTATTTGTTAAATATTTCTCACCAATAAAAATTTATCAAGAACTATCTATAAGATAAAAAATTATCTTAAGAGATTTAGGAAAAAATGTGTGCAGATCTTACTAAAACAGAACTTGTATCAAAAACTTCTGATGATATAAGTTCTTAAGAAACTTTTATCATGCGGTACTTTGCTTTTACTTTCCATTTCTACTAGACTTTCGTTAATAAAATAAATTGATTGATATTGAGATAAATTGAAAGCACTTTTAAAAAGAACAATAACTGCTTCCAACATGCAATTCATTGCCGATAAAACAAATATCAGATAATACCAGATATAACTATGAATTTAATAAGTCAACTAATTGCTATTATCATAACCACTGATTTATTTATGTGGTTATGATAAAATAAATCGGTGATTGATCATCTGTTCACTCTTAATCAACTAATAGAGAAATCACAAGAATACAACTTCAAACTCTACCTGGGATTCATCGATTTCAAGAAAGCGTTCGACAGCATATACCACGTCAATATACGACCGACATTAGAACAGCTAGGAGTGGACAAGGCATACGTTCAAATAATAGAAAATATGTACATCGAAAATAAGGGATACGTAGAAACAGAAAGAAGAGGAAAAGTGTTTCCGATCAGAAAAGGAGTCAGGCAAGGCGATTCCCTATCACCAACAATCTTCATCGCAGAGTTAGAAAGAATTTTCCAAGCTCTAGACTGGCATGACAAAGGGATTTCACCTGTCAAAGAAAGATAGAAAGAATAATGCTGGGAATTGCACTGAGAGAAAAAATAAATTCTCGTCATATAAGAAAACACACAATGGTTACCGATGCAGTCACCTACGCCTGCATACACAGCTGGGCTAGGCGAGCCGCCGAGTGGATCCCGCGCTATAGGAAAAGCAACGCAAGCGATGGGCCGATGAATTCAAGCAGATGTGCGGAAGCTCTCTCTGGATGCGATCAGCGCGAGACAGGGACCTATGGAGGAATATATGCCAGCAATTTCACCAGTAAGGTTCGGCTAGTCTCCGTTAAAAGACTTAAATCTCCCTAAAGGGAAGGTCTATATGTAAATACAAAATGTTGTATTAAAAAGTATAAATATTGAAGAAGCTAATTCTGTATATACATATAAATAAAGACTATTATTATTATTATATCATAACCACATTATACTTTCCAATTACTATAACTCTATAAGAGATATAGACAAAATTTGCATAAATATATGTATTTGACAAATTGTTACAATATTTACTTAAATGGGTTCAAAATATTAATCGAAACAAATGTTATTCATATCAATTGGATAATAATGGCAATAATAAAAGTCTTATATGAGTAATACCCGTAACTTATATATGACAGGATTGAATAGAACAATTAAGGATTGTAGAAATAAAACAAACAATGTTAGGTTAGAAAATAATCAAACTTTCATTTACGCCATTAACTACATTTTTAAATATTTCTTTATTTCCATGCTCACATAGTTAATTTATAAATAAGCAATTTTCAAAAACTGGATATTTTGAGAATACTCAACGTAGTTAAAATGGTATTGAACTTTCATTAAAAAAATCACTGTTTATTGAACTAATAGATGATGATATTATGACCTACTCATGTAATATCAAGCAGAATTTGTAATATAAGTAAAATTATTCTGATAATTATGAATATATAACGTATTTGATAAACTTGATCAGTTTAATTTTTTTTTTAAACACAAATTTTATTTCATACAGCCTACACTGGGTCAGATCTGGTGGGATTCTATTCTATTCAAACTGATAATGAAACTAAAGTATAGATATATTAAAAATAATCTTTTATAAATTTAAAGAACCGGATGTTATGAAAATGTGGTAATATTATAATATTAGAATTCTTTTGTCATGCTGTTTCACTATAAATAAATAATTTAGTTGTTTTTGAAAAAAAAAATAGAATTTATTTGTTTTTTTATATATTGGTGTTTTTATAATGAATTAATTTTCTCGATTGTGATACATAATATTTATTTCTTCGATGACACAATCGAGGCTCGTTTCGAAGTAATTCTATGAGTAATTCTTTGTGTATTTTGTTGTTCATCTTTGTAAACAAGTATAAAAAATCAGAAAAGCCGTTAACTCCTAGTGTTGCCAACTGTTTAACAAATACATTGAACATTACGATGCTAATTGTATCAAAAGTTAATGTTTCCAGTTTTCTTTGACGAATTAAAATTTTATGTAGGTATATTATTTATGTAGATTTCTGATAGATATAATTTTATTTAACGGAAAAATAACCTTCGCCAGTATATTTAACGGTTCATGAAGATTAGTAATAAGATATGAGAATTGCCAATATTCAATTTTGATTTATGACTGATATTTATATAATAGTTAATTATCAAATTACAATGTACAATTTTTAATAAACATTTTAGACAATAAAGGTTAAGTTGCCACACGTGATAATGGCTGGCTTATCGGATTGAAAACTAGTGATTTTGAAATGTGAAAATCTTGGCTGATCGTACAGTATCGCGCCGGATCCATTGTAGGCGCTTCCGTATAAATAAACTAATTTGATTCCGCGAGCGACTAAATCGATTGGATTGGTCGGATAAAAAAGGATTGGATCGGAGCGGATCCATAGTAGGCGCTTTCGATATATTTCAGTAATTTGGTTTGCTTCCGACTTCTGATCGTATCGCATCGGATCCAATGTAGGTGTACCCTTAGAAACCACTGTTTCCATGTACATTGGAGGTCTTCATAAGAACTTAAGAAACTAGATAAAAAAAAAATATATATACAGTACATATATGCCAAATAGTAACAGTAATGATAAAAGTAATATTTAAAAAACTTTTTCGTTGAAAAAATCAGTATAATAATTAGCGCTAATCGGAAGAATTTTTTCTTATCGGATTATAATTAGGCTCGGGCTCCCTATGTGCCTAATTATAATCCGATAAATACATCGTGAGTGATGGTAACCACCATTTTACACACCTTCTGGTGGACGGCGTAACCAAGGATTTTTTGCTCTCATTTAAAATCACAGCTGCCCTCCTGCGAATCCATCATCTTAATTAGACTAGGTTGTTATGCTAGACTACAGATGATCCCTAAAAATAACTGGTTTAACCATATAGTTATAATAATAAACAAGGATTAATAGTAATTAATTCTCCGAAACTTTTTTACCCCCACTTATTTTTAAATGCTAGTTAATTTAATAACAAAATCGAATTTGAAAAATATTTATAAAGGGAATTGTATCATTATTTCATTTTTTAGAACCCTTTTCTATTTTGTTTTTTTAAATTTTAGGGTATTATTTTGTTTTATTTATTATTTTGCCATTCAGTGAATACTTCGCATAATTCACCTTACAGAATTTCTTATTTACATAGCCGTTAGGTTTGCCTGACCGTGTTAGTTGTTAATGCAAGCTTAAACCTCAAAGTCGTTGAGTATTGCGGGCATAGTATCGTTTACCCCGTGTCAACTTAAACGTTATTCCAATATAGGAATTATGAACAAGTGGAGAATACTTCTGCACGGATTTATTTTGGGATGCTATAAATAAATACATAAATCCTATCAACGCCGTAATCGATCTTCTCAATCGCTTTATGCAAATAAATCTGAATAAATAAATGCTTCAATCGTTATTTGCATTAAGGGACAAAAATACTTGTCAATATTTTATAAAATAATAATATAATATGAATGGTTTGATTTATGCTAATTTTATTTATGTTACAAAAGAATATCCGAAAGTTGAATAATAATAAAATTCATATATAAAAAGACCGATGTGCTCCCTGATCATTTCGGGCTGTCAGTGCCAGTACCAGTGCATCTATTATTAAATATTAACTGTAGAGAAGCTTTTTTCATACTGACTATTCTTAAAGAGAAAAAAAAATCATAATTTTACTACTGTATTTTCTATGGGCTCAACTGACATATAAAATTGGTAACGGTACTTTGGGACCTGAAAGCATTGCTCTCAAGTAGTCACGATTCCTAGCTTTCTATTCTGGAACTCGTTCCCTGTTAATTTAGATAATGGCCCAAAAGTGCACATAAAACATAATAATATGCTTCGGAGGAATGCTATTTAGTCAGACATTGAAAACATAAAGTACTATAAGTTTAAAAATATAAGATAAAAAAGAAAATGGCTTCAACAAAATATTTCGAGACCTCATAGTATTTATATATTTCTGCGTACTAAAGTAACTTTGACCCTGTCACATTGTTTTTTACTGAAATATATTAAATTGTATTTTAAACAAAATGAAAGTACATCGTTAAGAAAAAAAAACGAAAATTAATATATATTTTATTGCTAATCGTTTAGTGGTCACTGGGACGTTAAATGTACTGTCTACAAAACCGAAGATAATCGAAGACCGACTTTATTTTTTTTATAGATCAGTACCACTCCAAGCCAAGGCAACGATTGTGCAGGGAGGTGATATGTCCCAGATCCCACTCAACCTCCAAGTTTTTCCCCATTTCAGGGTAACATCATTCATTATAAAGGCTGGTTTAGCCGAGGAGGGTCTAAACACGCTCCATGTATGAATGTTAACAGATTAAATAATCTATCTGTTGTAATCAGATTCAAACCCGGTACCATCAGAGCATCAACTTAGTGCTATACTCGCTAGAATCACCCTTCTCCCTTAACCTACAATAACCTAAATAAGGGTTAACTTTATGTTTTTAACACTATACACCTTTTGAACTTTATTATGAAATAGTGATTATTAAAATTATTTAATAGAATAAACCATATTTTCAGATCTGAATGGAACTTAAACTACTTTCAAAAATAACAGTTCGTTCATTTCATAAACTACATATTCGCAAATGTATATTTATAAAAATTACAAAACCGTTAGTTTCTCCATCCTCATAAATTCATTATGAGATAGTGAAATTTGCATCTAATTCATGTTTATTCAATAATTTTCAACTGTATGGGGCGTATCACCAAATGAATAATTTGGCTTCAGCACTGTTGAGTTAAGCATTAAATTACCCCACTTAAAATGGCCTAAATACGAGATTTATGCACAAGCAGAGCAATGATGACCTATTTCCACGCCGAGCCGTATGTCCCTATTTTCGCTTATTAGAACAGTTATTAATTGTTAAATCCAGGCATTCCCCGGCCGCTAACGAACGCCCGGGACATGCGAGCTTGCCCGCGATTCGAATAAAAGAGGATGTGCCGAAGAGAAGGCCACTTGTACAAACACCCTCGCGATAAATCTGCCCGTGGTGTGTGGACAAGCAGTTTGTAATACTGAAACATGGCGATGCTGCCGTGCCAAGCACTGGCCCCCTCTGGCTTTGAACGGGAGGTCGTCATTAATCAAAGCCTCTTCAATCAGCGGGTTCGATTCCGGTTAAGGCTAAGACTTCATTAGGCATCACTGCCACGGTGTGGACAATGCCGTAATCATTCCATCCTACGTACCAAAAAAAATACCGAAACTTCCTCGAACAGATTTAGAAATCCAATTTTTCGCGCTAATAGTCAAGCAATTGGGTCTAATGGGAGCGCTGAGCTAGACTGTCAAAGGTCCTGGGTTCAAATCCCGATCGCTGACGCACTTTTATTTAATCTGTTAGCGGGTGGAGATGGATCCTATGGGATCTAGGACCATCCAGGTTACCCTGTCTCTATAAAGTGGGTACCCGAAATCTGGTGGTTGCGCATAATCTAGAGCAAATAAACTCCCTACAGCCCATTTCAAAGAAATAGTTCATTATCTACCTCATTCTGAACCCAATACCTTGGGTTACAGTGGTACAGTTTTTTTTTTAATTTATTTATTTATATATTGGGGATTTATAAAAGCTCTATTTAAAGATTTGATAAACAAAAGTAAAAACAAACTCAATAACATTTTACCTTCTATGTTAATTTGCGTCAAATTTTGTTGTTTGGTTTTAAGGACCAAAAATTTCTGCGGGTTATTATTCTTATTATTGTGTTCATAACTAAAGAAAGGCAATTTTAATTTTTCGATTGTATTATCTCATTACATTACCTAACATTGCATCACATTGCATTGTATTTTATTATATTATATTATACTGTTTTGTGAATTGCATTATAGTATGTTTCATAGTACTGCATAGCATTGCTTTGTATTGAGACCCTCCTGTCGCTCATACATCCTCTATAAAGGTGGTACCAAAACTAAGGGGAAAATCTGGTGAGTTAGCGTGGTCTAGGAAAAATCACCTCCCTGCACTACCGTAGTCCAAGAAACAGTACAGTCCCTACCGTGTAGACCTTCACGGGTTGTAGTGGTACAGTATAGTATATATAAATACTTTTTAAGTTGGTCTAGCGCGACACTTTTCCACCCAATTTCTGTTGGGTGCCAAATTGTTTTATCCTGGTTCTGAACCTGAAGCTTCTTAATCATAAAGGTACAAAGTATATATAATATTTTCGGAAATTATTCTGGAGGTTGCCGCTTTGAGTTGCGTCACAACAAGTTTAACTTTTCACTCATTTTCTGTTTAATATTTTTATTAGATCATGAGCTTTAGTATGAAAATGAGATTGTAATTATGGGAAATGTATATACTTCGGTAATGATTTCATCTAAAAATAAACAAAAATATATATTATATAGACTTCAAAATTTTAGTAGAAACTTTTATTTTGATGAAATGATTACCAAAATCTGCTCATTAACCGTAATGACAATATCTTTTCCATACTAAAGCTCATGTAACTTGTACTTTTGGAAAATATTAAAAGGGAAAAGAATAAAAAGTTCAAACTTGTTGGGACTCAACTCGAAGAACTTGTGAAATGATTGCCACAATTTATAAATATCTTTCCATTGTAAGATTTAAAAAAAAAAAACTGAATATTTTTGCTTTTGGCCATGTTTAAAGCATCCTGCAATAGATACAGTAAAGCTAAACTATACCTCATATAGAGAATTTTGATTACTTTAAGATGGTATAATGGGGGGGGGGTAAATGATTTACCTGTAATAGTTCTTGCATTTTTGGTTCCTTTCTAACAACGAACGTGGCTCTAAATATTATATTTCTGATTATCTGTATAAAAAGCGGACCTTCGCCTGCAAGAACTTTCTTGTTGCTCTTTTTCGATTCAATGGCTAAAGATGCATTCTTTAAAAGACTTGACAGGAGTGCTTAAAATTATCGTGAATATTAGAATCATTTTAATCATTGCGAAAGCTAAATTATTTACATATGTGCATGCAGTCACTATCTGTAGTATTTGAGATGTTCAGGGTCAAAAACGGATAACTCCAAAATTTCCAAAATTTTACTTTATCACATTTTTCGCTAGTTTAGATAGTAATAACTTCAGGTTCAGAACTGGACTAATACAGCGAGAAATAAGATCGCTAAATAAAGTGTTAAACTAAACTGTTTGACTAAACTAGCGAAAAATGTTAAAAAGTCATTGTTTGAAAGTCTCGCCTTTGATCCAGAACGCAACAAAGTCATAGTTATATAGCTTGTATAACTTTTAGGGGGTATATTTTACAAACTCCGTGATTACGGAATTCATCATACTGTGAAACTATTTGTTTAATGATCGCTAAACTATTTTTTTAAATTTGCTTCATTTAAACTACTTCTTTCAGTTCGTTATATTTGTATCCTTTCCATTTATTTCGTATTTATGTTTGTTCATTTAACGCCACTTTATGCTTCTATGGCTAATCGGACGATGCTACAGTGGGAGCTCTAAATTTTTCCTATCCAGGCTTAATTAGGATAGGGATTTTTAACGAGTATCTGACATCGTACAGGCTCGGGACCCCTCTTTAACGTCCCTTCCGAAGGACAGCATAACCAAGGATTTATTACTCCCTATAAAAATCCTAGGGGCACCTGCCAGGCTACGAGCCCGCGGTCAGGGGCTTAGTAGTTTGTAACGCTAATCACTAGACAACAGGTCGTTCGTATTTATCACTATTGTTATTTTTATTGTTTCTCATTTTCATTATTCTCCTGTACTTTCATGTTAAGTAATTTTTTATTATTTTAATAATTTTAATCATTACTAATTAAGCTAGTTATAATTTCTTGATATCATTAACCGGACGGATTTTTTTACTCGGAATTTTCTCTTCTGTAAAAGGGACGTAAAATGGTCTAACATAGAAACGTAATTGGCGTTGAACAATAAACATTCATTATTCTTAAACATAGATATCTTATGTTGTCAGAGGTGGCTTTGTAATTGTTTAAATTTTGGATGGGAATCGCTGGGAATTGGAAGTGTTTTATAAAAATCATTTTACATTCAGCATTCCATGGTGCAAATACGTTTAAACTTTTTAGTAGTATAGTTTAGTATAGTCTTTATTTACTCGTCATCTCGGTTTTATATGAAAAATAGATCTCAGACTTTAGGAATATCGAGTTTATAAACACTTAGACATTTTACCAATAAACCATAATAGGATGAATGAATTTTATTACAACAGCCAGCTCATAAACTTTACGGTAGCCAATAGCATTTTATTACCAAGGACCGGTTCCTAAAGGTAGTGATGCAGTAGATGATTCTAACGTACAACTTAACAAGTTCGAGGACAACATTTCGGTCATAAGTTGATGCCCAAGACTTCATGAGATTTTTTCTTTTCATGAGATACATATATGTATTAATTATTATTAATTATATAACATACATATTGTATTAAGCATATATATATATATAAATTTATATATATTGTTACGGGCAACAGGGTATTAAAATGAATTAAACTATTCCTTAATTAAAGATACTAATATTTATTAACAATGTGACAAAAAAATACAATTAAATTATTAAACTGATATAAATTTACAATAACAATATTTTAAATATTTACTATCTTGGCCCAACTCCTATTTAATTATTACAATAATATAGATATTACTAATACTTAATATCTTAACTATTTACATAAGCTTGTACAAATACCATAAAATTACAACTACTACTTAACTAATTAACTACTACTAATTAACACTTACAGTTCACTAATTAAAGTCCCCCGACCTTAAGATTCTTCAAATATCGCAAACTGACACACAGTAATAAACAGAAACGGTTTATTACACTCAAAAGACTGTCACAGTCTACTGATACACTTATTACACTGGCCGGTTCAACACTGAATAGTTTATCACACTGACACTCACTTATTACAAGTTCATCACAGTGCCTGGCCTACTCTCTGACTGACCCACTCTAGGCGAGGGGGTATTTAAATAGGCAAGGCCGAACATTCTAGAACACGGAAGTAGGGGAGACTATTCTGGGATTCTGGGATGACGAGAACCTTCTTGATCTCTTCCGAGAAAGAGAAGGCGGTTCTACTATGTTCGAGAAGGTTCTAATCCAATCTTAATTTCTCACTTATATTACTTTAAGATTGTCTAATGGGAACATAATGAAATACGAAATTTGACCGTGATCTGTATGACCTTTTGTTTTCTTTTTTAGACTATTAATTCGCCCTTGAAGTTTCCTACTACATTCTTGTAAATCCTGCATAGCTTTTATGTTTACTTCAGGCCGAAGTACAATTTAGGAGTCACAAAGCGGTTTATAAAAAACCCATTATAAAAGACTTAGTAGTTTACAGTTATCACGAATATTAGAACCATTTGAGATACTGAGGAAAGCTATATGTACTATAAATGAATAATTTGTATTTGGAAAATCTAAACATATTTTCTTTTAAAATGACATTACAATTGATTTTTTAGGAATTAAATTGCCTAAAATTATTTATATACATATATATTTAAAAAATTTTTGTACCACTACAACCATTGAACGCAATACAAAAATATATCCAAGTCGACCAATTAATAAATTACACATTTAATGGTAATTCCTATCCATTTTTTTTTTTGCTTAATAAAGCATAAAGTGGCGACCGGACCTGAAAAAAAAACTGTACCAATACAACCCAAGAAGGGCTCCAGTACATGGTAGAAACTGCACTGTTTGCAGTAGCGACTGTTCGTAATCATAATTGGATAATCAGCATATGACCTAATCATGAGGGAATGATAACATGAGTCATGGGGAGGGATAGGAACCCAACAGAAGCTATTCCCAGATTTTTTTATCTTATCTTTGTTAGTTGAGGAAGATGCCTCCTTCTCGTAGTCATAAGCATACATGTCGTCTGCAGCCATATCTCTAATCAGGATGTTTATATGTTCGTGTGAGCTACCGTAAATCCTTCGATAAGAGCCCTTGTGTGTCAACAGTTCGTCAACTGTCACTTGGTGATATTAATACATAATTTTTGTTTCGTTAGTCACATATCGAGATGGATTTTTTATGATTCGAAATGCAGTTGACTGGAAATTGAGGAGTCATTGGAAGTACCGTATATCTTTGCGGTGATTTTGGTTGAAGTGTATGTATTTTATTTCTGCCTGAATTCTATTTTTATGGTTTAGATAAAAGTTAGATACATTTGCTAATAAGTTTGTTAAAGGATTTTCGTTTCATTTATCCATCCGCTGAAGCAAAATTTGAGATTTATGGTGTCCAAGCAAAGGATTTGATTGTTTTCGATTTAGACTAGAGGACAGTAATTTTTAACACGATTTTACTTGGTGCCACTACATGTTCGTTTGTATGTAACGGAAGCTTTGAAACCAAGGCCAACTTAAAAAAAATCGGATTAAATTAAAACCTTTCTTCTCCAAGATCGGTGACAATAATTTATTAGGTTTGTCTTATTATCCTGACCAGGATCATCAGGATTAACAATTTTTCATACTTGAAGAAACGGTAGTGTCTTGTGCCAAGAACTAAGGTGTGTACTAAGGCAATCATAACTAAATATTTGAGACAAGCATATAATTGCTGGCAGGATCAACTGGAGAGTTTCGAATATTTTGCAACAAAAAATGAATAATATATAAATTTTATTGTTTAAAAATAAAATTAAAATACGCTTTTATTAGCTACCCGAACTAAAAAATAGAATATGATATGAATATTAGTTTTAAAAAACTAAAGATTGCGCGTTTGTAGCTATCTGAACTGAAAAGTAGGTAATAAATAATAGTTTAAAATCTAGAAAACACACGCTTTAATACGAAACATAATTAAAAAAGAGGAAATTGTTTTCAATAACTTTAAAATAAGAATTTATCAATCCAACGGCGCTATGGTCCTTGGAGGACCTTAGCTTCCTCAGTGATCCTCCTCCACTCCGACCAGTCTTCGGCTGCCCTTCTCCATCTGCCGACACCCAATGTCCGTAGGTCCTCCTCCACCGAAGACCCGCAATGTGGGTTGAAACGTTGCCTTTAAAATTAATAGTTCTCTTTTTTTAAGAGATTTTTTTCTGACCTCCACCCCGATCAGTTTCTTCCTCATCTCGTATATACATATAAAGTCAACTGATATGATTCAAACATACATATATAATTTATTATAATTATTGTTACCTATGTGGTAATTCATAATAATAATAATAATTATGAACCATAAAATATATATATATATATATATATATATATATATATATATTCAGTTCATTAATAAAGGTAATGCATATATTCATCTTAGAAAACCATATTTAAATTCAGTATGTTTTATTTTCATTTATACAAGGAAAGGAAGAAAAAAAGTTATAGCGGAAATTAATTTTATTTCCTTCTGAATAACTCGAAAAGGATAAGGAAAAAGAACATTTTTCACAGAAAAATAAAAATTCAATGGAGGGCCCAAGAGATGATAAAAAAATTAACTTGTATTGAAATAGGTCTTTTTTTTTAATAAAAATTATGTCGCCTTTTTTCACCAAACCATTCGTTTCTTTTGAATATTAACAACAAATATGAGCCGTTTATTTTGAAAGTGGCCTACCTCCATTTATCTTCAAATATTTAAGGGTTTGCGTTTCGATGAATTTAAAAATATACGTATAAGATACTAATGAGTCATACTGCTTAAGTGTATCTAAGGCTGTTAAATTTATGGTTCCAATTAAAATGTTAACAATTATTAAGTGAATAATGTATGTTTTCTTATCAAGAATGGAGTTAGGCAAAAATTTTAAAAACGGAGTTAGGTCACTTTCAAAATAAACGGCTCATATGTTTCCGTGCGATAATTTCGATAAAAATAAAATAAAACTTTTCACTATTACTCCTTCTGAAAGTCAATTGGTATTGTTACGGGCGCCGGCAGGAAGACGGAAGCAAGGGGATTAGCGGCTTAAATCCGTCGGCGGGAGAAGTTAAAATAGGATTAGGACCGTTCTAGATCGTCTCCTTTTGTCGGAAAAAGGATTAAGAATATTCCAGAATTGTCTGGCCCCTCCGTGTTCTAGAATGTTCGGCCTTGCCTACTTAAATACTTCCCTCACCTCGAGCCAGTCAGTCTTAGTCTGAGCGTAGACCAGAGAAGACCTGTGATAAGTGAGTGTCAGTGTGATAAACTAGTCAGTGTTCAACCGGCCAGTGTAATAAGTGTATCAGTGAACTGTAACAGTCTCGCGAGTGTAATAAACTGTTTCTGTTTGTTACTGTGTGTCAGTTTGTGATAATTGGAGAATCTTACGGTCGGTGGACTACTGAACTGTAAGTGTTAATTATTAGTTATAAATTGTAGTGTAATATATTCATAGAAACTATTGTAACTAGTTAAGCTATCTAGAATTAGTAATATCTTATAATCTTTAGAATATTGTCATTATAAATTTATATTAGTTTAATAATTTAATTGTTAATAGTTTAATTGTATCCTTTTTATCATATTCTTAATAAATATTAGTATCTTTAATTAAGGAATTGTTTAATTCATTTTTAATAACCCAGTATCCCGTAACAGTATTTAGACGTTTGTTTACTTTACGGTTGTATAGTTGGAACATGAAACAATTTTATGGTGATCGGCTCGTATTTTAACGAAATCGTGACTTTTTGATTAGGAAAAATATTATATACAAAATTCCCACAGTGAAATCAGATCATGGATCATAAAAGCATTTTAGTTTTTAGTTTTTTGTGCTCAACATGGTCCTGAAGTATTCAAGTTTTTATGCGGTGTAGCCTGCACATCAGTTTACCCTCCTGTTGAATACTGACTAGATTTTTACGAGGTGATTTCATAATTTAGCCTGCCAACCGTCCACTTCAATATGGCTTTGTGATCACATCTACATTATTTACTAACAATGATTTCATGATCCACTGTTCCAGCTTCTGTAGCAACCAAAATTCTTTAGGAAGTATACCTTGAAAGTAATGTGAGTAGATGCTTTGTAATGTACAATTGTATCTGGGAAAATATAAAGGAAAATTTAAACTTTAGTTTACATTTATAATAAAACGCTCACGTTTATTGAACTATACCATGACGACGCTTTGCTAAAGAAAAAAAGGGAATAAAGGCTTTTTTAGAACAATGCTACATTTTTTGACATTATAAGCAAACAAATTAGCTACAATTATACTTATTTAAATTTAAAAACTGTATGTTTAAAATACATCCATTAAATGTACTATATTTACTTTTTACTTGAACGAGATAATTGTATTCTTCTTTGCTTATGAAATTTCTATTAAACAATAGAACAAAACACAAAGTTACTTTTACTAAATTATTTAATTTTTCCTAACTTTATTCCTGTAACAGACAAACATAGAAAACAAACATACATATATAGAATGTATGAATGGATGAATCGCTTTATCTGATCTCAAAGTACTTAATTATAATTTACAAACCGATTTCTACACATAAAATACCGGATAATCAATTATGTCACTATCAATAAACAAATTATTTTATCTCCAGCTGTTACAATAACATGTGTTTTTGGCTCAATTAATTAGGACTAAAGTACGTCTATTCTCCCTGTGCATTAGAAATTGAGTCAAAAAGTTAACTTTATTCCCTAGGGAACAAAGTAAAAAGATGACAACCTAATGCTTCTAAATAATGTAGGTTTTGTACTGAAAAATTTCAGGGTTAGGTTGGTACACCTGTCACACCGGCCATTGAAATCAGATGTTGTTTCGAAACACCAAAACTGATCAACAGAAGTTCATCTGCGTTCAGGTTGTGTAAGTTATGGATCCAACACATATTGTACAAGAAACAAATAATGTTATTTCAAATTTATTGTCAGCTAAATCAAGTCAGATTTATAATAAAACGTACGATACTATATAAATACTATAGCGTATAGTTTGCCTTTTTATATCTCATCTGGAGATAAAATCTTGTATGCTCCTCGGGACTAAATTGATCATTATTCCCAGCAACACTTTACTCCAATAATAAACTCGATAAAGGGAATAAACTCGATTGTTCCCTCGCATTCCCTCGGAACAAACTCGAATTGTACTCGAGCGAATGCGAGGACATATAGCTGAGGGAATATTGATCTTCTTTAGTCCCACGGTGCATAAATAAATATTGTTTATATTCTTTTTACCACAACATCACTTTCTAAGGAAAAAGTGGAGTATGACTATGATTTCTCGCAATAAGAGAAGTCAGTTACGTTATTCCTATGTTTCTTTTGTTACATTTTTTACACAGTCACCCTTTCCTAGAAAAAACACTATCTTATCATTTCGGTGACTTCAGTAAATGACCTATATCTAATAATAACACGTTATGTATTTATATTAAAAAAGTAAATATATAAATATAAATATTTATGTATTTATATAAATATTTATAATAATAATAAAAATATTTATTTAAGAAATTATACAAATGCCATTTGGCTCATGTATTTTCGTATAAATATTTATATAAATATAAACATATTTATATTACAAAAATTAAAACAGGTTATTACATTATAAATATATTTTTCATTTAATTTTATACGTAAAGTGATCAAATGTAATAATTCATCAATTAGAGAATTTTTCCCTATATATTTGTATAATTAATTGATATAATAATATTTTTTATTAATAGTATTGAATTAATAAAAAAAATTGTTTAAATCTTTTTAAAATTAACATTAATTAAAATTAACGAAAATGAACTTCTGAAAGGTCACATATTAAATTTACAGTTAAATGTGAATCTTGGCCATATTTCTTAGGACTTGATGGTTCTAACATGATGTTAATCGACTTCATGGGAAAGATTCTGATTATCTATCAGAATATTATCTATAGGGTGGCATGGATCGATTATTGGAGACAATGGTCAGGAAAAGTCTGGTCGGAGAATAATAAAGTTTCTTAATTATAGTCATTAACATTCGAATTGTTTCTTGGCTAAGTTAAAAAAACTCCTTTGATATTCTCAAGCTGATGCATATTTAAATCATTTACAACAAATGTAGAACAAGAAGCAGTGTGTAAAAAAAAAAATCATTAAGGGACTTATTTTCAATCGATGTGACCGACACAATAATGATTATAATGCAGTAGAAAAAAATCCCCAAAAGCGATTCGGCTGTAAAATACTATTAAAATACTGGAAAAAGTTCCGTTTTTTTTTGTTTTGGAGTGACGTTGTTATTTCTGTTTGGATTGTTGATGTGCTGTATTTGACTTCTTTGATTTGAATTTTTTTTGTATTGTTACTGGTACTGTGTGAAGATTAATTAAAATATTCCTAAATTAAAGATACTAATATTTATTAACAAAGTGACAAAAAGAATACAATGAAATTATTTACAATTAAATTAATAATAAATTTACAATAACAATATTCTAAAGATTATAACCTAGGCCTAACTCCAATTTAATTACTAAAATAATATAAGATATTACTAATTCTAAATAGCTTAACTATTTACATAAATTTGTACGAATACTATAAAATTACACTACAGTTTACAACTACTAATTAACACTTACTGTGTGAAACGCGGTTGAAAATTAGAAAAAAAAAAAATAAATGATAAAATTAAAAACAAAACAAATTAGATTAAATTAAAAACAAACATATTTAAACTGGAATACGATGCTACCCGGTAAGTCGTCATCAGACAGTATGGCAATAAGGTAAGGAAATAATCAGGCAAGGAAATGAAAACTGACTCACCGAATCTTGCCGGACAATCCTCTCCTTACTGACGTCTCGTAGGTTTGAGATCACCGCGGTGGCGTACGTCCAATACCGGTCCTCTCAATAAATAAATAAAAATAAAACATAGGAAGTGGCGGTGTAACTTAAGAGGGATAATCAAAGGAGCGGTGTAGAATAAGCGGTGACCAACAGGTTCAGGAAGCGGTAAAACAATAATAGATGTAGGAAAATGCGGGGGAGAAATTCGGTTCTACAAGCGGGGGGCACCTAGTTTCAGCGGAGGTATACAATAGACTAGACTCCGGGTAGGGGGTTATAATCCTATTAACTGTAAACACGTTCACCCGGGATTATACAGAAATTATAACTCAAAGTAAATAAATACAGAACTAAACACTTACAGTTCACTAATTAAAGTCTAACGATCGTAAGATCTCCAAATATGACAAACTGACACACAGTAATAAACAGAAACAGTTTATTACACTCCCGAGACTGTCACAGTTCACTGACACACAAGTTTATCACACTGCCTGCTTTACTACTGACTGAATGACTGACTAGTGGTTCGCGGCAAGCTGTATACATAGGCAGGGTCGAACGTTCTAGACGCGTGGAAGTGGGGGAGACCGTTCTCGGATCTTCGAGAATCTTCTTAATCTCCCCAACCGAAGGGCTTAAGACGTTAATCCCTTCCGCCTTTCTCTCTCTGACCGTAACAGTATATATCCTGGTGACGCCTAAATCGATGAATGTTGACCGGTTGTCTTGTATTTTAGGGACTTAATTATTTGTTAGGATTCCCGATTTCATTCCAATTATAACTAATCTTCACTTATACATACAAAAATGTACGTAGTAAGGAAAATTATCAAGACATTGAATAGTGAGTATTCTACAGAAATACAGGTTTCTATATATAAAAAGATCTCATACACCCAAATACTCGAATAAAGTAAAATTTTATGCGTGTTCATTAATTTTACATCGTTACATCGATCTAAAATTAACATTGAAAAAGTCTAACAGGTAAAATATTAAATTCGACATTTTTAATGAACATTTTAAATTTTATTCTTCTAGTATTTTTGTTTAAATTATGCTTATAATAGTTTATAAAATGCTTAATAAAAAGCTGTACCTCTATAACCCGGGTTAATTACATGGTAGTAACAATACTATTCAATGAACAACGGTTGTGCAGTGAGGAAAAGCCAACGGAATTTTTTTTTTGTGAACGAACCAAAGACTTCAAAAGTAGTGACGTCATCACACACTCACTCACACACACACGCACACATTAATGCTATAAATGGTTATAAATAAATGAAAATCATATTGTTAAGAAACTATTTATTTTAATGACATAATCTATATTCTTATGGCTTGTGAAAGTGATTCAATCATACTATTGTATTATAATTGATTTCAGTTGCAAAACAATGGATCACTTATGATGATTCATGTTACATCCAATCATTTCTATTTTTACAAACTATTTAATGTTTTTTTCTTTATGATCCTTAGGAGGCCTGTCAATTTCTATAATGGTGTATGTAAAACTAGTTTATAAAATCAGCTGAAGTAACTCATACGGAATGCTTATAGTTGCATCAGGATAGGGATAACTCATTGTATGGACATTGCGTACTTAACTAAAGCCATTGGTTTCGAAGCCGGGTGTGAAAGAAAACTGAAAGAGAAGGGCTGAGGACTTACCCTATACGAACTAGACCTCCCCTTCTTAGGATCACTCAATCTTTAAAAAGTATATATCCTTAAATGAGGAAAAACCTAGACGTGGAACATGGTAATTTTTACCAAAATCACCTCCGTGCACAGCTGTTAGCTTAATAATATCGTACCAAAGCCATTGACGTGCATACCAAATATTATAGGTACTTTGAAAGTGGCCACATTCAAATCCGAGGAGCAAGGAAGACACCGGTAGTGAATAACATTTGTTGTAAGACAAAAAAATTGAAGGTATTATATTGCTATAATAAACACTAAACTTAATTTACTTATTATTATATTATTTATTAATGGGCTCTACAGCTTGAAGAGCCTCTGCTAATTTCTTCCGCCATTGGCCTAAGTCCGCCGCAAGACGCCTCCAGCGGTTTATCCCGATCGCCATAAGATCACCCTCCACATCGTCGCGCCACCTGAGGCGGGCCTCTCTCTTAATCTTGAGCCCTCATTCGGTATCTCATACATCATCCTTCTTGGAGTTCTCGTTGGGTCCATTCTCTTCACATGCACCAACCATCTTAGTCGTTTGAGCTGGTCTTTTATTATATCAGGCTCTTCGTGTAGGTCCCTTAGCTCTTTATTGGACCCGATTCTCCACTTGTCCTCTACTCTGATAGGCTCAAACATTTTACGCAGGACTTTTCTTTCCCATACTTCAAGGATCCTTTTGGAGTTTATTGTCAGCGACCAGGCCTCGCATCCGTACGTCACAATTGTTCTCACAAATGTTTTATATATGAGACACTTTGCCTTTCTTGACATCCTTATACAGCACAATATTTTCTATATGCCAAAGTTTATTCTACTGTAGCTCTAATGGGTTATAAAGTAAGTTATTATATTTTACCATCATTAAAATGTTGTTTTGTAAAAATTGTGTTTCATTTTATGCCGAAAAATAAACCTTGTTATTACATCGTTGTAGTTAGACCACAGTGTGGGACTCAAACCCTCCAATCATCCATCTTATTTCTTCTCTACCTCTCAATTAAATGTCTGCTTTTCCAACATCAGGCTTCATGATGCTCTCCTAGGAAGTTAGTCGATTGCTGAAATGAATGGCCATTGGATAATGGATGATTAGTCTTTTTTTTTCTTTTTTCAATAAATAATTAAATTCTATACATTAAGCAAGTAAGTTATTACATCCTAGCTCATTTATATATTTGTTGTTTTTAATTTATTTATTTTTTAGTTTCATAGTATTTGCCATGATTCGTACTTTTTATTTTATTTTTCTCACGAAAAGGCCTTAATAACCACGCGAATGTCATAACTAATGCTTCTTCTTCATCAGTTTCCTCTTTTCTCATATGTCCATATATTTTTATTTTATTATATTATATTTTTTATTTACTTTTTTGACACTTTATAAAAACTTTATGATTTATATTTTTTAGCCTTCTGACCAGATATATATTATGTTTCTTTTTCTGCTCATGTTTGTTATTTTAAAGGGACTTACCCCCAAATTCATTTACTATTCTATTATATTGTAAGAATCATGTTCTTGTCTGTTCATTTAACGTCACTTCATACCCCTATGGCTAATCAGGCGATGTTAGAGTAGGAGTTCTAAATTTTTCTTTCTGATTATAATTAGGAAAGGGATCATTATTAAGTATCTGACACTGCACATTCTTGGGGCCACTATTTTCCGAAAGAAGGCACAGCTAAGGATTTTTTACTGTCTTTAAAAAATCCTAGAGCCAACTTCGAAGCCGCCACTTTGGACCTAGAATGTTAAGATAACAACTACACCACAGATGACTCCATTATTTTGTTCCTACAGATGGACAAGTTGGTTCCTAAAATGCCTTAATCCGTCTATTAATATTATAGACAAAAATTATACACATGAAGTATTGAGCGAGTGGTAGCCCACTGCATCATTTTGCCTCTGGTCTGGCATTTGACATTATTAATATTCATTTGACGCTTCCTCTCGATCTGGAAAACCACAGTTGCTACAGAGGGAGGAGGGAAGGAGAAACCATATGGTCTTTGCGGTCGTGAAAACTTATTTGGTTTCCGAACGACACGAATTATTGATGAGTTTGGTATTTATAACTTATGGTATTACTTTAACTTCGTACATAGTAGACTATTTTAAGGTATTTTGGCAGAATAATATTACATAACTTGAGTTTTTTTGATCTCGATATAATTTAACTTAAAACGTTTACAATTCATTTTAGCTTTTTCACAAATCCTATCATGTTGAAGATCAAAAAAATTAATTATTCATCCCCTAGACTATTTTAATCAGAGGATCGACTTTAAATTTAATAATAATAAAATTGAATGAAATTGAAAATCTAATTAATCAAATAATTATTTGGTTTAGAAAAATGGTTCCACAAATGGAAAATTGAAATTAGTAATCAAAATTGGCCACTATACTACACCTTCTAATATTTATAAACGTAATCTGGGACTGTCCTTGAACAAAAGATTAACATTGAAAATACATTCAAAATTAAAGGATATTACTTCCATAAGAAGTAATAAGAAGATACAAACAACTATCACATCTTCTGGATTAAAGATTATCGCATCACTTACGAACAAACGACTAATATACTACGCTATACAACACTACACTTCACATACGGAGCATAACTTTAGGGTTCAGGAGATATCAGAAGATAGATAGAAAAGAAGATACAAACCACACAATATTTTGTTTATTTCGAATCACACTATACACGACATAAACATTCCCACAATAAAATTATATATTCCCAGGAAATAGACAACATTTCACTCGTCGACACATGACCACAATTCTATCGTTCTTTCTCTTTCCTACTCTGTTACCCGGAAGAAGATTAAAAAAGACTATGACCAATAGAGGCTTGTTCAGACACCAAGTTCAAAAATTTCATATTCCTGCAAATTCAGGAGAACAAATAGATGGGATAAAATTTACTGTATGCGATATTATACAGGTACAAATATATCATAAAACTTATTTGGTGTTTTTTTTACTGCATCTCCCCCCCCAACTATCTCTGTTTTCCTTTATATCATAAAACAATTATAATAATTTTCATAATTGTTTAATTATAAATTTGGAGTCATTGTTTTTATAAATTTATATTACTGTGTTGGTGTTTAACGTTTTTTGGTACTCCTGTTTGGGCAGTCACGTCATCTCTAGTTTTAACGAAACGTTTCACTTATATTCTTAACATTATCGCTTCTGTACTTTTATTTTATACTCTGGGTCCTATATTTCTAAATAAGCGTTCTATCATTCTAATCCTCGATGATTTGCTGAGTGGAATCCAGTTTAATTAATATTTCGTGTATTTTTAATTGAACATGCAAATCAAAATATGAATTACTAGGGATTGTAATGTACTATCCTGTATCTAAGTCAACAAATATGAATTAAAGTTTTGAATTCCAAATTTAACTGTTGCGTTTCCAAAAATTTTCACACCGTTGGTGGAGCCGGCAAAAAGTGAAATAAAAAAACTGGAGTATGTAATTTTGCCAGCCCATCCGTATTATATATCTAAATCATAATAGGAACCTCCTTTAAAAATTAACTCTGGAGGCATTGTTTTTGAGATTCGGCTTGGGGAGGTGGCGGCCCCATCGTGCGGCCTCTAAGCAGCAGTCAGCCTCAGGTCCTCCAGGCTGGGGGAACAGTACACTCACATACACACAGTACACTGCAACAAAAAACTACACTCACCCCTACACTACAGACAAAGGTCATTAACAGTATACACCCTAGAGCAACCTCCCCTAGGAAGCCGCTTCCTATCTTCCGGATAGGGATGCATGTTTGCAGACATAAAGGTGGAAGCCCAACCAGCAGACTAGGATACGGAGAGAGGGTTGATAGCTCCGCTGCTCGAAAATGAATTATCTCGAAACGCCACTGGAAAGCCTCGGGCGTGCTCAGATTTAAGGGAAATAGACTTGGCATCCCCAAAATGATTTTTAATTTTGGATATTGGAACGTATTTGTATTTGTATTGAACGTACTTGAACTGTTCCTAGATCAAATAGACCACCATAAGCTTGACCTTGTTGCCATACAGGAAGTGGTATCTTGCAGTAGCGTAATAACTTTGTCTACTACAGCTGAGACGATAAGCTACTCGAGCTTGGTACTGGGTTTGTGGTGAGAGGTGTGAACAGGTAGCTTGTAATTGGATTTACACCCATCAGCCCAAGAATATGTATGATCCTTATGATTTTATAACAACATAGTATTTTGAGCGTTAATGCAGATGAGGAGGAGAAAGTCCTCTTTTATGACCTGCTAGAAAGAGCCCTCGACGCCAAAGTCGGGAGGGAGGACATCTATGCTCCAACTATCGGAAAACAGCCTCCTTGAAGCTAGCACCTATAACGGGGTTCGGCTTCTCAGCTTAGCAGCGTCCAAGGACCTTGTCATAGGCAGTACTCTCTTCTCCCTCAAAGAAATTCATAAAGGTACGTGGGTCACTCCGGATCGATCAGTGGTTAACCAAATCGACCATATTTGATCGGGAACCGACACAAGTAAAATCTCCTCAACACGTGGGTGTTTCGAGGAGCCAATGTGGACTGAGACCACTACCTTTCTATAGCACACCTTACAGCCAAGATCTCAAAACCTAGACCGAACAGCGGGAGGCATATGGGTAAAAGATTAAACCTGGAGATACTTAAAGGCCCAGCCCTAATGAACCAGTACTCCGTTGAGCTTAACCAGGCATTACAATCGAGATTGGGTGTGGTTCGGTGGAAGAACAATGGAAGGTCCGCTCCAGAGCCTTGGACGAGACGGCAGCTGTTACCCTGGGGCCAGCTACAAAGGAGTCCCACTTCCCGTGGTTTGATGACGACTGCAAGGATGCAACTCGCGAGAAAAACATAGCATACCGGACCATTATACAGAGGGGAACGAGGAATAGAGTAGAAAGAAAAGGGACTCCACCGCAGGAAAAGGAGACAAAAAGTGCGCGAAGAGCTGAAGAAAATGTAAGAGCTTCAAGGAAGCAAGGAATTGACGGAGTTTTTCCGCCGGGTCAATAAAATCAGGAAGCCTTTTTCCAGTGTTCAGGCCTATTGCCTGGACAAAGAAATCAACTTCCTCACTGATAAATCAGAACTTCTAGCGGAATGGAGGAATCACTTCCAAGATCTCCTGATGGACTCTCATCAGAACGCCAATGTCGAGAATGCCGACCAGCTAGTGGCCGGTGAAGAAGACATTGAGATAGAGTTCGAACCGCATAGCGAGGACAAGAGGAAGCCCTCAGCAAGCTTAAGGACCACAAAGCTCCCGGTTATGAAGACACTTTGCGGAACTGTTGAAATACGGAGGTGGTGAAGTAGTGAAGGTACTTCAGGATCTTCTTGCAACAGTGGGGGCGGATGAAGTGCCCTCTAATTGGAAGGGGTCGATTATCTGCCCTATCCAAAAGAAGGGTGACCGCTTGGTATGTGGCAACTACAGAGGCATATCCTTGTTGACTTCCGGATACAAAGTCTGTTTGCTCACCTGCTTCCCTATGCAGAGAGGGCGATTGGCCATTGGCCCCTACCAATGTGGATTTTGTAGCGGGAAATCAACTACTGACCAGATCTTCAGCTTGAGGACCATACTAGAGAGAGGACATGAATATAAGCTGAAGACGCACCGTCTCCTCATCGATTTCAAGGCAGCATATGACAGCATCGACCGCGAAGAGCTTTACCGAGGATTGGAGGAACTCCGAATCCTACGGAAGCTCATACGCCTAGTTAGGCAGACGATGAATGCGGTGATGTGCTCGGTGTGCGTCAGTGGAAATCTGCCTGGAGAATTCCATGCGACTAAGAGGCTACGGCAGGGAGTTGTCCTTGCCTGCCTTCTTTTCATTATTGCCCTGGAGAAGGCTGTGAGGGATTCTGGCGTGCAGGTTGGATGGACAATCTTTAACCGGAATGCACAAATCTTAGCCTACGCGTATGATGTAGATATCGTTTCTCACTCTCTACAGCCTGGCAGACAGGAATTCTTGGCGCTGGTGGGTCCTGCAAAGAGACTTGGTCTTGACGTGAACCAGGCAAAGACCAAGTACATGGTGACAGAAGAGACACCAAGGCGGGTTGAGATGGTGGCCTTTGGGAAATATATGTTTGAACACGTCTCCGATTTTGTATATTTAGGCTCAACGGTGACCCAAAGTAACCAATTAGATGTTGAAATTGGAAGAAGAATTGTCTCTGCCAACTGGTGCTACTTTGGTCTGAGTAAACAGCTTGGTGGCCGCATACTCTCTCAACAAACAAGTTTGCACCTATAAAAGACCATCATTCGTCCTGTCCTGATGTATGGCTCGGAAATCTGGACAACAACAAACACGGCCTGCGAACAAGACCTCCTCCTGTTTGAGCGAAAAATCCTTCGCAGGATATATGGAGGAGTGCTGGTGGATGGAAACTGGGCCAACAGAGCGTTGGAAATGTTCATTCGAACACATTTTTGGAAAACGGCACCCAAAGTGCGGATAGCTTTCTCATATCTAAATATTGATTTAATACTGTTACGGGAGCGGGAATTGGCGATTCCTGGAAGAGAACAAAGCTCCCTTGTCGGCAGGTTAAAAGAGGCCTTTTCGCGAAACTTCGAGATCCGTCCCGTATGTTCTAGATCTGGCATTCTGTCTATTTAAACAGCATCTCGGCGCGAGTACGGGGAGAGTGTTAAAGCACACGGTACGGTTAACATCGGAAACAGTGATAAGCCAGTGACAGTTTGTGAGTGTAATTGTGTGTCAGTTTGTTATATTCTGAGATTCTTACGGTCGGTGGACTATAATTAGTGAACTGTAAGTGCTAATTAGTAGTAATTAATTAGTTAAGTAGCAGTTGTAATTTTATGTGATCTGTACAAGCTTATGTAAATAGTTAAGCTATTTAGGAATAAAAATATCTTATATTATTGTAATAATTCAATAGAAGTTAGGCCTAGATTATAAATATCTAAAATATTGTTATTGTAAGTTCATTTTAGTTAATAATTTATTTGTTAGTAAGTTAGTTGTTAGTAATTTAATTGTTAATAGTTTAATTGTATTCTTTTATCACTTTTGTAAATAAATATTTGTATCTTTGATTATGGAATAGCTTAATTCATTTTTAATACCCAGTAGCCCGTAACAATACGTAACAAACACGTTCTTTTGACGTGTCCATAACCTCTGCTATCTATCTCACTTTAATTCGGCATTCATCTAGCCCCATTTGGTGAACTTTGGCGCTGTTCGGCAGAAACTTTTCAGACATCGCTCGTAGTTTTCCAGAAAATTTTTATAATATCTTCATAGTCATTTTATTCAATGAAATTTACAACTGTATTATACTAATGCAACAAGTAAATAGAATGATTGATACATATTAGCATGAAAGACTACCCAGTGGCAGTACTCAACCTAGAACAAGTTCAAGGTGTAGTCCTATGTACTGGGCCTGTTCTACTGGAATCAATGGGATTTTATTAAACGATACAGGAGGGCAGGAAGTCGTTGGTTTACGACGGAGGGTAAAGGTAATTTGACGGGATTTGTGAGAATTTATTTTAATCCTCCAGTTTTGACACCATTTTTCAAGGTCAGTGATATGGGAGTTAAGAGTATAGGGTGCTATAACTATATAAGCGTTAACTGATAATAGACATGCCTCATTCGCTTAAGTGGTACGGATAGTATTAAGATGGTTTGAGATGTGAGCTGTATAAGCTGTGTAGAGGATTGGGCCGAGGATACTACCTTGAGGAACACCAGAAGATTGAGAAAAGAAGGATAAAAATACATTATTGTGATTTAATTTGAATGATCTGTTAGTGAAAATAATAATTATAACTAAAAAGTGGGTTTCTCTATTACGAAAATAATATTCATGTATAACGCAGGCCAAACTTCTAACAATAATGACCCATCAGAAGTTAAACTGATAACTTTGGGTACATCGTTCTTTTCCCTAGCTTAAGAATGGTATGTGTTCCATGCTATGTGGTAAATGTGTTCGCATACAAATGATCAAAACAGCTACCATAAGACGTGTCGAAAAACCTTGCATTCTTATCACGTCCGTCAATGTCGTTCAATATATAAGATCTTGCGCAAAAATGGCACTACAAACGGACATCGGCATTACGATTTATTTCGTTCTACGAATAGAATCACGCTCATATTTATTGTGGAACTGGAAATTTGAACTCTTTTTGTATAAATTGAAAGCACTTGAAAGCACTCGAGAACTTTCAATTAAGCCTACCTTGTGCAGGTAATTATTGCAAATTCCATGATTGTTCCTAAGCCTGCTGTATATGCTTTTATCATACTGCCCGTTGGGGTTCTCCCGATATTGATTCTGATAACTTTCTAGCTTATCTAATTTTAAATAATACGTTTATGGCATCTTGTAAATTAGCCAATTGTAGCGGAAAATTGTTGGTTTGTCTGTTTGTGTTTAATGGCGTAAAACCGTTTGCGCAGATGGCCTATGGCTATTATTATAGAGTTTTGTTTTATATAGTAGATAAATTACACACACAAAATTCAAACTGAAAAATGGAGAAAATTGAGATAATGCTATTTTTCAGTCAGTAGGCGATTTAGTCAATATATTATTTCATAATCTGAAATAGCAACTTCGCTGTCACCAAGTGCCTTCGATAAATTTGGGACTAGTCCTGTTTTATTTATTATTTAAAGGTAATAATTACATTAATCAAAACTATTTTTAACTGTTAGAACGGTCACACAAAATTGGCCTGGAGGGGGAGCAGTTTTTCAATAATTTTTTAATGAGTGAATCGATTGTGACCCTATTTCTCCTCTGTAATCCGAGCAACCTTCTTTGTACGGCTGCAGCGGTAGGAAGTAGATCATGCTCTTACTGTTGTTTAAATATGTTTTAACTTATTCGGATGGCTACGTTTTCACATGGGTCGCCATCTCTCTGGTTTCCATTTTAAGAGATCTGGTGGACTGAGAACAATGGTGACTCGGCTAGGTAGCTTTTGATTGATGACCGCATAAAATGAATGAATATGACATACTTATAACTCTCAAGTATTGATACAGGGTTCCTGGTACATTTTGATACCTATTTTCTAGATTTTCCCACCCTACCGATTATGAGAAATCCCCTTGTGACTCAGTACCCTCCTATCTAGCTAGTACCTTAGTGAATCTGAAAGTGGAAGGTTGGTTCAAAAGTTTGTTCACAAAATTTAAGCAATGCCACGAACCATACCTCAGTACTTTTGCTGAATAAAATATTAAATGTTTTTCTTATTTTTTAAAATATATACATTATTTTACCGCTTTGTTAGTTCTGTTAGAATTATGGAACTCCAATCTTGCTAATTGAAAATAGTTATAAGGACTGATGACCCGATGTTTTGTGACAAATGATATTGTTAGATAGTTACATGTGCCCAAGAAAAACATTATGAAAACATCATTCCTTTGTGATATATGAAAAAAAAAATAGGCTTGGGGTGCTCAAAGAAACTGTTATCAATATCTCTGAATATTGATAATTTTAATTTTGAAAAGTATTTTCATTTTCATTCATAGGTCATTAATTGTTTATAATCAAAATTAAATATACTGTAATAAATTCGTAATAAATACACAAGTTCTGAAATATGTATTTTTTTATTTTTACTATTTCCTTCATTTATTTTATTTCTTATTTGTTTAATGTGATTTGAAAAAAAATATCATATTTTCGTTGATTGCATGAAATGCAAGGATGTTCATATAAATTATAACAAGCAATAAAATGTTTAAATATTTTATTTTGAATTTATTTATGAATTTTTAAATCAGATGGACCGTGTGCCAGATGTCATGTAGATCATGTCCATATATTTCTTGCACGCCCTTCGCAAACAAGAACTGATCTAGAATGGACATCCCATCAACCTAACCAGGGCCATCAAACAAGACCGGACAAGACGGGAGTGGACGAGGAGGGTGAAGACCTGTGGCTGGCGCAACTCGTGGCCTATAGCCTACTTTACGACTCCAACTTTAGAGCTCCATTGCCGCCATAGTGGAAATTCATTTTAACACCAAAACGGTAGGAGGGTCCCTAAAGCCCATTTTGCATGACATCAGGCCCGGAATAGCCTATTTCTGCTGAGGCTACTTGCAACCGTTCCAATTAATTTTATAATTTATATACCCGATTCTAAATTGCCTCTCCGGCTTCCGGTTACCAAGGGGAGGAGGGAATTCAAATCATATTATCCCCCCGTTGTTCCTAAGTCATTCTGTACATCAGATTTTGCCGATCGTATACAGAGGGGGAATTTCGCACAGTATTGTTTGAATAAAGTGTAAAATCTAAAAATTCTTATCAAATACATAACTGTAACATCAGATCATTTTCCATCCACATTCGAATCTATGTTTTTCTTACATCTCCTAACAGACAGATGATCTCCAATGATTTTTAATTAATAGCTCATGTCCATCAGAAGCATGAATTATTTTAATTTTCTTCACTAATAACGAAACTTTTTTTTTATGTGTGTTTATTTATTTTTTTAGATCTATTCTTGTTATTTTAAATTTATATTTTTTTTTTCTGGATCAGAACATACTTTTTAGTTTATATTTACTTTCAAATATTAATGTAAATACTATATGATTATTATGTAGCCTCTTGGCTAGATATATTCTACTATTTTTGCATATATTTGTCATTCTTAAGGGACCTGGTCCTAGAAAAAGATTTTTTATATTCTATTCTATTCAATATAATATGAGAAGAATCGGGATAGCTCAGTGGTAGAGCTCTGAATTGCTGTGCTGTAGGTTACGTACTGATACTGCTTTGACAGATTAATTCTTTAATCTGTTAATAACCGAGTGTGAATCCTGTGGGTTCTGGACAACCTCCTGCGCAGCCAATGATATAGAAACAGACTCAGCCATATACTGAATTCAAGACCATACATAGGTTGTAGGGGTACACATTTTTTTGTATGATGAGAAAAAAAAATAAGAATTTTAATATATTTCATAACTGGCACAATTAAAATATTTTTAATATGTTTAACCTTCAATCAAGAGTCACTTACACTTTTCTCTTCGGGAGGGTAAAGGAGTGTTTAGTTAGGATTCTGTTTTAATAAAATATTGGCCGTCCTGAAAAAGCTAAACCAATGAAACCGGGTCCGAGGAATTTTGAATGCCCGACCACGGACCGATAACGTAGGCCCTGTCAGGATTAAATGAATATTTATCCACTGCTTCGTTTATATAACATAACATAAACCAAACGAAATATATCTTTTAAATTTTGGGAATTATATTAAATATGATAATCTATATAACCTTTACCGTTGTTGAATTTAATTTTGTTTCATAGAAAATTTTCTTATTTTATTATAATATTAATAATTATAATTAATTTGCTCGCTATATTGATTATTTACTTGATTTTCAAAAGCTATAGCTTATATAATTACATAAAATAAGCCAACAAATAATGTTAATTTCAGTTTATGGGAAATTTAAACTTAATTGTAGTTGATGTATACATTTATGCCCTGGAAGAGAGTGAATATTGTAACAAAATGTTTATTTAGAAAGCAGGATTTTTGTTGTTTATTTTTCCCTTTAGAACGTTAGTCAAAAGAAGTCAGTAATCAATGGAAGACTGGTTTTCTTTTTATTCCGATCGGCCTTTCAGATTCGTTGATGTGTGTTTCAGAGGAAGGTTTCCAATTGATTCGGATTTACAACTTACTTTAAATAACATACAAATCCAACTCTACAATACTTATTTCAGATTTGTACATTTTAGAATTAAAATGGCTTGTATTTATTGTTCTTATAATTACTACTCATGCTATGATTAATCGTATAGGAAGATCTAACAATAAAGATGTTAATAAAAGTTGTAATTATTAAAAAAAAAAAAAAAGTAACATTTAGTAACTATTGCAAGTACGATTTACGAAAAAACTCCAATATTTTTTATTTCATAAACTATTAAGTAGATGTCATTACTTAAACATAAACCGATTTGGATGCATTTAAAGTTATTTAATATCGGCTATGAGCATAATTTAGTTTATTACAGAAATTTTGGAGATATGATGGCACCATTCATCATATAGGTAATGGAAAATATTCATAGAACATCTTAAACTAACTGCTTTGATATATATTTTATCATAGTTCAGGAAAAATGATGGATTGTAAACATTTTTGATAGTAATATTCTGAAATTCTGAAACAATATTAGAACCAATGCTTAACCAGGAAACTACAACACAAAAAGCATACAATTCCAATTAGTACATATTTGATAGTTTCATTGTAATTATGAGCATATTCATAAATAAGAGACATTGGAATGACAAAATGTTTGCCCAATCTTTTGATTGTTTAATTCAGAAGCAAAACTCTAGAAACGCCTACAATGTTTAAAATGTGTACATATTACAGGGAATCGGTATGTCTCAAGTAACTCATACTCTAAAAAACAATACCATATTGCAATTCACAAATAAAATATTACCATATTTTCATTTTTGATTCAAAAGTCAGTGTTCAGTTGAAATCCAAAACCTCATTAATTTTTTACAACAGGAACGAACCGAAAACTATGTATTGAACAACAATAACAAGTATTACTAAAACTGGACTTTCGGCGGAATAAAGCATTGCTTGACTAAATGGACCAGCAAATATGAAAAAGTAAATTTTGAAAGTTGGCCTCGCATGTACATTCAGTAGACAAATTATTAATTTTAAAATTTGTATAGGTACATTTTGAAAGCTCATTCAAAATTATCCAAGGAATTTAAGTTATTGGCCCCCCATTGTCTCAAATATAGACAAACATGGTAGCGTGTTGCTGGTTACAAACACACAGGAGGCTTCTATGCAAACTAGTTCTTGTACCTAATGTTCATGGTTACAAAAAAATGGCTATGTCATTTTCGTAATGAATTATTTGATCTTTTAGCTATCCAGTGGTCTAATTTAATTTTGGATGGAGATGATAGATATGTAGCTATAATACCAAACTATATACCCCCATTTTGTTATCATTCGTTTTTTTTTAATTGTCTCCCACTATAGAAGGAATTTTAAAGACGTATACACGTCAAAAACAATTTCTGAATTAAATACATATTATTTAACTTCATTATTAGTTCACCCAGCCGCCTCTCCCATTAGCCCTGAAGATGACCTACAAAGTAGGTCGAAACGTCGGCACAAATAAAAATAAGTCTTGACTTATTTGGTGTTTTTTTGACTGCACCCTCCCCCTCCCAACTATCTCCATTAGCTTTTTAAAACAGTTTTCTCAGATTAAATTTATGAAGGATGTTGCCGATGGAATCGATACAGGATGACTCAGAGCAGAAGAAGCTACTAGACTTGGTATCGCTCAACAAACAACAATTGTAGCAAATTACAAATATCCAATAAAGGGATCCTTCCTGGGAACGAGTTCCTCCCGCCCAAACAATAACCACACCTCATTGCTTCTTTTGATCAGGATCGTTCATTTCATGAACCCTACCAGGGACTCGCTGTCCAAATGCTCAACTTCTTTCTAAAGTTTCAACATTTTCTTCATTGATTAAAGAAGTTTTCTAAACTGAATGGTTTCATAGCTCAATGATCTCCCGCTTGCTAAATGGAGATCTGTCGACAAGATTTTTGTCTTTTCATAAAAGCACTTATAATCGAGTGACAATTCAATGTTCTTGCTAACATAGAGTAAATAAATTGTTAGAATTTTCTTTCCTAATTTTCTTTCAAAATCATTAAATATAATATTAATTTCTTTGTAGGTATGATACGACAAACATAGGATGGTATGGTATGTGATGTTATGGATGAAAATATAGAGTACTACATGACATGGTATGGTATGGTGTAGTACGGTATTGCTATGTATTGTCAGCACTATGAAAGTGATGCCGGGCGGCAATCATCACCTTTTGGTCCTCTTATGGGGCCTTTATGTTCAAGATGGTAGAGAAAGAAGAAAATGGGGGGCAAGCAAACTAGACTAAGGAGGACACTCGCTAGATAGATCCTGAGGAAGAAGGAAGGAAGCGGAAGAAGGAGAGCCGGCGAACGACGCGGACCAAGAAGATGGCAAGACCCGGAGGCGGCAAGGCGAAGACCGACCAGTAAACCAATCTACCGATGTTCAAAGATAAGTGTAATTTATTCCTGCAAGGTATTTTATGGCAATCCCTTTTATATAGCAACATCTGATTCATTAACCTTGTTTAAAATTGAATAAATAAACGATCCTTATTGTAATTCTTTTGGTGCTTACAGACCGCTGATACACTATTTATTTATAAATAATATATTGAAGGTATAATAGATGAGTAAATTGGTAAACACAAGAACAGACCTTTGGAAAGGAACCCAATTAAGATTAAGGCATACAAGTAATAATTTGAGTATTCATCCTAAATGAGACTCTGGCATCCCAAATATCAATATATACATTCCAAATATATTTAAGAGTAGAAACATAGCAGTATGATATGCTATGGTACAGTATGGTGTTGTGTGGAATGATAAGAGATATAGTATGGTTTGATACGGTATGGCACGATAAGATATGGTGCGTTATGATGTGATATACTACTATTTTGTTAATGGAGTTCTTTTCTGTGCCAAAGAATACCTTTATCGCAGCAATCTATTTTCAGAAAGCGTATGGTTCAGTGGATAGGGAAACTATTTTTTAAAAATTAAAGGAATACTAAGTTGATCAAAAAAACATAAATTTAATAAAACTTTCATTATCTATCAAGATTTCTAAAATCAAATTTTCAGGCGAAGTCATCCCTTTCAATTAAACACAGTACTAAGACAAAGGTACAGCCTATCGCCTTATACAGCCATTAATGGTTTTCAGTTTGATCATGAATAAAGTTATGGAAGTATTTTGTAAGATGAATGATAGAAATTTAAAAATCGGTAATAGTATCTCACAACGAAATGTCAGCATTTGCTGACACCGTTTCATGGTTATACAGGATTGGAACAAGAATATAATAACATAATGGGTCAGTTAAAATAAACGGTGAGTGGAGGAAGGTAAGAGATCTCATTAATCATAATTATACAATGAATAAAGTAAAAATAATCATTATGGGTGCATCAAGGTCACTTATCAGGTTTATGTCTTGGAGAAATAATCAACAGAAATGGGATGCATAAATTAGAAATTTGTACTAAAATCTGGAATTGGAACGATTAAACATTTAAACAAGAAATATATACAACAAAAAGAACTTTATCTCAATGTAACATTACGATACTATAGTATAATTGTTTGGCCTAACTTCTTGTATGGCATGGAAACTACAAACGTACTAGAATGAAAATTTGTTAGAAAGAAGAACTATAAAAAGGATTTATGGTTAAAGAAAAATTCAAAAAAATTTTAGATTAAAATCAAAGACATAAATCTATAGTATTATTGACAATCTAGAAGTATATAAGAAAAAGGCGACTCCATTTCTACGGCCAAACAGTCCGTATATTTTCCGGTTCCGATCAAGGAAAACCAAATAAATGTTTGATGAAATATGAATCTATAAGGCCAGGAATTTCTATTGTTAACAAATGAAGGAAAAACTGCAAAAATTCAAATTTATCGATAAAGAATGTCTCAATCTAAAATACAGAAGAAATGTTTTTGGTCTCAAAAAATGTTGTATAAGTATAGAAGAAACCCAACAGTGGAGAATGGACTGCTGAAAGAAAAGCTTCGTAATTGAACATAATAACTTCTGGGGGCACTGAAAGAAATTCGATGAAGTGATATTTATGTAGTCTTTGATGCCAACTCCGCATGTAATGTAGTTTAATGTAGAATACAGTTATAAACAATCTAAGTATGCTTAAAATAGATGCTAAGCTGTTACTTCCTAAATAGACTAATAAACTAAGAGCCGGTTTTTTTTAGACGAGTCTCATGTCACTTCTATATATGGATCCCTGTAGAATAGAGATTTCTTTTTCATAACATCGTTGGATTATCAATAGAAATATAAAATATACTAGTTGTAATATAAAAATCGTATGAAAACAATTAAAAAACTGATAATCTGAATTAATTTCTAAAGATATTTCCGTGGCCCTTGTCGGAATTATTTATATGTATGTGTTGGTGGGGCAAAATTGTTAACTTTAATAATTTAACATTGAATTGTTTAATCGACATTTTCTGTATCATTTGGTGGCCTTGGTTTAGAGTATTTCCTCTCACTCCGCTTCTCTTCACTAAAGTATATTCATATTGAAAAGTAAATAGAGACCTCATATAAATGTTATGACCGTGGAAAAAATTCAAACGAAAAGCCCTTAAGTCTCGAAACTAAAACAGAAATTGAAATTATCTGTCCAAAATTTCGCCTATTCAGGCATCCTCAGGGTAGAAAGAGAATAACAGCAAAACAAAACATGAATTTAAATTTCTGTTTTAGTTTGGAGACTTAAGAGCTTATCGTTGGAATTTTTTCCATGGTCATAACATTTATGTAAGGTCCCTTTTTAATTATCAATATTAATATAATTTGTGGAATAGCCATAAGTCCACTGGTTTCTTGATAATGTTCTTCTTTTTTTTTTTATTGCATTTTTACTTTCAATTTTTCATATGGTCTTTTGTCTTATGTTTTGGTGTTGTTTACAATTATTTATTTTTCCTGTTGTGCTTTTTGAAGTTTTATGAGTGTATGTTGAATTTTCAAATTCTGGAGTATTTATCAGCTGTTCTATCTAACCTTATCCAGCCGAGGTCGAGTAACCTTCCTTATGATCCATTAGTTGCATTAGAGTCTTGGAGATGGTGGGATGTTTCTTGGTTGCATTATTCATGTTTTGTTTTGCTGTTATTCTCTTTCTTCCCTGAGGATGTCTGAATAGGCGGAATATTGGACAGATAATTTCAATTTCTGTTTTAGTTCGGTGACTTAAGGGCTTTTCGTTGGAATTTTTTCCACGGTCATAAAGTATATTTAGTTCCGAAATATATTATTTTTAAGTAGAAGGATAATTTCCTGTAAAGTATCATCCTGTTTTATCAAATATATATAAATATACAGGAAATAGAAGTTGGCCATTTGGCCTACATTATAACGAATAAATCGAAAGTAATCAGTTTAATGAAATCGGTGATTAAAATAAATTTATCGTTGACTACTAGCGCAGATATCGACGATGAAGACTGCCTCCCTATCATAGCCCTAATGTTTGCTTAGAGATATTGGTCTCGTAGAGGCCTCTTAGCTACGGTCACGTGTCCTCTGCTAGATCGAACCCCAATAGGCTCTACAGCATGCCCTGAACCAGGTGATCAGGATATTGGCCGGCTTTGGGTATCCTGCCTAAATATTTGGATAGTGGAATCGAGGTTATTTAGTACTCTCATCCTCTATCGCGAACGAACGGAAATAGGCAGAATGGTTGTTCAAGTTTGTTAAAGTAGGTTGAAAGTGATTTATTAGAAACATGTTTTCATTTTTGTAATTTAAAAAAATAAAAAAAACTGTTTGAATGCAATCTATGAAGGATTATTTCAAGAATGTTTCTTGAACAACGGTTTTGCAGGGAGACGATCTGTCCTAGACCACGATCGACCGCCAGATTTTTCCTTGTTATTTTAAGTACTCACTTTATAGACGCTGGGTGAGCCCCAGTAGGGTCTTAGATCCCATGGGAATTATCTCCGGCTGCTAATAGATTATATAAAAGTCTTGCGAGCAGCGAGATTTGAACCCAGGACCTTTGGCATGGCAACTTGGCGTTCTACTACTGAGCCACTCCGCTTCCCAATTTAAATAATAACGATAGTTTATCATTTTGTTTCCTTAAAATGTTGTATTTATATTTTTTTTAAAAGAAAGGTTTAAATAGACTATTAATAATCAGGTATCGGTTAGTGGAGTCATGAGAACTCATCTGGAAACTTGAAGTCGAGAGGGTTAGGCTATCCGCTTTCAGTAAGGCGTTACAGAGGCTTAGCAGTTATGCCACGTTGGGGATTACTCTTTCAAGTCTATGTATTATATTTTGTAAACGCTTTCAATTTTTAATAATTTTGTCTAGGTTTTTAGTAACAAAAATTAGCGACAATAATTATTAGTTTTACCTATTTATGATCAGGAATACAGTATATTCCGAACTTTTAACCATATAATATAGATATAGATTGTAAATAATGTATGATTGTGAATATTTTATGATTCAAAATGAGAGTGTAAGGAAACACATAGTCAAAATTATGATCATAGTCAAACTGAATCATGAACATAGTCAAAATGATAATCGGAACGAAAATTCAATCATTGTGAATTGGGATTATGAGCCAAACAATCCGAGTTCGTAAGTGTTAGAAAATCGGTATTTTCATTTAATGCCATTATTGGAAGAAAGGATTGTGATCTCTGTGGGCAAAGCTTCTTCATGTTCACAAAAATAGATCAGATTTTGAACTGTTTATGGCAATAAAAATATATAGATATAAAACTGGAAGAATAAATAAACATTGGCTTATATTCTTGAAGGATAAATGGAGAATGTGCAACTACAATAAACTCGAAGTCGAAGAGGATTAACGAGTCAGCAATGTTTGATATTTATGAAATTGCTATTGTACAGAATTTCGGAGAATTAAACCCAAAAAGACTACCCAACAAGATTGCTTTGCCTACGTTACGCCTTGCTGTAACTGTGAATGAAACTTCTATTATTGATAAGATTCCTCAAATAAAACCGGGAAATCCATTTATGGAGATAACAAGATCCGTTAATGGTGACGCAATTAAACAGACACTGTCCATTAAAATGAGAATAATGTTAGTACACCCAGCCTATATAAAGTGATTAAACTTAATTGGAGAAAAGAAGCATCATCTCGGGAATGTCACATATCTACACAAACGTCGACCTTGACACAGTACAGTCTCTACCATGTACTAAATATAAGACCCTAAGATTCTTTATTTTTTTCTAGTAGGAATATAATCCTGGGTTTCTGTTGAAGTATTAGATTCCTTATTTAAATAAATTTAATTATCTTAATTGATATCAATATTATAAATTTGTTTGATAAATGGCCTATAACAATTATCATAAAAAAATTAAACCCTGTAACCTTTACAGTTAGACATTCAGACCCACGGACACTTTACATTGCCTAAACGAATGCAGACAAAATACTTGGACCTTACAATCAACAGAAGACTAACAAGAAAATCAATTTTGACTAATTTGAAGAAAGTGTGCAACTTAAACCAATAAAGACATATCCCATGCACGTGCACTGCAAAAAATCTCATTTAAAGAACACTTTGCCGGGTTCACATAACCAATAAAATCATTATACAAAGATCTCAACTTACCACTCGTGACTGACACAATCAAGAAAAACTACAAACAATTTCATGACTCATTTGCTGGATACCCAAACTTATTGGTACAATCATTACTGACAGAAACATTACCACATAATCCCACAGAGTCTGAATCGTACCTAGAGCAGGGATGTCTACTACAAAGAGATGAGAAATGCTGAGAGTGCCTTGGGAGGTTTCTCCATCCAAGCTTCCAAGTGAATCCTTTATAGTCCAGGATCCCTGGTACATTTTTGCACTTGATTACTACCAAGCTGAATCTTCGTGAATAGCTTCGTTTTTATGAGACGCCCAACAATTTCCTTTGCAAAAATTCTCGATTGTGGTAGCTAAAAGAGGTAGCAAGGATAAAATATGTCGATTGATGATTCACCAAAATTTAAGCAAGTTGTAGGACAATATGACTGTTAAATTATATAAATATTAACTAAGTAAAAAAAAAAATCAGCTGGTTAGTAATCATTTTTGATGATCTCGTAATCGATCAACATGTATCGATTACTTAGATAATATTTATATAATTTAACAGTCATATTTTCCTACAAATTGCGTGGCACATTATCCTTAAATTTTGGAGAATCATCAAATCGACATATTTTATACCTCTGTTAGCTACCACAATCGAGAATTTTAGCAAAGGAAATTGTTGGGCGTCTCATCAAAACGAAGCTATTCAGCTTGATAGTAATCAAGTTCAAAAATGTACCAGGGATCCTGTACTATATACGATAAAATATATGTATGTTGTAAAAGAAAACATCTTTACCCTTTAGATGGATATAAAGTATAAAATATTATAAGTATTCCGTCATTGCCAATAGGATTCCCAAAGGTTGCTCAAATTGACTTTTGGAAATTGCTAACACTGCTGAGACACATAACAGTAAGTTGAACGAAGTTTGTTTTGCCTGTTAGCCATTCCCCGTAACGGTAGCTGCGATAGCGTAGCGTGTCCCGGCGATCTAGGCCTTCCAGCGTCCATCACGCGAGCATCGATTCCCGACTTGGCGGCGCCTTCGTTCCCTTCTTCAAGAACAATCTCCTTCGAATTCTAGGCTCTTTTTATGTCCTCATGGAATATAAGACAGAAGTGGAGAGAGAGAATAGATAAAACAAAACAAAAAAATCTACCCTCCAAAACTGTATCCTCCTTAATACATAAAAAGACCCCGACATCGGCCATCATTTCTGAACTAAGGATGAAGTCAAGAGGTGCTGGTCAGTTAAGAGTTTATTCCAAGAAGAAATAGCAACTGCCATAAGCTTAAATCTATTATACGCCTTCGTATTATTCTGTTTAGTTCAGCTAAAGGGAAAGCCCTAAGAACGGGGCTAAGAACAAAACTTATTAGTAAAACATTATTAGTAATAAAGGAAACGTCAAATCTATATTGACGTAGTACTTGACTGCATGAAAGTATGCTCCTATGTATGTATATTTCAAATGAGAGTTAAGATATTTTGGATGATACATATAGAACAAACATATTGTTACGGCCACATACCTAGAGAAGGACGGAAACATGGGATTAGCGGCTTAAGTTAAATTGGATTAGAACCTTCTCGAACGCCTCCTTTTGTCGGAAGTTATTAAGAAGTTTCTAGACACTCCCAGAACTTTCCCTCCTACTTCCGTGTTCTAGAATGTTCAGCCTTGCCTATTTAAATACTCCCCTCGCCTCGAGCGGGCAGTCTGAGAGTAGACCAGGCACTGTGATGAGCTCGTAATAAGTGAGTGTCAGTGTGATAAGTGTATCAGTGAACTGTGACAGTCTCGCGAGTGTATAAATGTGTGTCAGTTTGTTATATTTGGAGGATCTTACGGTCGGTGGACCATAATTAGTGAAGTGTAAGTGTTAATTAGTAATAGTTAATTAATTAAGTAGTAGTTGTAATATTATGGTATTTGAACAAGTTTATGTAAATAGTTGAGTCATTTAGAATTAGCAATATCATATTTTATTGTAATAATTAAATAGGCCTAGGTTATAATAAATATTTAGAATATTGTTATTGTAAATTTATATTAGTGTTTGTAACTTAATTGTATTCTTTTTATCATTTTATTAATAAACTTTAGTATCTTTAATTTAGGAGTAGTTTAATACATTTCAACATCCAGTAGCCGGTAACAATATCATCTGTATTTAAAAAAAATCATGATAAAACACAAATTGAAAAATTAAAAAAAATTAAATTAAATTTTCTAATGAACAAAAATATTTAACTGGTATACGGCACTACTCGGTAAGTCGTCCTCGGGCAATTTGGCAATAAAGAAAGGAACAATAAAATCTAACAAGGAAATAAAACTGGCTTACCGAAAACTTGTCGGATCTTCCTCTCTTCACTGACGTCTCGTAGGTGAGCTCACCGTAGCCTACGTCAAATAAATGTCGGTCCTCTCAATTCGGAAAGAATCTCAAGAAAAAGGGGTTTAGGACAATACTAATTCAATAGGATAATAACAATACGGGATAACTAATATAACTAACTGTAAATGTCAATTCTAGAATTATAACAACACGTGACTATTTTTTTGGAAGCGGTTAACAAATGACTAATTCAGTAGGCAGTGAACAAATAGACTGACCCGGAATAATGTACAAAAAAATTAGAATTCATAAAAACAAAATACAGAACTAAACATCATCTGTTCATTGAAACGTCCGTCGAAATGTTTATTTCTGATGAAATGATTACAGTAAGCTACACATTACTCGTAATTAAATGCTCTTTTCCATGGAAAAGAAAGAAAAAGCTCACAAGATTGAAAAGAAAAGAAATGGCTCGCAGTTTCAGGCTATTTCACCATTTACGAGACAAAAGTTCTAAGCACCCAATTAATTACAAAAGACTCATAAGCATGACAATCATAAGACCAATCTGGATTAACGGAGTAGAGCTTTGGGGTTCCACTAGGTCATCCAATCCTTCTCGTTTCCAAATCATGCAATACAAAATCTCCAATGCATCTTCAGAACAGTAATCCACCATGGCCTCAATGTTCCATTTGTTGCTGATTTGTCCCGAATCCGATACCAATCCTTTCATGACACAATTTATTCCCACTCAAACCCACTATTTTCAAAACCAGCAACCTCTTCAATTCCTCATAATCCTCCGAGGCGTCTGAAATGAAGATGGCCTCTTTACTTTCTAAGTTGAACTTGTTATTCGAGAACTACCAGTGGGTAGTTTCTCTATTTGCCTTTATCTCATGTCATTGTATATCTTTGATCTTACTTACTTTATACATTTTTATAATAAAGTTGTAAAAAATAAGTTCAGTTACAAAAGGGAGCTTTCCAAATAACGAGTGTAATCAGTGATAAAATACAAATTCTCTTAATTATTTATGTCTTATTATTTAATATTTTAAACGTTTGTCTTGAAGTTCTCAAAAATTATCTAACTAAAGGGAAAAAAAACAGGAGATTCCACTCATAATGATCTGTTCAATTAATTTTAAAATTTCTTACAATCGTCTAAGTATCAAGTACTGTTTTCGAGAGATAGTTTCAAGTTTTGCAGGTCAAGGCTAAGTTCTAAGTATCCTCTCAGTTGGTTTTAATTTTGTGGCTGCTGATACTATAATTATTGAATTTATTGTTACACAAAACGACAAAGAGTATTTAGTTTCTATTTAATATTTTTTACTGTTGTAATTATTATTATTTTTAGTTGTCATTGTTTGTGGCTAATTATGTTTTTTGGGTTTATTTATAGTCGCTTTGACTGTTGAAAAAATTAGGTAATGCATAATTCTTCGTATAATTTTTCTATATACATTTTATTGATTATTATTATTATTTTTTTATTCAGTCTTAATTTATTTGCTATTGAGAACTGTGTGGCCGAATAACCTAATGTGTTTGCACTAGGTAATCAAAGTTAAGCGAGTGTTAGTTCTAGGATGGGTAATCAACCATCGAGGAAAACCACGAAGCCCGAAATTCTGCAAACATTTATCTATCACCAATGCATTTGAGGGCCATCAGTTTTGTGATGGAACAAACTCATAGGTGTGTTTTTGCCGATATTTTAAACTGAAAGCATCCCTCCATTTTCAATCTATTCATCTCAACTTATACAAGATCTCAGCTTACAAATTTATATTTTCCTTTCTTTAGAACTGTATCCTTAAAATATCCTCTGTTTTGCAATAATCCCTGTTTTGGAATACTTTATCCATCTCTATTCCTTCTATCCATTTACTTGTTTCAAATAGAAAGTCCTGCTGATAAGAAATAATTTAATATTACTATGTTTATTTCATTGTTTATTAGGCAAAATCATATCACCATGATCTTTACTACCGTTATCTTTTTAAAACAATTATAAGCTTGTATTTTATTTTATAGTCTTATAAATTAATAGGTATATGGAATATTTCAATTGGCAGAAAATAGCACATGTATTATCTAGACACATTATTGCTTTATATAATGCCATTTTAAGGGCATTAGCTCCCCCAGAATAAAATTTATCATTGATTCATTCAATTTAAAAACCAACAAGCATATAAGACTAGAATGCACCTGTAACACTAAAGGAATGTGAGATAAAGGTTTCTTATTCTTTTTCCTGTTACTCGTACAGTTCTGACGTTGACTATTAAAATGGCGATAAGATATTGCAGATCTTAATTTTGTTAAAAAACATTAAGGATATATATATATTTGCTCATAAACCGTGTATTTTATTGTGGGAAAAGATGATTTTGAGCAGGTACGGTTAGAAAATTTGGTTACTGGTCTGGGTTGCTGGGCAGAGTACAAAGTTGCTAGGCTGAAGGATCCGTGTTCAAATTCAGCTATGGCAGATAAATTATTTAACCCATTTGTGACCAATAGCACACCGTGTGTGCAATCGATTTCAGAGGCTATAAGACCGCGTGTGCAATAACAGTAATGTGCAATTATCAGTTATTCTGAGTAAACTAGTCGTGGAAATAAGATTTTTCTTGAACTAATAAAATCTGTAAAGTACAGAAAACAAAATTTGACATTGGTTTTACTGTGTGGTTTTTCAATATTCAACTTATTTTTCTTTTAACTTTTTAAAGATTATCTTTGTATTGTATTCTGTTCTTTATTATTGAAATCAAAATAACGATTTTATATCATTTAACTATTTTTGAAATAAATGTTTATGAATTTTTCAATGATATATTTTCATTTTACAATGTAAGTGTCTAATCCGCTCCACTCAATAAAAAATTTCCGAGGAGCGAGCTGCACACGGTGTGCAATGATCTTATTTATGTGAGTGCACTTACGAATTGGGCGATTTCCATAGTAAACATGTTTTTTTATTAAAAATTAAAAATATAAAGAACAAAAAATTCGCTCCTGGGGACCGTGTTCCAAAAACCTTTTCTTCTCGAATGGGTTCATCTGTTAAGAACCATGGATAAGCCCTCAGGCATCTACAGACTTAGGGGGCTCACTTAGCCTCTGTTAAGTGAGAACCTACCCTTAATTGTGATACATTCTATAATGAGTACAAGACCCTTCATTGCTTGTAGTGATACGTTTTTTGGTTAACGTTAATCCCTCTGCGTAGATACTTTGGTATGAATGAAACCATCTACTCTTTTGCTTAAGCGTTTTATAATGGTGGTAAAATACAAAACCTTCCTGTGAAAAACAAGAACAATAAAAAGGATAGGTGATTGATTGGTCCTAATTAATTACTAAAGGTGAGATAAATGTTTATTTATCTATTTAGCTAGCGGTGAGGTACAAGAGCAGACAAAACAAGGCATGACCGTGTTTTACTATGTAAGAAATTGTTTCAAGGAAAGAGCAGTTTGGAACAATGTGGCTAAATTTACACCGAGCAAGTTGAGTGTTGTCTTGAGTAAATGCAGAGGCTGCTTGTTAAACAGCGTAAACTAGTTAGTGGTTGGCGTTCGGCCAAAATAACTCCTTCCACTTTCAGTATCAAAATAAATTTATTTCTGCGGCTAATAAATTACAGTGAACCGGATCATAGTAGGCGAGGATTCATAGTAAGCTGTATTCGACTTTGTTGATTTAATTAATTAAACATTAACGAACATGAAAAATCTTTCTTATTCCACTCTTAAGCTCTTCTTAGACATTTATTTTATATCCCCGTCGCCTATTCCAAGAGCTTTTCATTCTAAAATTAGCGAACAGTTGTCAGCCTAACGACAAATTAGCGAATAGCTCGGAGCCATCATGAATCATGAAAGAAAATACCTGACTTATTTAAATTTCAATCCAGCTATTGAATATTTTATGTGTCGAATACTCCATAATTCATCTATCCAATTGTAAATATACTCTTAACCTAGAAGGGACGTGAATCTTTCAGATTGTTTGGAATTAGATTCAAGTAATTTTACTTTTTTGATTTACATAAATTTACGATTATATTTATAGAAACATTAATATGCGTGCAAATTTCGCTTCTTCAAAAGAGCAATGCTATTACTCGAAAAAAATTTTTGTCAATAGAGGTATTTGAAAATTCTATGTCTTGTCAAAATTAAACCAAACAAACTCCAATCAGACAGAACTAGTGAGCCCCATCACTAGATCCCCGACTCCTTCCATCTAAGTAATGTTCAGAAAATTCAATGTCCTGAACAATCCTCTCTTAAAATGCATCTGGTGCAGTAAAAGAGATACTACGTATCATTATTAATATGCTATTTTTCAAATATTAATAAAAGACAAAGGGGTTAAAGGAAAAAAAAAATCAAAACTAAACCAGATGAGTTAGAAAAAAAAACACAAAGCTTTCCTATTGGAATAATGGTTATTTTATTAAATTATTCTAATAAGGATCAGAAAGTTAATAAAATCTTGAAACTTTTATATATACTTGTGACAAAACTTCAGATTCAACAATCATGCAACTTAAATTATGAGTGATTAAAAAAAATGTAATCATATTATAACGTATCATGGATCAGATAAGTCGTTCCTGGATTAAAAACCAATACAGTATAAGAGCAAGTGTCCTCTCTAACACTCGGGCTGAAGGTCAATGACAAATCGTTCTAGATCCATGGATTATGGCTGTTTGTAATCTACATAAGCGCGATGACCTATATTTCTTTCTTATCGTGCACGAAGCAAAACCTCATTGTTCCTGAGTACGCCTGAACCCGTCCTTTTTCTTAATGCAGCTATTCCTTAATCGTGTCCAATGGTTCCTCCCAAAGAACACGCAGACAAGGGTAAAAGCCATAAAATACCGTTGGTGTGATTAACGGTCCATGTAACACTGACCATATTTCAGAATATACACATTTGTGAAAAGTGTATTCATATAAAACCTTGAAGAATAAGGAAAAAATTTGTTCAGCTTTATTTCTATTGTCTTTTCTTTATAAAGGATTAATTTCTTTTTGAAATCCTATATTTCTCTATTTGTATTCCTATTATAATGCTGCTTAATAATAGTTTCGTCAAAATAATCTCTTGGATTACACTCGGTAATAATTTATAATTTATTGCTGTGAGTTATATAAATATTTCATATTTCGGTGATAAGTACATTTCACTATCTCTATCACGATATAACAAGTCCATAAAAGTTGAATACATTTATTTCAGAATATTGGACGATTTTGTTTTGTTTTTTCTCTTTTTAACCCATGGTAACCCCATGGACAGACCGTTTATTAGTATTAGGAAATGCACCAAGCTTAAATTACACGTGATTTTTATATTCACAGATCAATTTATAGAATTGCATTGAAATACATTTAGGTACCTATACTTTAACAACATAAGAAATTAAAAATTTACATTTGGACTAAATTGATAATACTTAGAGTAAAATTAGATTTTAATTTGTAATTACAGGATAATAATATGAGTATATTATTCGATAATAATATAATATACACGTATAATGATGATATGTATTAATAACAGAATACACAGATATTATTTTTCAGGACTCGAGCCAGCATTAAGTCTACAATTTCAATGCTAGTGACGTAACATAGCGATTACACAATGCAAAAATGACTAAGACCATTAGGTTAGTAAACATCAAAGTTTTACGAGTGGAATGTTAAATAAGGTGTTTAAATGCATTTGTTCATACGGAGGACATATTACGCAACCAACGGTAATATGCATAACGATGTTGATTAAAAAATTGAAATAATTAATAAAGTTCTTGTGTTAATAATTTTTGTTTAAGACTTTTTTATTTTAGATTCTTTTTAATTTGTCCTAGGCTTTTCTATGCGGACGTAAAATCTTCGTAGTAATACAAAAAAAAAATTAATCTATACCTATTATAAAGTCCTCGGCCGCGTTTATTTGAGGTAAACTCAATAACTACTGCACAGATTTTCATGCGGTTTTCACCAATATATAGAACGATGCACCAGAAAGGTGTAGGTATATAATTTGTCGAGGTTTTGTGAAAATTTGTTTCTGTGAATATAACGATTACTGTCAGAAATATTGGAAAAAGTATAGCCCCCTGGGAGGTTTCATCCAAGACGCTGCCTAAAGTCTCATATCTTTCGATACATATAAAACAAAGTCTTGGCTGTGTCTGTCTGTTCGCGGCAAACTCAATAACTACTGCACGGATTTTCATGCGGTTTTCACCAATAGATAGGGTGATGTGCCAGGAAGGTTTAGGTATATAATTTGTCGAGTTTTGTGTTAATGGATTGGAATGTAACGATAATTGTTGGTATTGTTAGGAAAAGTATAGCCACCTGGGAGGTTTCATCGAAGGCGCTGCCTAATGCGTTTGTCATATAACGAAACAAGCTATGGTGGAATATTCCTCTTTTATAGATCTACAAAAAAGACTGGGATAGCATTAATTTATCTTTTAAGGAAAGCTTACTATACCTATTTTATTTTCTAAAAAAATGATAACGTACAATGCGGAAATCTATTTAGGTGAGTGCAGTATTAATCCTTTTCCACTTATATACTTTAGTTTCCTTAAGCATTTTCTGCGCATTATTAGAATGTTTTACACCATCTAATTTAAATGAGTATCTTATGGGTTATCTAGACAACTTAACGCGCAAGAAAATGAATCCATATATAAAGAAATATTTTGTTTGCTTTTCTGTTTAAAATATCTAATAAATACATTAGAAAGACAAACAATTTGGACATATGTCTTACTATGCGTGCAAAGCGGGGCTGGTCACCAGTTAAAAATAAATAGTACCACAGAATTCAGAATTTGAAGAAATTATATTTGCACTTTAAAAATTATATTTAATATCTTTAAAAATTAAAATCAAAATATTTGTAAAATCCGTGTAATGCATTAAGGTGGAACTACCCTGTATCACCCTCTCGTGCGGTACGTTCTAGATGGAACGAATAACTGCAGTCGCTCAAAACCGAGACCTTGCCAAATCCTGTTGGATTATAAGTTGTTAAAGACCTTTTTAGAATCCAAGATGTCTGATATTCAAATGTACAAGTTTACAGTGAGAAAAAATGGTATATTAGTCAGTGCGCAATATTTAGAATAGAAATAAAACATCTTAATTCTGGGACAATGCTGCTTACAAATAATAATGTCGAGCATATTAAAATAATCAATAAAACTCGCAGTAATTTTAATGTAGATCATTATAATGGAGTTATATAGAAAATGATCCGTGGGGGAGGGGTACAGCTGATAAATTTTACACTGATAACTACAACTTGCTTAATGGCAAAGTTTCTTCTAATTTTGATTCAAGTTATCAGGGCAGAGTGTAGAGTATAAAATCAACTAAACTATTTTAAATTGGGCCTAAACTTGAGGACAAATAAAATAATTTGAACTTGTTTGTTTAAAATTTATATACTGCACCCTCCGATCATTTTCAACATTTCTCATGGGATATCCAATCAACCACTTCCTCGTAAATATAAAATAGAGTTAATAATAAATGAAACAATTGGAACAAAAACAAATAATAAAAAATAAAATATGCATCTCATTACTGTCAATGCAAAAAAATAAAATAAAATAATACATTTCAAAGCAAAAAAAAGAATCTAATAGTTGTGAAATTTCAAAAATCAGAATCAGTAAATGATATTCATAGGGATCGAGTTATGAATGCCCTAATTTGCAAACACTGAAATAATAAGAATACAAAGAAATGAAATAAACTGTGTTTAAAAAATATGATATTGCTCGTAACTTAATAGGACTGAAGTAAATAAACTTTAACCAGCCTCTGATTGGAATAAGAGCAGAGATTTTAACAAGAGAGTTCTAAGTACTGATATGGTGTGGGCTTCCCTGATACTGGTGGAGGGTAGCGAATTCCAGACATTAGCAGAACTTTAGATAGTAATAAATACTTACTATTAAATAAAATAAATAAATAATAAATACTTTAACTGGTTTATCGTCCAAATTTGATCGTCTCTTCCATTCTTTCTTGTGTGATTCTCAATGATTTCAAATACACCACCTATCAACCGGTTGCCTGGAGGATCAATTTTCCCGCAGCGTTTCCGAACTCTTCAAATGCCCCTAATACTGCTGCCCTGGATCTAACCGTCATTACCACGTCCTCTGCGCAACCGTATGACTTGCGTTAAGATGCTTTGTCAACCTGTTATCTTGTTCCGTTAGAACATGTCAGAATAGCTGAGAATTCTCATAGGGTACGAGGGATCTCCTGTCTTAGGGGTTCTATATTATTATTATTTTTTTTTTTTTTGAGAAGTAAGAATGTATATCTATAAATAACTAAGATTCCTTATTGTAAATAAGAAAAAAACGAATTTGTATTATCGCAACTTCGACAAATGTTTGTTGTCGATTTTTGTTTTTAATTTAAAACCGTTTTTAGTAGCAACGAAGATGAAATCGTATGAACGGTGGAGGACTCTCGTCATTGATTAAGAAAAGCTAGCTGGGGCGGATCGTTTTGGATCATTGATCCGATTCACTCCCTATAGCATACTGACCTAGTATTTACTGCAGTTACAATGCATGGCTAATTTAATACTTTTTATGTCATTGCAAGGTGTCATAAAAGAATGTAACATGTAAATTATAATACAGAAGTGTTACGCTTCTATTTCTTCCATTTTATTTTTTTTTAATTAAAAGTGACGTTAATTATTAAACAGACAGTTCAATCGTATATACAATTTTAACATGAAATTTATAATTAATTTTATAAATTCTACTTAAAATATATTTAGATATGTGAGGCGTAATTCAATTTCGCTTAACACGATTTTTTCCGCCTTGATACTCATGGTTTGAGTTCAGTTTTGAACCCGACGTTATCGGAGTATAAATCATTGCTTGACCGAACTAGAGAAGAATGTGAAAAAGTCATGTTTTGAAATTTGGAGTTGTAACCTAAGCTTGAAGTTATATAAAAATAAAGTTGGAGTTGTATTGAAGTTCCGGAGTTTGATCCTGAACGCCTCATGTATTATATAATCAGTAGGTAAAGTATTATAATTGTAACTTTATTACAGTTTTTGTATAGGTGTATTTTGAAAGATACTAAACTCAAAATTATTAGCAATTTTATTAATACTAATTAAAAGGAATTTTGTTATATGAGGCGTTCAGTATCATAAGAGGATAACTGCCAATTTTAAAAAATCGAGTTTAATTTTTTCGCTGGGTTAGTCAAGCAATGCTTTATGCTACCCAAACTAAAGGCTCAGAATTGGAATAAAACATGAGAAATAAGGCTTAAATGTCTTGTTGAACGAAATTGCTTTTTAAACGAAAAAGTCAACATTTGAAATTTAGTATCTATCCGTTTTATGAACCTCGTATCCTTTAATTATTTTTATGAAGATACATATATTAAACATTATATTTTTAAAACTCCTCTTTTATAACCCTGAGAACCTGTACTAGAAGATATATTTATGTTACATCGGTAGCAAGGGCTCGATGAAGGATGGTTTCATAATTAGGAAAATTAACCTGAGGCTGAGATTGTTTGTGGTTTGGAGGCGGCAAAGTTTGGAGGACTCGTGACTAACTTTTGATAATCTACGACTGCAGTGAGAGCTAAATTTGAGATGTCTGTCACGTTTTGTACCCAGGTAGATTGAGTAGTCTGGTTTCACCTATTCCCTACTTAATTCGAATTTGTTATTATAGTAAAATGTGAAGATAATTCATTGTCGTTGAGATTGTCGTTCGACCGTTTATTATAAACGGTTAAAGAAGTTGTTCAACGATAATAGGACAGCTAAAACTAACGACAAAGTTTAGAAATTTTGCTGTAACAGTAGTAAAAAAAAAGAAGAAAAAACTACTGTATATGACTGGGTTTTTCCTATATATCCGTTAACAAACTATGGACCATATTTAATTTTTATCAGAGCCAGTGATTCACAGTCGTACAGTCCTAACAAAATAACAGTCTACTATATCTAATATTTATGAAATGAAAGATAATATTAATAGCAGATAACTTAATAACGGCATGAAATACCTAATTACATCAAAATGTAGAATTGCAATTTTACAACAAATCCCATGTTTTTCCTTTTAACCAATCCTGACAATTTTAAATCACTAGACCAAACTATTATGGATACTGAAAGCAGTTGCATAAAGTTTAAAAAGTCCTTATCATCTGTTGAATTTATCACATTAATTCTGCCCTACTAAGAAGTGACAAAATGTACCAAACTATAAAGGCATCCAATGATTTCTGAATTTTAAGGTCCATCAGATATTTAAAAAAAAATAAATACTATAAGTTTCATTGAGATTACTTAAGCAGTATTTTCAAAGTTGACTTACTGTTTATTCAACAATGAGGAAATTTCTTGCTTTTAGGTATCACAGCGCACCTGCAACAAAAAACAATTGATTAATACAAGAAAAAAGTGAAATAGTTGTATACTTTCTCTTATTTTACGGATCCATTTTATTTTATTTCAATCATTCATTTCTAACATTTGGTTTAACACGGCTAATCGTAAATGTGAGATATTCATCAAGTGGGTAAGAAGGAATTGTAGATCGCTACAAGAAATAATTTACAATTCTAAAAATAGATACTATTTCTCAATGATTCCTGATGTTGAAATAATATTCAATTTGTCCCTTTAAAAATGGTAGATTTGGAAACTATTCCACCTACTGATGTTAACCACTGGGATTGGAACCAGTCAAATGTCCCATAAGATGAGATTTAACTATCTTCGGAGGAAGACCAATTTTCTCGATACTGAATAAAATTTTAAAACTGACTATTCCTCGCTTTTCATGATATAAATTATTTATTTTTAAAAAAAAAGTAATTATTACTCTTAACAATATAAGTCTTATTAACGCTAAAATTGAGCAGATATATTTTCTTGTATCATTGAATAAATTAGATTTGAAATAGATTGCATTTTGATTGTATTTTTAAAATTTTCATTTGTTTTTCCTTCTTCGTGCATATGTCACTGTTTTTATTTATTTATCGTATCTTATTCACTTATATCATTTTATATTAATTTTCTGTTCTTTCCTTTCTGAATCCTTAATTCACCAGTATGCAGGCATACATAAATAAACCTAATTGATCATTCAAATTTTTGGTTTGATTTCATTTTTTTTATTGAATTTTTACTATTTATTATATATATGCTAATTTTACACTAGTCTATGATTATAACATATCTTGTTACATTGCAATCTTATCATAATACAATAATGTGATGAAAATGTAAACTAAATAACTGAAAAAAACAACCTTTATTTACAATTTAAATATACAAGTGTAAATACATATTATGGACTTCCTTTACATGTTTAAAGAACAGAGATTTTAATTAATTAAAGTTGTCTTTTATATATAAGATTTACAATAGCAGAAAAAATGTAGAGAAAACTCGCTTAAAAAAATAAAAACAAAAATAAATAAATAATAATAATTATAATTTATAAATAAACAATTAAAAATAACTATGATTTAAATACAGATAGCTAGATTACGATACCTACGAATAGTGATTTGTTAAGTGAGAAGTATATGTTTTGTTCTTTTGTGCGTGTGCCATCGTAGCGAATGTTTATCATAGTTACCGATTTCTCGGATTAATGGATTTTCGGAAGCTGGAGTTTTTTCGAAGTATGCTTTTGTTTGGGCTGAAACATATTTTTTTATAGTGGGAAGTTTAGATTTCTAAGCATAGTCGATATTTTCGTGTAGCGGGGATAATTATTAATAATTCTCATGCATAGGTTTTGTATCTTTTCGAATTTTCTATAATTTGTAGCGCAGGTTGAACTCCAGACAGGTAAGACATAGGTTAACAATGAGCGGATTACTGTTTTGTAAAGGACGAATTTGTTTTTGGGGCTTAGCCTGGATTTTTTTATTAAAATAGGGAAACATTTTGTAGGTGTTTTTTTTCGCTTTTTCTGTTTTCCTGTTGATGTGCTCTGTGAATGTTAAGGATCTGTCTAGAATTAAACCGAGGTACATACCTACGGATTTAGACCAGGGGATGTGTTCGGAATTTAAGAGGATGTGCTGATCTATGTTGGATCTGCGTTTTGTGAAGATTATGGTGGCCGATTTTATTGGATTGATTTTTAGTTTCCACTTTTGACAGAATCAATGGATTTTAGTAAAAGCTTGTTGTAATCTGTTTACTATTGTATCGATTCGGTATGATGCTGTGTACAAAGCGGTGTCATCTGTGTAAAGCGATGTGGTTACTTTTGAGTGTTTTGGGAGATCTGATATGAACAGGTTGAATAGGATTGGGGATAGGCAGGAGCCTTGACGAAGTCCAGCGGGTAGGGGAAGTGTTTTGGAGCTAGAAGTGTTTATTTGAACATAGAATTGTCTATTAGAGAGGAAGGAATATATGATATGTATTAGGTATGGAGGAAATTTGTGCAAGATTAATTTATAAATAACACCATAATGCCACACTGTATCGAAAGCTTTTTCAAGATCTAACATAAGCATGCCTGTATGTTTTTTATTATTGAATTATTGTGTTATGAAGTCGCTAAGACGAGCTAGTTGGTCTACAGTGGAATGTTGTTCACTAAAACCGAACTGTTCATCTTCGATCAGTTTGTTTTGATTTACATGCTTAAGAATTCTTTTTAAAAGCAAGCGTTCCAGGATTTTGGATAAAATGTTTAGCAAGCCTGCTGTCTGTAATTTGTAAAATTGTTTGGGTTTTTATTTGGTTTCGGGATATCGATTGTTTTGGAAATTTTCCAAGCGGAGGGAAAGTAACTCAGCCTTAATATTGAATTAAATGTTATCGTTATATGGTAGATGGTTTTCCAGCTTATGTTTTTTATAACCTGTACAGGGATGTCATCGTCCCCTGAGGCTTTCTTTGTTTTTAATTTTTTTATAATCGTTCCCGTTTCTTTGGGTGAAATAGCGGGGAAATTAATTTCGTATGACGTTTTTAAGTTGTTTGTTCATTTAACGTCACTTTATGCTGCTATGGCTAATCGGACGATGCTACAGTGGGAGCTCTAAATTTTGCCTATCCAGGTTTAATTAGGATAGGGATTTTTAACGAGTACCTGACATCGTACAGGCTCGGGACCCCCGTTTAACGTCCCTTCCGAAGGACGGCGTAACTAAGAATTTTTTACTCCCTTAAAAAAATCCTAGGGCCACCTGCCGAGCTACGAACCCGCGATCTTGGGCTTAGTAGTTACGCTAACCACTAGACCACAGGTGACCTTGACGTTTTTAAGTAGTTCTCGGACATATTTGTTTATTTTTTTATTGTGATGGTTAGAGCCAAAATTCGAAGTGGTAGAGTTCGTGGATTGGAAATTACGGGCTAATAAATCGGCTAGGCCTTTCTCCGTGTAGACATAACTATTGTTCTGTTTCAGTGGGGGAATTTGTGTAGAATTTTTGGTCACGATTTTTATGTATTTTCCACATTTTACTTTCACCAGGTTTACATGACTTTAAAGTTGTTGCCCAGTTATCATTTCTCCATTGATTGATACGGAATCTAACGAAGTTGTTAAAATTATAAAAAATTGTCTTTGAATAACTAAATGTATTATACATACAATATGTCGTTTCAGTCCAATTTGATTTGTTAATTTTTTTCCCTAACTCCTTATGAGCAATATCACTATGATGAGAAAAAAACACATAAATCGATATGCATTTACATACACATAAAAACCAAATAATTATGCATTCCCAAATAAATAGTTTCATATAATATTAGCAAAAATAAATCCACTGTCAATCAATCTATTCTTAAATAAAGCAACATTATAGCCAGCTAGGGGGGAGAGGACATGCTAAATCAGCCTTTGTAGTGAAGCATTGAGGGTGGCTCTGAAATGGGTCTTGAATAGTAATGCCATTTCCATCCATAGCCCATAACCAATGGGCCACTAACGTCTAAATTCTCGATCATTTCGTAGTTGCAACGATTCGCATTCTTTTATGATCAAATTGGCCATAAAATGAGATTTTACTTCAGTTATATAAAGGAATATAGGAACAGACCGATATTTTTACGGCTGTCTGGTCTTTTTCAGTTTTATTCTGCAGGACATTGGTAGTGGTAATGTAAGAATAGCTCAACAAAATATATATTTATATTTTTTATTATTGAATACATTTTTCGTTAAAGCAGATAGGCGATTAACAAAAAAATAGAATACTTTTTTTTTAAAATAAACTTAAATAAAATAAATATATGCATAGAATAGTATACAATAGATAAGTAAGCAATTATATTTTGGGACAGGATTGTATTAGAATAATAAATTTGTTCAGAAAAAAACAAAACAGGCAATTCATCTTGCCTATATCTACATAATAAAAATCATGTTTCCATTAGTACCAAAGTGGTATATACATTAATAATAAATCGTTATAATGTCGATTCATTTCATATGAAATATCCTCTTTGAAAGGAAACGTTATTTATTAAAACAATTTTAAGATTTCAAGACAATTTTATTCAAAATATTTACCCCCATTTTGGATACATTCAAAACAAATTTTTTATGTATATAAATGCAATATGTAACTGAAAAAAGTTAGGACTTTGTGATGGTGTAAAGTCTGAAAATGAGTTTTTGATTTGAGAATCATCTTCAAAAATTTTACCTTTTGGGAAGCTATTAAAATTTCTGAACAGATGGAAATCTGTTGGAGAAAAGTGTGCGAAGGAGATCGTAACCCAGCTCATTTAGTTTTTTCACTGTATGTCATAAAACTTAAATATAGGTCCTAGGCACTAGTAACTAGTGCAAATAGTTTTTGACAAGTATTTGTTGCATTATGTCAATAATTCTACAGTACGATTCCATAGTTTCAACTCTGGGAATACATGAGAAATGAATTATTATTTTAAGTAAATTAATTATTTAAAAATTGATTAATCTGTGTCACCAGCTGCTAATTTCTTAAACCAACAGCGAATGGTCCGTTCGTTACAACACCCTCCCGAACGAGATGGTAATATTTCTTGCGGCTGAGTGATCCAAGTTAAAAATCTTAAAAATAAATTACACGAAAATTGCTTGTTTCATTGGTCATATTTGATGGAATGCTAAACACTATTCGTTAAATTGTCGTGGTAGTTAATGTTATAAAAAAAGGTAGGAATAATAATAGCTCATTACAGTCTGTAAACATAAACATAAAAAACAATACAAATCTATTAATTTTGAGTTTTAGAAATATAAACGGAAATTTCATAAGAAACGACCCAATAAAATAAACTTTATTTATAAAACTGTCGGATAAAATCGACCGATCTATCCGGTTCCTGTAAATAATAAATTAAAGCTAACACCAAAATAATATAGGAAGGAAAAAAATTGTTTCAGCCTTGGAAGTTGCAAATGATTGATATTTAGAGTTAAATAATCAAAGCACTAATAATAACCGGTTGAATTTAGATTTCTCGCTGCTCAACAATCATCCCATTTTTTATTAATTTGGCCGTTCTTAATATAGCTGGAAAACCACAATCTTTATTATAAATAAGATTTATAAATATTTTAAAGGTATAGAAACCATGTTGAAATTAAGGGTTTGTCTAGAAAGAATTTCTATCAGCCATTTGAGAAATCACTACTGATTTATGAAATACAGAATAATGGACTTATTTACAATTTTGTTTACTCATATTTTAGCGAGATGTAATAAAAACTCAATTGTGAACTAGAAAAAATGTTTTCAAAATATATTTTTAAATATACGAGGGTGTGAATATCCACCAAATGGCAGGCCTATCTCCATTTTAGAAATTATAGAATAGAATAGAGAAAACATTTTATTTACATAAATACTTTAAAAAAATGTTATATGTAAAATAAATTAATACTTAAAATAACAAGAATTAAACTGAATAAATTACATGAATAAAGATACATATATAAAAAATGATATCCGTATATGTAAAGATAATTGACAGCACGTCATCCATTATCTCTGATGGATATGAGCTATTTATTATAACTGATAAGAGAGCATCTGTTTGGAGATTTAGGGAATATTGGAAAAGCATGGATTTGAACGTGGAAAAGGAAGAAGAATGGCGAATATGAGGTGGGATTGAGATGCAAAATGTAGTGAGTGGTACGCGCGAGAAAGGAAGCTCGAATGTTTTGGTTTGAAAAAGCGAGATCTTGTAGACTGGGATTGCATAGCGTATTTGAACTGTAAGATACTATAAATGTATGAGGGTTATCACTTTGAGTTAAAATACAAGTTTTAACTTTTGTTTTCTTTTTATTATTCTCTAAAATAAAATGAATCGTGGTTCTAGTATGGAAATAAGAGTGTAATTATAGGAAATGCATATATTTCGCTAATCATCACATGAAGGAATGAACATTTCAACAAACATTTATAAGTAATTATGATGATATTACCTAAACAGTGTATAGATACATTATTTAATGAGATACAGTCAGTAATAGTTACTGACATAAAAGAACAACGGTATAATTCAAAAAACCTAATTTTTCAATTGAGGTATTTAAAAGTTCAATGAGAGTTGAAAAAAGTAAGCATTGTTTTACTGTACCTCTTGAGATTTCCCATTTTTTTTTTTTTTTTTTCAGAACCATAGAAAACAGAATTACAAGTCGGAAATGGCAAATAAGAACGGTCAACTTCGTCATTCGGATCTTGCGGCATAAAGAAAGTGAAAAATGACATTAATAAATTAGTGTTTTCCCGCGCCGGATGGAAATGAGAGGAGAGTGTTATGGAAGAGATAAGGAAAAAATTGTGCCGCATTTTTAAGACCATTAATTTTTGCGGACGGTGATGGCCGCGGAGCGGGTCTACGTGACTTGAAATAACAGGCCAAAGGAGAGCTCTTTAATTTGTTTTAATCTTGGCCTCTTCCCTTCTACCCTTTCTTCCATTTCCCTCGTCCTATTCCTCCCAGGTCTTCATATCCCATTCCGCGCTAGCTCCTTCTACTATACGCTACCGCAGCTTGGGGGCGTAAAAGTTTTACGGCTGCCCGACCTTAACGGATGCTTTCTGCATTTAGTTTAATTTTCTAATAACTTTTTTCTCCTGGAACCTGTTGGTTGTTCCTTATCTTGTTGTATATAATTTTTTTTCCTGAAAAGGAGGAACACCATTACTTTTGTTTTCCTTAATTATTTCATAGCATTTTTTTTCCTTTGTTGAGATAATCGATCTAACGAAGAATACCTAGGTAATTCGTATGATTTACTACTAATTTTGCTTTGATGATATTTGAACATGTAATCAAGAATCATTTAAATTTAGTACTATTAGATATTGATATGTATGGTAGATAAATATGGCATTGCACGAAAAATGTTGATACCATTTCTATGTCTTGATTGATTTTTTCAATACATTTTTCTTTTAAATATTATTGTTTTGAAGAGAAATGTAAATGTAAAATATTTTTGTCTTCGTCGCAGTGCTCTAAACCACTCAGCTATCAGGGGTCGTATCCAAGTCTTTTTATTTACCATTTTTCGTTATATTATCAGTTTGCATCATCCAATGGAAATTCAGTAAATAGTCAAGTCAAAAAATGTGCATGTGAGTCATTAGGAAACATGTGTCTCGTAGATAATCAAACTGATCTCTTACTTTTCTTTTCTCAAACCTTGGTTGGTGAAGAAAGAAGATCTCACGTCCAGCCTCTTTTTATTTATTTTCTCGCTTATCGATTGAAAAAAAAATCTTTTATAATGTGAACCAATGAAGATTATTGAATTCTGCATATAGTGATGACCGTTCAGTTTCCAGACGATTCAGTTATACTATTATTGTCCAACTCGGTCTACATCCAACAAATTATTATAGTATCTACCTAAATAAATATACATGCATAACCTCTTTTATTATGAAATTTGTTACCTTTGTGCTCTCAAAATATAAATAAAATCTTCAGTACTCGCGCCTAGCAGTTAAGTGAGGTAGTCGCCCTGTTCCGAAGTGGGCATAGAGAACTTGGAATGGCTAAGCATTAGCCTTTGGGGGTTTGTTGCAGGTACTTCTGTAAACAATACTAAACATAATAAAAGTCACAAGCAGTATCCTTATATCTTCATGGAGGGTGGTTATAAGATCGGATATTTTATTCTCTTATTCTCTTACATGTCGGAAATATATCCTGAATATTTTACCTATTATTATTAACTAAAATAATAGTAATTTTTTATTGAATTATTTAATAAAATGAATTATTTGATAAAAATGATTACTAAATTATTTTATAAATAATTATATAGTAGTTTTACAATATTGCAAATATAAGAATTTAATATTATTTTATAAAAGAAAATGCCAGAGTATTATCTGGAATTTCATTGGAGACAGTTTATCTGGATTGCTACAATATAAAAGAGGCAATTGACTAATCGTATAGGAATAAATACATTAAAAAAAATTATCAACAAAATTCCTGCTGTCAAATTTTCTGTAAAACTAAATAGTAGGAACTAATGGGGCGTATACAAAAAAGACCGTTTTTTAAACCAAATATTTGTATTATTATTTCTTTGATATAAAGAAATAGTATCTTTCGAAACACCACAATCCCTGGCAAGTTCGCGAGTACTTGTGGAGGGAATTGACTCAACAGCTTCCTTCAGAACCTCATCAATATCCATTAATGGTCGCCCGGAGCCTTTCTTCCTTTCCAACGTCGTATCTCCACTGCTAAATTTTTCAAACCAACGCTGTGCAGTGCGCTGGTCAAGGACACCTTATTCTTCATATTTAATTATTTCACGAGTTGCTTCAGCAGCCACTAATGTCTTAAAATTACGAGAATTTCGTAGGACGCTGTCATGTTTCTTCTTTGAAATAAATAACTAAACTGAGGTTTTTTTTAAACAAGTCCAATGTTAGTAAACAAGCTTAGAGAATGCTCTATAGGGATCATTAAGTTTTGGTAAATATGAAATAGCATTAACATTTTTACAGACTTTTGAACTCTGGAATTTGATAAAACGGTCTAATTTTTTTTATACACCCCATATAATGGGGTGTATAAAAATTATATGGGAGCTCTAAATTTTGTCTATCCAGGTTTAATTAGGATAGGGATTTTTAACGAGTACCTGACATCGTACAGGCTCGGGACCCCCATTTAACTTCCCTTACGAAGGACGGCGTAACTAAGGATTTTTACTCCCTTAAAAAAATCCTAGGGTCACCTGCCGGGCTACGAACCCGCGATCTTGGCTTAGTAGTTTGTTACGCTAACCACTAGACCACAGTTGACCTTTAGTATATAAGTATATAAGAAAAATGTCTTAATCTTATTTCCCTGGATTCTTTGTCTTTAAATAACCTTCCTTAAATCGAAATATTGGAAAAATATATACCTTGTATTATTTAAAAAACAATGCTATCCTTTGAGTTACGTCTTTAATTATCCAACAGTGGTTTTGTGATTCCCAAATTTTTAAAATATTTATAATTTTACTGATCGAACACGACAAAATACTTAACAGTCCCTTTATCCGTTGCTATAAATTAATACTACTCCAAAAACTTATTTAATTGAGAGAAAATGACACAAAATGTTCGACTCCTTTCTCTCCATGAACCGTTAAGCATGTGGGCGAAGACTCTTAGAACGCTTCATTTCCTAAGCACCCTGAACAAATTTCCCAAGAAAAATAATTCCCTTTTCGTGCTCTCCACACACTTTCAAACACTAATTTATTTAATTAAGTGCTTATTATACTATTAATTAGCTAATCCATATAATATACTATATTTTGTTAATAATTTTAATTAATATAAAAATAAATTTCAATTCTATAAAAAGATTTCTGTATTCAAAACCGTGCCCGCAATTCTATTTACAATAATAGACGAGATTAATATAGTGGCGTAAAATATGTTTTAGTATCTTGGAACCAACCCAAGAATCAAAGGTTTTTCTAGAAGTACTTCCTGTTATTAATTTTTTCGTATATAAATATTTCTGTATGATTTTATGGTATAAATTAGATATGCGTGCATAACATGTATAGATGTATATTTTTTTCTCGAGTTGAAGCAAAGCAAAATTGCGTAACATGTCTCGACTTGGGGTGAAGAAAAAATATGAAAATTGACTTCAATGCATTGATGATGATAATCCTGTATTTATCTTTAAAAACTAACTTTAAATATAACCAGGGATTAAAATCATAATCTGAATTATAAACGCAATCTTTTTTTTTTTTTTTTTTGTAAATAATCAAGATACGAACCCAACCCACCTTCAATATATAAAATCAGAGCTATATTTTTCCCTCCAAATGACCCTTGCTCCCAAAGCATTCCACCCTTCAGATATATCTAATATTATTCACAGATTACCTCCTCACAAAACACCTGGACACGACCTCATCACGATACACATTTTAAAACATCTTTCTAGAAAAGCCATCATATTCCTCACCTGCATATATAATGCTATACTTCGTACTAAATATTTTCCTAACCTCTGGAAATTATCTGTCGTAAAAATTATACCAAAACCTTTAAAAAAACCGGAATACCCTTCCTATTACCGTCCTATTTCACTTTTACCATTTATGGGTAAAATCCTGGAAAAGCTCATCCTGAAACGAATATAACCCATCCTTAATGCAAACCACATTATACCAGATTCTGAAGATCCCTCTCCACTATCCAGAAATGTCATCGTTCGATCGAGTGTGGCACCCGGGATTGCTTTACAAACTCCACCAATTCCTACCTCATACATATTTTCTCATTATTCAATCCTATCTCGCTAACAGAGCATTCAAAGTAAATCTAATAAATAAGTAGTGAATATGTATATTCATCCCTCCTTACTCAATCCGCTGTTGTTCCTCAAGGCAGTATCCTCGGTCCAATTCTCTACTCAGTTTATAGAGCTGACATCCCAATCCATCCTAATACTATCCTTACCACGTATGCAGATGACACATGTCTATTATCAGTCAATACCGATCTAGTTATAGTGTCCCCCATACTCTTCAATCCCACATCATTGACCTTGAAAAATGGTGTCAAAACTGGAGGGTCAAAATAAATTCTCACAAACCACCTTTACTCTCAGTCGTAAACCAATGACTTCTTGTCCTCCTGTTTCAATTAATAACTTTGCACTGATTCCTGTAGAAGAGGTCCGGCACTTAGGACTTCACCTTGACAAAAGATTAACTACAACGACAAGAAACAGCTCACCATGTCAGGCTACTACAACATTTACTGTATTATTTTAATGCAGTTTTAAATTTCATTAAATAAATTATTAAAAAAAAACTAAGCAAGGTACTTTGCAATTTGGTGTAAATTAGTTTCAGTAAGTGCTTTGTAAGTTTTAATTTCTTTCATTGTATTTCTTATTGGAAAAAAATAATCCGAATGAAAAATCACGAAATGTTTGGTGCACTTAGGTATCTGAGTTATACAAATAGATACAAATCTGAGTTATACAAATAGAATGAATTTTACTAAAAATTAGCTCTATGTCCAATACTAAATTGGTTTATTCGAAAATTTGTGGAAGTGAGAATGTTGGGTTGTATAAATAATTCAGTGGCACCTGTGCATAATGGTCTAAGTCGAATTTTGTGAATTTCAACCTATCTAGTTAGAATCGTAATTTTTTTCTCTTTCCTTGTGTCTAACATGATAAGTGTTCCGTCCATTGCATCGAAGGATATTCCTTTGTGAATCGTGGGCTGATACTCCAATCTTGAACTTAAAATAAGTTCAGAAAAATTACGATTTTAAGTAGATAGCTTGAAACTCACAAAATTCGACTTAGCCCACTGTGCACAGGTGCCACAGAATTTAGCTAATACATTTATTAAAAACTGTTAATTTTTTTTTACGAAAATTAAGAAATATCTATTAAGAAACAGAAAACTATACATGAAAAATGCACCATAACACTAAAAATAACAGATTGCTGACAGGTCATTTCGGATTAGCATCGATAAATTTTGAGTTTGAATGAAGAATGAAAATGATTTACTTTTAAATCAAGTGATAATCCATATACCTCAGATAATCCATATTTGAGATAAAAAATCATGACGGATTTTGTTTTTGGCATACAGTTTAAAGCTCTGCGATATCTCAAGAAAACTTATTTTGAAATTAAATTTCTTAAGGCCTTGAAAAGTTAATAAAATATATTAAATAACTTTTTATATAATATAATAATGTTCTGATAAAACTATTTTTTATAAATAAAAAAAGTTTTTGACAAATGGTTATAGAGCTTTGTAATTACTTAAAAGAGTACTTTCCAATTAGAGTTTTTCAACTTAACTCTGAGTACGACTAGAATCATTCTATAATATCTCTAAATTAAATTATAAATTACTACCAATTTGATTCTAATGCAAAACTTGTGTCAGAAGTTTCTGTAATGGTTTTTAATTAATCCTCGACTTTTTTTTCCAGCTCAAGCGACAGTTAAGCCAGGATACGGTAAAAAAAGCCTTAATTGAGAGAATTGATGGTCTGCCAGAAGAGAAGTTGATAAATAACAGAGATAGGATGGAAGAAAAATTAAAACATAGCAAACCGTATATTACTTGTTGGCAATATTTGCCGGGCACCAGTTAAGAGATTGGTTTCATGTAGACCAGCTACCGTTCATAAATATTTTATGAGCGGGTCGGAGAAGAGAGTTTATATTCGGTGACCGATTCGGATGAGAAAAACGCATTAATTTTTGTTAAGGCTTGTCCCCAACTCGTCTGAATAATTCCTAAGCAAGGTTGTCGTCCTATCCACAATCTCTTAAGGTTAGATCCTTAATTTAGAAACTATAAATTAAATCATCAATTAATATTATAATTTCATTAGGTTTAATTATAGTTTTCCTTCTATCAAACATCATTTCCAATCTTCAATCGATCCAACGACCAGCCGAAATAAAGTGAAAAAATTGATTTTCAATAAGTTTTTATAAGTTTTTTCTCTAGCAATTACTACTGTATTTTATTTATTATTGTAGGATTTCATATTCCATTTCTGAACTCCTGGTAACGCAAGTTTCTCAGATTATTGAGATTCAGTCAACTAATAATAATTTAATTTTAATAATAATAGTTTATTATTCATGCCCTAGCATGACTGAGATTCTAGTCAGATCATATAGTAGTCTAAATACTAAAATTACACTGGTGCGATTTGAAGACAATGTGTTTAATTTAGGTGAAATATTACAATTTTTCAGGAGTGCTACTGAAATAATATTCGTTGTAACAATAAGTACCTATCACTTTAGCCAGTCCACACTGAATCACTCCATGTCATTGTTGGGTCAAACGACTATGTCCAATTCTTAGACGGATAATAATCACGTCTTCGACACCAAGCTGACGGTCGTTTTGATGTTTGACAGTTTATTGGACTCCACCCACCTCCAAATTGTAGTTATTTTCTTAAGATTATTTTTTTCTATTGGTTTTAATAAGTCTGGAGGTGGAATATGTGAGGACGTTATTTCTTCTGATACTGCGTTACCTACCTACTTGTTTCCAGAAATTTTTCAGTAACTAGGAATCCAGTTTCTTTTTAGAATATTGTAATGACATTAAGGCGAGATAGATTTGTTTTGAGAGAGGGTTGTCTGAAAAAATGACGGTAATGGATTTGGAGCACTCAGCGAGTGAGAGCAAATTATTATCTGATCTGTTGATGTTAGGACTTGGAATCGTTGAATAGCCGATTCCACAAGTACCATCCAACTTGCACTTCAATCGCTCAACACTACAAATAACTGTTTGAGTTTTAAATGTACGACCGCTTACAAAGTTTTGTTGAAAGGTTCTTGAGCTTTCTCCTGCAGACATTAAACATAAATACTTGACATGTGGATTGCCACCTGATCGTCTGACAGTGTCGACTGCGCTTATTTTCTTGGTCCTTCCTTTTCTAGTGCTTTGACAATACGGAGATATTAGGACTTTTATTTTGTAGCATAGTGGAAGGAAGGGATTTTAGAATATTTTTATTTTTTAACATTTATTTGTATAAATAATGATTTATAAATCTATTTTATAATTGGGGATTCCAGCTACTATGCAGAGACTCAATGCTCTTCTTGTTCTGAAGTCTCTAGTAAAATTACTACCATGGGGGATTGCATCTAGCAGTTACTATTATTCATTAGTTTATTATATTAACAGTTATAATAATTAACCATAAATGATTTTATTCTTAAACAATATTTCTTAAAAAATCGACGAAATGACTTTGAAAACTTTGAAACTATATCTGAAGAAGAAAAAAGAATATTTTAAGATAATAAAACCTATTTAAATAAAAAGTTATTTTATCAATAAACAGAATTGTAATTATAATTTGTTATTAACAAATATTTTTTTTTTTTTTCCTGTTGGCTCTACAGACCTTGTAGATCTTTGGCCGCCTTTACCAGCCTTCTCCACCTCTGTCTATCCTGGGCCGATTAATATTAATATTAATAAGTATAGTATAGTAATATTAATATTAATATAGTAAAATATTTTATTTACAATCTAAACATTGTTTTATAAAAATAAAAATAATTTTACCATACTACATTATTTCTAAATGATATAGAGTATGAATATAATTTATAATGTTATTGCTATATGTGGAAGCAAAATATGAGACAACCCTTAGTAGGGTAATGGATCAGGTAGAGTGAATCAACATCGGATTTCCCTGAAGAAGATAGTGCAAAGGGAGAAATGGTACTTTAAATCAAGAGAGAGTAGTACATCCCTAAGGGCCTTCAATATATAGTAATTTCTGTCTTGCAATTAGGGATTTTGTGAGTTGGTGTTATGCTTTAGCAAATATGTACTTATAGTCAACATTCCTTGAAAAAACGATCAATTTATGCTATACTAAGCACTATTTTCATTTATTTATTTATTGCTTACAAACCAACTAAGAATTTTTTATATCAAAACAGGGAGTGGCCCAGTGGTAGAGCGCTGAGTTGCCATATCGAAGGTCCTGGATTCAAATTCCACTGCTGGCAGAATTTTATTTAATCTTACAGGATTTTAGACCCTCGTGGATTTTACCAAGCCCATATAAAGTGGGCACTAAAATAGGAAGAAAATCTGTCGATTGAGCGTGATCTACAAAAGTACAGTCTCTACCACGTATTGAACTCAAAACTCAAGATCTCAAGTAATTTATTGAAATGAGTTAGATTAAAAAGTACCTATATTAATTATTCTGAAATCATTAAATAACAACCTATGAAAGCAGGGAGATATGAACTTAATGTTTATAAATACATATAAACACAAATATGAAAGTATTCCAAAACACAAGGATATTGTGTTTTAATGGTCCATACTATATATCTTTTCAGATAATTTTGTCAGGCTGTCAGATAAATGATGTTTTTATATAGGAACAATAATGAATTTAAGCTCCTTGGAGGCTGAGAAAAAAGCTCAATATATATATAGTGAAGAAGGCTTAGGTTGCTATTAGATACTGAGATACTTTCCGCACACGTCCCACCATAGAGCACAATTAGCCGGAACAAGGAACATATCTCCTATTAATTGGCAGAGGCTCCTTCATTACGGCCCTAAGCCGGGGTAGGGGGCATTACTCCTGTTTAGCCTCTAAGGAGTCCCGCCTCTCTAATTCGACAATATCCTCGCTCCCTAGCTCCATTACCTCAACATTACTATATTAATAACGAACTAGTATTTTTCTTTTACAATTAATATAAATAAGATGGGAAAGAAAAAGTAAAAAAATAAAAGTCACTATTCTCAACCTCTCTGAGATAATTTTATTTCATCTCAGTCTCTCTATTATAAAAATACATTCAATAAAAGTTTAAATAAAAATTCAATAAGTGACACTAAATAAACACTGAATAAAAACTATACAAGGACATTCTTTAAAAACTATATTCTGGTGACGTTTGAAAATTGTATTCAATCATGCCTCGACATTGAAAAAACAGACGTTTAGTGAATTGGCAGTAAACGGTTATGGTCATTAAGGCCACATTTTAATCTGGAAACTTATAACAAAAATAACTTATAACAACCTGTACCATTTCGGCCCCAAAGGATCTTGGGTTCAGTGCTCGGTTTTTTGTCCGAGGTCACGTTCAACCCAATTCAAGGTACCTACATTACATTACTATCAGTGGCTGTTCACAGATTAGATAATTTATCTGCAACTGCCATATTTTTACACCTGAACCTTCGGCGTATCAAGTCAAGACTCAACACACTGAGCTACCCCACTCCTTGGAAATTGCAAGTAACTTCCAATTTTAATTATTATTTACTAATTGGATACGTTTAAACGTCAATTAATAGGGTGTATAAAAAAAAAAAAATGACCGTTTTATCAAATTCCTGGGTTCAAAAGTCTATAAATATTTTAATGCTGTTTATTATTTACCAACACTTAATAATCCCTTTAGAGCATTCCCTAAGCTTGCTTACTAACATTTGACTCAACGAAAAAAGCCTCAGTTTAGTTATTTATTTCAAAGAAGAAACATGACAGTGTCCTACGAAATTCTCGTAATTTTAAGTCATTACTGGAAAAAAAATTCACAGCTGCTAAAGCAGCTCGTGAAATTATTAAATATGAAGGGGAAGGTGCCCTTGACCAGCCCACTGCACGGCGTTGGTTTGAAAAATTTAGCAGTGGAGATATGACGTTGAAAAGGAAGAAGGGCTCCGGGCGACCATTAATGGATATTGATGAGGTTCTGAAGGAAGTTGTTGAGTCAAATCCGTCCACAAGTACTCGCGAACTTGTCAGAGAGTGTGGTGTGTCGAAAGATATTATTTGCCACCATTTTAAACATCCTATTATTTATATTAGTACTAAACTAACTATTATTTAGTCAGAAACATGGTTTTGAACGTTGGTGAAACATGGTGGACGTTTGCTCTGTTTAATTTTTTAATAATTTGAAAACTTTAAAGTTCTACTCTTGTCAGTATTGTATGTATATCTAATTATGAACAGTAGTAAAATTAACATAAGTACAATAGGAAACAGTAAAAAATAATTGATTCGACAAAAATCCTGACTTTTTGATTTGACATAACCTGTGTTTCGTTATTCTTCATAAGCATTTCATTAAGCGTGAGTCCGGCTATAATTAAAAAATTTGCCACTAAATTGATATCATACTTAATGTAAATAGTATCATTTGATTCACAGAATTTGGTTTAATTCATATTTCACCAGAACAATATATATTTTATTCAATTGTTTTCTGCGATTATATGTACTTCCCATAGAGGAAAACTTTTAGCGACATATAATTACTGATCATATTTGTCCTACATACATGCAATTTTGTACTCTATTAGGTAAATAACCGGACTGCATACCAAATTCAGAACCCAAGGCTCTTCATCAATTGTAGTGTTACAGTTGTTTTTTATTTAGATGATTAAAAAAGAAACCAGTTTAAACCTTCCAATGACTGAAAAAATATTAAATGAAACAACGAGTCACTAACATATAAAAAATAAATCAAAGATTCCCCTTTACATTGTTCATTACTATCTAATGATGTACGAAATTACTATATTAATGTTTTACAGGTAGGTAGTGCAGTATTTATGTAGTAGCTTCCTATTTTACATACATACTATTCTCATTATAAAACTGATAAAAATTACAAAAGAATACGAAATGGTGCAGTCAACAAATTTTACAAAAAATAAGTTTAACTTATTTTATTTTGGCCAATGGTTTTGGCTACGTTTCAGGCCATCATCAGAACAAAAAAAACACGAAATCTATATAAAAACAAAGCACCAAAGAATATTTAGCAGGCTAGAAAAAAGAAATGAAAGGAATGAAAAAAAATAAATACAATGAGGAAAAGATAAATTATGAAATAATTTATCAGAATTAATAAGAATAGAAAGAGATCTAAGATATTATAAAGCATAAGCATTGTTTATACAACTTTTCTATTTTCATTTATTCTTATCCCTGATGATGGCATAATCGTTGACGCAAATAAAATAAGCTAAACTTATTTTTAGTTTAATCTTATGCCGGCATGTTCACTCGTTCTATGATATATCCAGTCAATCATTTCCACATCAAGAACAAAAATTTCATTTATTTTCAGATTTAACGAATTAAAAAAATACTATGGAGAATGGAGATAGTTGGGGGGTGCAGTCAAGAAAACACCAAATAAGTCAGGACTTATTTATATTCGTGCCGACGTTTCGACCTACTTTACTTCAGGGCTATGAGAGAAAAAAAAACATTACAGTACTAAGAATATAATAACATATACAGTGAAGAAAAGTATAATAATGACAGATATATAATAAAGTATAAAGAGTATAAAATTACGGAATAAATGTGCAGAAGGGTGATAATGTAAACAATAATACAGAGAGAAAGAAACATGAGAAGGTAAACGGAAAGATTCAAAATGAAAAAGATTAAAATATAAAAGGTGAGATATAAAGTTATGGAAAACGTAGTTTAATTACGGATAAAATATAAAATGTATGATAATAGACTCCTAGAGGCTACATAAGTAAAATGTATGAAAAATGATACAAAATATGATGCCAAAGAATAAATACAGAGGAAATATGTAGAAATTAATGAATAGGTATCTCGTTCAATGACAGGTAGTGAAGTAAAATTTGAAAATTATTAGAATGGAATGTAATATAAATGTAGTTGATTGTATTATAATAAATTTAAAAATTGAAAAACTAAAAATTAATAGTTTTTTCTCTCATAGCCCTGAAGATGGCCTACAAAGTCGGTCGAAACGTCGGCACAAATATAAATAAGTCCTGACTTATTTGGTGTTTCTCGACTGCACCCTCCAACTATCTCCATTCTCCATTATATCATCCAGTCAACTATTTCCCTCTCTAACATAAAAAATATTAATGTAGGTCCTGTTTTTTTTATTCTCAGACCTGATGATGACTTAAAACTTAGCCCAAACCATTGACACAAATAAAAGAAGTTAAATTTTGTGTAAATATTTTTGATTGCACCCCCCGACCATTTCTCTTGTGTAATTTTGATTAGTTTTATTATGAGAACAATACCGTATGTATATGTAAAATAGAAAGGTTATGTATGAGTGATAATATAAGTTATGCCTTCGAGTGAAACTTTAATATCTAGTTAGTAGTCATTTGTTATTAATAGTACTTCATTATATTGTAATGGAAGTACTAATGGTAAGCAAGCATAAGAGAACTATATATTTATTAGTTTTTAAAAACAAATTATTATTAATAATGAATGACCCCAAACTCATTTAAGTATCTAATATCGTTGAGAATTGATTAAGATTGCACTAAGGAGTACAACGGTAGCTACCTTACGCAAGCCCTCGTTGTCATGATAACGGGGAAAATGGCTCCACAACATTTCGTAAAGGACATAAAATTTACATAAAACTAATCTTTCCTTGCAATTTCAAGAAGCCATAAACCAAATGCGACATCGTCAGCCGAAACGTTTCATGGCCGGGCTTGCTCAAGAATGAGATTTTTGCGTGGGACTAAGTCGTATCATCAATTCGTGACGCCAGCCAGGGGTGGAAGGTCAATTGATTACCTTTTGCGATTCCAGCCTCGTTTTTTTTTTCTTCAAGGCATTCATTTATTTAGCATGCACTATGGCTTAATATTTGATTTTCTATTCACCAACAAAATAAATGTTTTGAACTTTTCGCTACCTCAAAACTATCTTTTGTCCATGTTTCGTGACTATATTGTCATAACCATTGACTATGCTCTCGTAATTATCTCCTAAAAGTGAAAAAAGCCTTTTAGGGAATTATGAGGTATTGTTAACATGTTCCCAAGTAGGATTTACCGAATTTATCTTTACACTGAAATTCATACACGACATTTCGATATTACAGCTAATTAATCCGAAAGATCCCTTAAATAATATGTTATTTAATTTCAATGGATTTAAGTTGGTACAGATATTTACATGCATATTTTTAGTTTAAAAGTTTTACTTTCCAATTTTGAATTTTTCAATTGAAAATCGATTTGTAACGGTCACCTGTGGTCTAGTGGTTAGCGTAACAAACTATTAGAATATCAAGGGTTCGTAGCCCGGCACATGGCCCTAGGATTTTTTAAGGGAATAAAAAATCCTTAGTTACACGGTCCTTCAGAAGGGACGTTAAACCGATCAGCCATATTATAAAATAACGTTAAATGAACAAACAACAAAATCGATTGGTGGCCGATTTTTCAGTATAAATCGATTTTTATTTGGCGAGGAAGTGATGATTTTTTTTTCTTTGCCCCTAGTTCAGTTTTTCATAGGCGATAGATTTATTTTATTACTTAAACTAAGGCGATGAAGTCTGATATTTACTGTCATTGTTTTGCCTTACTCACCGTAAAATTAATCAAGAGCGTAAAGTTAACTCTTCTACTAGTTACCTACTTGTTAAAGACTAACTGTACAGTTAGAGACAATATGAGGCATGTAGGATAAAAATTGGGTAACTCAAAATCTTCAAATATTGAATTTTTTCCCAGTTTAGTAATGCAATTTTGTGCTTCTGAAACTAGACTAAAACTATGAGAAAGGAGGCGAGAAAGTGTCGTGTTAGACACTATTTTACTGAACTAGAGAAAAATCAATTTTTGAAATGTTGGAGATGTCATCTTTTGATACTGAACCCCTAATATGTCTTAAACAAGTGACGAAGGGATGAAATCAGTCAACCAAGACAGAATATAAAAAATACTATTTTTGACACTCGGATGTCACCGTCAAATGTCATATTTAATATTTAATGTCTATTAAAGTTTACTTAAATGTAATCTCTTAAAGTTTGAAGTATATTTCTCACTTATATCATAATAAAAATGTATAGTTTTTTTTATTTCTATATTTTATAAATAGGTACATTTTTTTTATACATAAAAATGTAGTTTATTTTATTTCTATATTTAGTGAAAAATGAATGTATGAATGTTTCTTTTCCTACAAGATCAGAAAAAAAACTTTACATTAAACGTGAATTTGAATAGGCATAAATAATATTGGTTAACATTATAAACATTATGTTATGTTATTATATAAACATGGTTAACATTATTCAATAAGCAATCCAGTGTTTGTAAGCGGAATACTTGTGGAGTGTGTTTCTTTTTACAATACAAGAAATATGTGCCCATACACTATCATTTTTGAAACCCGCAAATATATACTCTTCCATGTAAGAGTAATATGGACTCATCTTACATTACTATTCAGTAGTTACTGAATAGCTTTCATCTCTAGCGTTCGTCACGATTAAAATTTCACCAATACCGAAAATTTAGTGAAAATACTTATTTCTAAGTGAGCTCAATAAATTTCTTCAAATTTCTAAGGAACAAAATCTTTATATTAAAAGTGAATAGGTATAGAGATTAAAATGACTGATTTTATTCACTAATGAATAAATAAAGCTGTAATTATCGTAGAAGTTTCTTTTAAAAAAAATCTAAATGTATGTACTCCTGGGATGGAAGTAAGAATAATATATCGGTTCATATTTTTCTTATTAGAGGCTGCTAAAAAGCTTTCATCTGTAGCGTTCATCGCAATTTTAATTTCACCAATTTAGAAGATTTAGTTAAGCAACTTTTGTATTACTGAGCTACAATAAACTTCTTCAAATATGTATGCATAAAAAACTTTATATTAAAAGTGAATAGTTATATAACAAACATGATTAGCATAGCTGACGTACTTCATTAAGCAATAAGTAAATCTGTTTCCTTTTACAAAGCTGGAAATACATGTACGAGTATTTACTCCTTAAAAGGCAGTAAGAATAGCTTGAACTCAACTGTAGCGTGCTTACATCTGCAGCGTTCATCGCGATTAAAATTTCACCAATTTCAAAGATATGTGAAAAGACACCCCTCCCCTTCAGATAACTACTGCTTGATGGCAATTTGATTGTCTGCCATTTCTGGGGCACAGGTGCACCAGCCAGCTCTAAGTGTCTTCCTCTGCCTTCAATAATGGACTTTCCAAAGCTAAACAATCTTCTAAGGCCCCTAAGCATCTCGGATCCTAAGCACCAGTTACATTTAGATTAGCTATCATCCTCTTAATTGTTACATAAGTTACTTTTCAAGCCAATCCTCTAAGTGCGTGTACCTCGTTAACTGAAACTTAATAGATTCCGTGAGGTAGGAGTTGTAGGTCCAATGAAAATTTAATTTTCCATGTGCAGTCATTACTTTATTATTAGATATTACTTTCAGTCAATACTTCATTAGCTTCATTAATATTTAATTATGAATTTTATTTATTTGCCTGAACGATTGACCTCATCAAGCTAACTGGACCGATTCCCATCTATTTCGTTAAATTAATTAAGTTTATTATTACAGCCATAGCTCGCTAACTCTTTGATATATCAGGAAATAACTAACTAGTAATAATATAACCAAGTCCCTTCAGGGGATGTAGTGGTACAGATTTATTTTCTTTATTTTTACTAATATGACCAGTTTAGAAATCACTAAGAAAAATACTATGAAAATAATATATGATATATCAAATAAAATTTCAGAAAGTTGATAACCTAGCGCCCTTAACCAGCTCCCATTGGCGTTTAATGCCAGTGACGCGGCTGGGAAAGGGGGCTGGGGCCTCCTGGACTCCTGCTTTGCCCTCATTCCTGGGGAAGAGGCTCAGTTGGGGGACCCCAGGCAAATCGTAAATAGGGTATGGATGTGTACCTCAATATATATATATATATATTTTATTTATTATTTTATTGTTTTACTTCACCTTATTATTATTATTTATTATTATCATTTTCGCATTAACTTATTTTTATTACCGCATGTATATATAATATTTATATATTATATATATTTATATAATCAGTTATTTTAGTTTGTTTATATCATTCTTTTGTTATGGAATGATTGTAAGCTACATATTACCATTACTTATTGCCCACAAGTGGCAGATTGTAATGTTTTAATAAAGGGTTTAAAAAAAAAAAGTTGATAATAATATTAAATACATAAAGACATTAGAGCACGTTATAGCATAGTGTAGTAAAGTACAATTCCATATGCACACATATATACCCTTGGATAAGGAAATAAAGACTAAATTCCGTTTCTCTGAAAAAACAAAAGTTTTATTTACAACACAAATATAAAAGTCTTAATTGATTACAGTATATGTTAACCAAACATGCTCTCACCTGATAAAAAAACGAAACAGCATTTAAAACACCTTACTTCATGATTCAGGAGATTAATTCCAGTTTACTTAACACAAAAATTGAATTAAACAATTTATAACCGTAGATTGAAACTGTAGCCTCCCATATGTCTTTAATTATAACAGTTGTGATCAAGTAGGCTTTGTTGCTATCACTGCAAATACAAAGTTAAGAATAGCGCTAGTATACTAGTGACGTAGTTACTTTACATACATATTGTGTATGTTTGTGTGTATAAATAAAATATATAAATGAAAATAGGGACTTCTCTCCTTTTCTATTGTGTACTACATTAAAATATGATATTTTAAACTGTCTTCTCATACAAATTAATAATTACTGGTTAGCTATATGGAGTTATGTTATAGAATTTTATTATTGAATTTATACGTTACCACTTAATAAATATTGGATTATTAATTATATATGATGGTAAATACATAAATTAGAAAACAATCCTCATATATGACGGTTTTCGTGTGTAACATGTAACATGTAATGTATGTGTAACATATGTAAAGGATTTATATAAAGAAATACAACATGTGATCATTTAATTGAAATATATATATATATATATATATATATATAACTTTATTTTATGTTGATCAAGGCTTGATGGACCAAACAAATATTAAGATAAATTATAAAATATTCTCTAATCAGATAATAACATTTTATATATGAACAACCTATATAAACTCAAATATTCTTCAGGCAATGCAAATACAAAAAAATTAAATTTTGTTGACTAAAATTAAAGTAAATACCCCAATACAAAATAAACATTATCTACTTCAACTATTGGAGGCCAAGGCTCATTGATGGGCTGTAGAGTCATGAAAGAAGAACTTCTATTATACTTTTATACATTATAATAAACTAAATCATGCACATTAATTCTTTGCAACTAGTTCTACGTATATATTTACAAAATATAAGCCTGACCCACTTATATTATCTCTTGTTATCAACTACAAATTTCAGACTACTTTTACCATATAGAACATCTTTCGCTGGGACGGTTTTCTTTTTAACCAATCTACCGGTTTGTAATCAGTCATTAATGGACAAAGAGGTATGACTCCTGAAGTTATCATAAGATGTAAATTATTAACATACAAAGTTAAAAGGCTGTTTGGCAAAAGCATCTCTAAGATTTTAATAATCATAGAAAATTTAATAACCTTATTTGAAATCATAAAAGTGTAATTAAACATGGAGATTCATGAGAGAATAAAATGGTGTAGTATACAATAACAATTATAATATATTGAGAATTAATTTCTACAGATCTAGACGTTGTTATACCAGATTTCCTAAGTTGGAAAGTGCAATTAATACCAGCCTCGTTACTCATACGAGCTGGTTGTATCCTCATAAGGTCGAGCAGGGGTCATAAACCTTGGCAATAAACCTCAATTGAGACATGAAACTAAACTGGTTGAAATATATCCAGCCTAGCGGCTCTTTATTGCTGCTCTTTTCTTCGTTTTTTTTTAGATCGTTGAGTTCACACCCACGTGCCTACTCCGTTTAGTAGCTCGGTCATTAATCTGATCTTTCACAATTATTTAATTATTTTAAATACAATGTTCGATATATCTTTTGTAAATGAAGTTAGGTTATAAATAAACCAACTGTTTCAGGAAATAATATGAATTATTGAATTGGCGTAGAGATTGTTGCGGCTTCTTACTCTTAAAAAAAATTATATTATAAAACTACCAATTCTCGAAAACAGATCGACTTATAATAACGACTACTGCAAGAAACATACAAGGAATTTTCCAAGAGCAACAAGGAAAGCATGTTGTTGACTAATTTCGTTAGATTACAAGAGATAGAAAGGAAGAGTGTGGCACAGCAACTAAATTATTTACATTAATAAATACAAACTAAAGGAGAAAATGAAATTTTTGAAACCAAAACTATAAGGGCTATTCAACAGAGGGTATGAAAAAGTGCAGAATATATAGTTTGGAACTGACAGTTTGGCTTCGATCTGGAAGAGTAATAGAGGATCATATCTTTCCCCTACTAAACAATCAAAAAATGCTGGATCCAATACCGGACTGCATCACCTCTTCATACGATAGCATAAAGAGATTGAGAAAATTGTGATAAAAAATAAGTCAGTAAGGAATAAAGTGCACCTTGATATTTACAGGTTTTGTAGAAATTCTGAGATATATTTCTGGGGCCTCCGATAAAGGAAAGGAATAAAAGAAGATCTTTTTTGTACAATACTCATTATTAATTGTATTATGAGGACCATACCTTATAGGATAATTAGCAAATACACAGAAAAAAATGGTAAATTATGGTAAATTGTTTTGGTATACAAAAAATTTGATTGCATAAATTAATGATGTTGATAAGGTATAATGCTAAATTGTTAAATTAAGTAATAATGAAGGTATTGATTAAACGTTTTGGTAAGCACGACCTGCTGTTCATAAATCATTTCTCTCATGGTTGTAAAGATAATCAAACATAATTTACATCTTTAAACTGAAATGTTGCAATTAAAAAAAGAAATTCAGAAGATAATTAAGAAATTGTCTTAATAAATTAATTACATAAATAATTAATCAGGCATCGAAAAATATGTTGCCATGATTAAATCCGAATTCAAAACATGGGAAGAGCAATAATTACTCGTATGAGCTTTTATACTCATATGTTTTATGAGTAAAATGAAATAAAACTTAGTATACTCATAGGTCGAACAGAGGTCATAAACAGGAGCAATAAAACTCAAAGTTTTACTTACATCTCAGCTTAGGATTGTTCGTTGTTACTATTTCAAGTTAAAAAAATAATAATAATTTTTCGTTAATCAATTGATAATACGATAGCTCAGAAAAAACCATCCGATATAAGTACTATTTCCATTCACATCCTCTTACTTTTGTGATGTAAATTGAAACAAAGTATGTACTCTTTATTTAGTCATTCCGAACAGGCTAATCCTTCATTATTAATCTTCTACCAACCAAATGATATGTTGAAAATCGATAAATCAATACTTCGTCTAAGTCTGGAAGGAGACAGTTCTAGAAGTTTGGGCCCAGACCAAACAATTGTAATAAAATATGTAGCAAATATATTTTATAAATACAATTTTGGTTTAAGTATACAAATATACCCTATATAAAAACATATTATAAAATATATTTTCAAAAGGATAAAATAGAAAAATTCTTTTAATAATTAAGATTATTGCAGAACAACATAAAGTTATGATGTTAAACCAGGTGACGATTATAAAAAAATTGAAATTATAGTGAAATACTGAACAATCTTGAAATATCAAATACAACAAAATAAAACGAATTAAAGTTTTATTCCGTAAAACTGGTAAACAAAAAATTTCGGTAGACAGACATTTTCAGTTTCCATCTTAAATCGTCTTTAGTAAATGCAGTACAAGCATCGATCGAAAATATATGTATATTTGTAATTAATTCATTAATTAGTAAGGTCTTCTAGGTCAAATAAAATATTGACGTGATGTCATGTATCAGAAACTTGTGTTATTGAAAGAAAAGAGTTACAAAAGAATAAAAAAATCATTTCTATTTCTAAAATTTTTTTTATATTCTCTATTTCCAGATCGGGTATTCCTAGCCTTCCATGGTTTTTTTTAATAATGAATTTTAAACTTTAGCATACGGTAAAAAAAAAAGAAAAAAAAGGCGTTTACTGCGATCCGTAGGATTTTATTTTGGAAATTTGTTTCGCTTTGATGACACTGCACCCCACACTTCACAACCCTACATTAGTAGAGGTCTAAGTATGGTTTTATAAATTAATAAGGCTGTTTCTGGTTTAAATCTAGATTTTCTATTAATTATCGGGTAAAGTAGAGCTAATCGTGCGCAGGTCTGTGTTAATTTGGTGTTGATATGCTGGTTCCAGCTAAGACGACGATCTAAATAAACTCCGAGATATTTTACAGCTTCTTTATTCCACGGGAGGTTGCTGCCATTGAACACTAGCTCAGGTGAGTCTGAAGGGCGTCTAAGGGTGAAAAATTTTGCGCAGCATTTTGAACGTTGAGGTCAATTTTCCATTTAGAAAAGTATTGTTCTAACTCATTGAAGTGTGTTCCTGGCTATAATTATGTCATCACTCTGCGAGAATACTGCTGTGTCGTTAGCAAACATAGCTATGGAGGTGGTAAGTGGTGACTGTGTGATGTCATGAACATAAAAGTTGAAGAGAATCGGAGAGAGAACTGAACCCTGTGGGTACCGGCACTGGTTGGTCTAATAATTCAGAGCTCCCACTGTACCATCGTCCGATTAGCCAAAGCAGCATAAAGTGGCGTTAAATGAACAAACAAAACAAACAAACAGATTGGTCTAATGTTTGAATTAGTGTTGTTTATTTTAACTGTATAAGATCAATTGTTTAGAAATGAAGATGCTCTCTCCAAGTATCAGGAAAATATCCAATCCTTGGATAGCTGATGAAAATCGATGTTGTCAGAGCAACTGCTTTCCTAAGTAGTTTTTTATTGCGATTGCTGATATCAAGCCGTGGCCGGACTTTTCTTAGTTTTGAGCTTTCTAATGAATGAGTGAATTTATTTTGGAGTGGCGAATTCCATCGACAATTGTATTTTTGATAGAGGTGATTGCAAAAACTCTTCTATTTCAATGTCTAATCGTCTAATCGCCCTCTATCGGATTGTGAATTTGAAAATGTTTATTGGAAATAATCGGCAAAGGCTTCGGCCTAATCCAAGTCGTTGGTGATATACCCTCCTTTCATTACTAGACTGGGGATATGTCCTTTTTTATTTAAAAGTCGTTTTGTAGCCTTTCATAATGATTGGTCTCTTAGGCTGGAAAGATATTTTTTGTACGAGGATATCGTGAATTCCTCTAACTCTTTTATCACGGCGCGTTTTAGAAAGTTCCATTTACTTTTGTCTTGAGGATTCCTGGTTTGCATCCATCTCCTCCTTGCAATATTTTTTCCTTTATTCTAAGAAGAGTGGAACTAGCCACACTGCTTGTGAGAGTCATCCTTTTTGTATGAAATATTCGTATGGTTGACTGTTTTAAGCATTCAGCTATGATCTGCAGTTTGTTTATGCTTTCATTTAATTTTTGTGGGCTAGCGAAATGATTTTTGGGGCAAACATTACGGTAAATTAGGTGTTTATAGGTGTCCCAATCGATTACTCCTTTGATAAGAGAAATTGCGAGTAGGAATTTGTTGAATTTCGGTGCTGACATGAATTAAGACGAGGATATGGTCAGAGTTATAAGCGGATAATGTTCGAAGTGTTGTCGGTAGACTGATATTATTGGTTAAAACTATGTCTAGGATACCGGATGAACAACCTCTTTTGTAAAATGTTGGTTCACTCGGAGCGATAATATGGATATTTTGCCTGGAGCAGATGTCTAGCAATTTATTTCCTCTCGAATTCGTTTTCCGACACCCCCAGTAAATATTTTTGCTATTCATATCTCCAATTACTATTGATTGTATATTTGGTGGAAATAACTCTAGAATTTCTTCGTCTCTGATGTTTTCGTTAAACGGCTTGTAAACAAATGTGACAATGGTACTAGGAGATGAATCTAAACAAATTGATATGGCTTCTATATTAGACATCACAAATAATATTTTCGGAAAATCTGATGTTGGTTTTTACTATGAGAGCCACACCGCTGGAGGGAGTTGCACTGTCTCGGTCGTTCCTAAGAGTTTTGTAGCCAGGTATGTTAAATTTATCAGTTCGGCAAAGATGAGTTTCGGAAATGAATGTTTTCTTTCACATCCTCCAAACTTTTATTTACAATATATTACAAATTTACAATGAATACTATATCGACGGAGTTTGTTTCTAGAAATATTTTGAATTTAGTTTTTTGAGAAGAAATACCATAAGCATTCCAGTTTAAAATTATTAATTTTCTTAATTCAATAGCCATAAATGAGTGTAGTCTTGATAAACGATGGAGAAAATGCAAAAAAAGGATAATGATAATCTCAGGTTTTGTAGGAATTAGTAACATTAGATACTTTGTTGTTTGAGAAAATTTGTAAATAACGTGGTAATAAGGGTACTTAACTGGCTAATTATTTGAGAAAAGTAAGCTTTATCACCTCAATAATGTTTCAGTGCTATTACTTTGTTGTTAGTTTCTTGATTATTTTGTTGATCAGGCATTAGGAAGGAAGAATATTTCAAATTTAGTGTAGTTCTCCTGGCTGGCTTGCGGTTAACATCAGTTTCAGTGTTATTCATATTTTCGACTGGAGGTGAGTTTATTATTTTTTTTAAAATATTTTGGTAACAGGCACAACCTTTATAATTGTGTAATATCTTAAGTTATGTTAATAATTTAACGGATATTTTGAAAAATGGTGGTTTTCCTTACATTTAATACACCTGGGTTCTAAATGACAGTAATTTTTTGTATGACCAGATCTTTGACAGTTAGGACACATGAGTATATCTTGATTTTTATGTTTTGGTTCTACTGATATTATAGCTGAAAAGAGATTAGTCATGTTAAAAATATCTTTGGCCTTTTCATTATTTACTAGCGAGACGGAGCAGAGAGTTGTGGGTTTTTTCTTATTGAAAATTCGCGCAACATGTTCGAACATCGAAGTGTTTAGATTTTATAATTTTTTATAATTATTGGTCATTTTTTATGAGTTATAAATATTTTTATTTTTTAAAGAGAAAAGATAGGCCCTCGACCGGGATTTGAACCCGGAACCTTTGTCTCACCGTGACATCGCTCTGCCAATTGAGCTATCAAGGCCCCTCCCGGTCGAGGACTAACCTTCTCTCTTTTAGATCCTAAAGTCCCAGTGTACTCCCGCCATTTTTGAGATGAATACACTAGAACGAAGTTCTTTGAACATTAATTTTAATTTAGGATCTTATTGACTTTCGTCATATTATTATTTATAATTTTTTATAATTATTGGTCATTTTTTATGAGTTATAAATATTTTTATTTTTTAAAGAGAAAAGATAGGCCCTCGACCGGGATTTGAACCCGGAACCTTTGTCTCACCGTGACATCGCTCTGCCAATTGAGCTATCAAGGCCCCTCCCGGTCGAGGACTAACCTTCTCTCTTTTAGATCCTAAAGTCCCAGTGTACTCCCGCCATTTTTGCGATGAATACACTAGAACGAAGTTCTTTGAACATTAATTTTAATTTAGGATCTTATGGACTTTCGTCATATTATTATTTATAATTTTTTATAATTATTGGTCATTTTTTATGAGTTATAAATATTTTTATTTTTTAAAGAGAAAAGATAGGCCCTCGACCGGGATTTGAACCCGGAACCTTTGTCTCACCGTGACATCGCTCTGCCAATTGAGCTATCAAGGCCCCTCCCGGTCGAGGACTAACCTTCTCTCTTTTATCACTGTAACAGGCTTAACTGCTTTGCTAGGGGTATCAGTAACAGTGTGTTGGAAGTAGGATTATTTCGGTCTTCAAGATTGATTTATTTTAATAATTGAAATTTGTTACAGTTGTTGGTGAGATTTGTAGATAATATTTACCCATTTTTTTGAGCAGGGGATAGATTTAGTGGAGCGCCTTCGGAATTTCGTTTCTTTGAGAAAGAATACTCTATAAACTCGTCGTCTGGTTTAGAAGCATCGGTCTGAGTAAAGGATGGCGAAACACCTACCTCATCGTCCCTCATCATTAATTATGTTTCCATTAAACATATATGTGGAAAAAAAATAAACAAAAGACAGTTATGAAGAGTTAGTAAAATGTTCTTAGCTCTTCACGTCACAGTATTATCGCACTCTATCAATGTCAGAGGCCAACTGTCATTTCTATAAGATTCTTTAATGAATTCCCGTGATTGTTTGCTAAAAATATTTTCAAAATATTCATAGTTTATTAAGGTTTTCGTTTTTTTTTTAGTTGACTAGTTTTGACTTTTTATAAGTTCACTATCATACCGTAAGAAAGTTATAAATGCCGTTGCTTGTTGAAAAAGTTTCATCATCATATCTCACTGATATGAGTGACGAAGAAAATATAAATTCGTTTGTGTGAAGAAAACCCTGGACTTTATAACAGACTTTTATTATTCATAGATCTTATCTTAACTAAAAACAAAGCATTTGCTGTGTTGATTTCTAAGCCTATTTCATTCATTTAGGAATAACAATGTTGTAGAAGGTTATATTAAACTAAATTTTTAATGAGTGAATAGGAAAATATATTTAGAATATACTCGTATATCTATAAGAAATAAATGAATGATAGAAATGACACTTCCTTTTCAAATTTTGAAGAGGATAAGCGTAAATTAGCAATAATACACATAAATAAATCTTTTTTTAAGGGCTAAGAGATTCGGTGGTCTCACGGTAATTTATTTTCTCCCTAACCGACAGGAGCAGATTCAGGTTGATGGTTCAAGATATTTTGGCATTGTTGATTGATAATTTATTTTACAGTAAATAATAGTTTAATTAAAGATATTCGGTTCATTTAACATAGATTGAATCAATGAAATAACCGGGTAACGTATATTATTACCTGAATATAACATAAATAAAACATATCTCTTCATGGAATTCAAAACATGAGAGAACTAGAATTACAAATAAAAAATGTTGACTATTTTAATTCGTTAACGATAGCAACAAAGAATCGAGGCCTGAATGTTACCATTATACATATATGTGGGGAAAAAATAGACAAAAGACAGTTATGAAGAGTTGGTAAAATGTACTTAGTTTTTCACGTAATAGTATAACCGCACTCTATCAAAGTCAGAGGCCGACTGTACTTCCTGATGGTAGTAGCATTTTGAATAGAAAAAATTTCTAGTAAAGCCACATTTTCATGAAATATTAATTAGTATTCGTTTTGCCAATTAACAACACACATTCATAGAGAGTTATTAATGATTAATTTTCAATTTAAAAAAAATATATATATTTTGTTGGATGTAAGGTAATCAGAAATTAATCGATGGGGTCCTTTTGAGTTTTAGAAATGAAAACTCTTTATGAGCCTTGGCAAACGTAAAGGAAGTTATTAAAAAAAAAAAAAAAAATGAAAAAAAAGTCGAGTAGCATAAAATTCAGTAATATCCTCAAGTCGTCAGGGGATTCATGAAACGATTGCCCGGTAGGAGTTTCAATTTAATTTCATTTGAAAGGCCTCTAACGCCAAAAGCCAGTGGGAAAAAGAACAGATGTCGAGAACTGAGCTGGCCTACTTTGTGAAAATCAATCCTTTTATAAGTGCACCCACTATTTGACCCCCCCTCCCCCCCCACTTCCCCCTCCTTCAACTTTCTAAATGCTATTTCATAAATTGAAATTTAGTAGCACAAATATTGCGTCATATAACCGCCAGTGTAGAAAGATTTTCCAGTTCCACATCGATTATTACCGATACCATCTGAAAAGTCTTCTTGAATTTCTCTTGAACCTAGCAATGTAAGCATGTATCTGGAAAAACAAAGAAACATCTAAATTTATTAATTTAAAACCTCTAAGTTACTAATTTAGCTTTTTTTTAATTTTGTTTTTTAACCCCTTTGGCTTTTATTAATATTTGAAAAATCACATAATAATATTACTAATGATACATTGTATCTCTTTCACTGCACCAGGTCCATTTTAAGAGAGGATTGTCTGAAGGATTTTCTGAACATTAATTAAATGGAAGGAGTGGGGGATCTAGTGATGGGGCACACTAGTTCTTTCTGATTGGAGTTTGTTAGTAGTTTACTCAGTCCATGTTGAGTGTCTGTACATGTGTTTGCCAGCGCTGAGGTCGGCCTGTTGTTGTAAGTGCGTTGAATAGTGGGTTCGTGAAGTGTCGGAGGCTATCAAAGAATTTGATATGCATCCGTATGATGAAGTCCGTTACCGTCGGGAGTCCGAGAGTCTCGTGTATTATGTCTGATTTCGTCCTTTGTAGAGAAGTGTGCCTTACTAAACGCCTCAGCATACGGTTTTGAAATTGGTGGAGCCTTTTTGAAGTTTTTGGCGAAATGTTATTCAACATAGGCGCCCCATCAAGGAGTGCTGGTCTAATAACTGCTTTATAGATCATTACTTTGAGGTGGAGTGATAAGTTCGGTGAGGTTAAAAGATTATTTAGCCTGTAAGATTTGGTTCTCACCGACCTGATCTTCTTATTGCAATGTTGGGATAACGTCAAGTGCCGGTCGAGGGTGACACCGAGGTACGTTATCCTATTCACAGGTTTGTTGTCTTTGCCTGCTACTCTATAAATCTTAGGTAGAGGGCGTTTATTCTTTTGGAAGGAGAGAATAATACAGTCGGTCTTCTTGGGATTAACTATAATATTCAATCCGTCCAGTCTTTTAGTTATTTCCTCACAGGCCGTAGAGCTCTCACTGCATTCAATGAGCTACTATAGATAGCGATGTCATCGGCATACGCCGCCACAGTAGTTTTTTTGTGTTTGGCACCAACGATTTCCGCCGTATAAAGTGAGAATAATACCGGTGATAGCACAGACCCTTGAGGTACACCACACGTAAGTGGAAAGGGGTTGGACAGCTCTTCGCCGACTCGTACCTTTATTGAACGATGTGTCAGAAAGGACCTTATGATAGTATAGAGCTGCTCGGGAAACTCGTCCTGCAGTGTCTTATTATTAATGTTATTAATTTTACAATAAATTAATATGGCTATGGGACACTGAGTCAAACGCCTCCGTGCAGTCTATGGATATCAAAGCGGTTGCCTCGTTCTTAACTGTGTTCTGGCTTACTTCCGCGTGTAGCTTCACCAGATGGTGGTCCGGGCACAATCCGGCCTAGAAGCCGGTCTGTTCCGGTGGGATTAACGCTATTTCCGAGCTGTAGGTTTTGAGATAATTAAGAGTAATGTTCTCAAAAACTTTGCCCTTGTGCGGAAGTAAGCTAATTGTACGGTAGTCGACTGGCTGATTACCATTTCTTGCGGGCTTCAGCAGCGGAAAGAGGATAGCTCTTTTCCATGCCTCAGGAAAGTATCTTAGCCTGAGACAGGACTTGTAGAGTTGAGTCGTCAGTTGAGCTATGCCTCTTCTTGGTAATTGTTTCAGGAGTATAGTTTGTATTCCGTCTTGGCCTGGGGCTTTATTCCCTCGCGGAGTATCGCCTTCAGCCGCTTCGGAGATACAAACATATAATTATTTAGCTAATGTTTTGAAATTACTTTAGATATATTAAGTAATAATTCCATTTGGTGAGTAGATGTGGATAGATATCATCGACTTGATATGAACATGGTATTAGAAAAAATAGGTAGAATATCCGATTTTCGTAATGATATTGTTTACTATATCGCTTAACCAAACAAATGAATTGTGAAGCTTGTTCTAAATGATTTTGTAACTTATCGTATCATGGAGAATGAAAAAGAATATAAGACCTGGTAAAGATCCTCACTGAGGAAAGAATAATCAGGAAAATTATTGGAACAAAGAGCACAGACGAAGGATAAAGGCTTCACTCTACCACCACAGAAAAGTTGTTGAACCTAGTAATAGACATCAAAATGAGTTTACTAAAATTTTACGGCAACTTCGGCAGACCCCGACATACCAGATTCACCAACAGAATGCTTAGAAACATACAAAACTCAATGCTACGCCCTGGATTACACAAGGCACAATTGATCAGGAAAAAGTTCAAATAGACTCAGAGGAGCGTCTTCGGACACAAGGTATAAAAGTGGGAAGAGATGTAAGAGAAGACAGCACTCACAGCCAAAGACTGAAGAAAGGAAGCCCTTGGAGAACGAATTAATACTAGAAGAATCGGAAGAACAATTAGTCATGAATGCTTCGCGTGATCTGATGAAAGGCCAGCAATGCGTGTAATGATAATAATGATAAAATGGGCTTTCTAATGACCATCAAACTATCTAGAATTTTGAAATAGGTTTCATATTGTTCTTTAGTGTGTATATTTTACATACAAACTTTTCAGACAAAGAATCACTATCAGTGCGCAATATCATTGACCACTCCGAACGTTCGAAGATTAATTGCTAATAAACAGTTTCAAATTTAAATGCCACGGAAAGGAAATTCACTGGGGGGGGTGGGTAATTTGTGGGGGGTTGAGAACCAAGAGTGACATAGTTGAGCCATTCCTCCCGACCACAGTCTTCTAATGAACTAGCTAAACTTCCCCTCCATTAGGGCAACCCTGTAATGCTTTGACCATGGAATTAATGTACTATACCTTCCTGTCCTGATATAATATGTGAGATAAACATCTGTATAACGTATATAAAATGTTTCTAAATTTTTTAAAAATAAACAGTCATGAGGAATGCCAACATTTGTTCTTTTTTAAAATTTCTAAATCAATTAAAGTCTGAATTATTTAAATTTTAAAGTAGTTTAAAATGTATATAATTATTATTTGGCAGACACTGCCCAGCTGTGTATTTTTATTCGAATGGTATTCAATGACATGTCGGCTACGGAAGAGTTTTTGACGACGATTCTTCTGAATCTGACCTTTAACGAAGATACATATAACGTTTTCTTCAGTTTTGTAACAAACTACAAATATATAAACTTGTGTGCATTACAAGCGATGGATTACCAGCAATGACTAGAAATATAAACGGTTTGTTGGCCCTAGGATTTATTTAAGGGAGTAAAAAATCCTTAGTTACGCCGTCTTTCGGAAGGGACGTTAAACGGGGGTCCCGAGCCTGTACGATGTCAGGTACTCGTTAAAAATCCCTATCCTAATTAAACCTGGATAGGCAAAATTTAGAGCTTCCACTGTAGCATCGTCCGATTAGCCATAGCAGCATAAAGTGACGTTAAATGAACAAACAACAACAAAACGGTTTTGTAGCATTGTGTAGAGCTAATGACGATTATTCTGAATTTTTCTCTTTCCACTGCATTATGCATCATCAAGTTTTGTGTTCAAAAGTTCTAAATATGGAGGAGATTATAGGCATTCCAATAACAATATTTTTCTTGACAATTACAACATATAGAACAATATTATATAAGGTTTTTCTCGTGGGCCTCTGTCAAACCTCGAGAAAACAAATAATAATTTAAAATAAAATAATTTACGAGAAGTACTAGTAAATTATTTTATTTCGGTTAATACTAAAGGAGTAATAACCCACTATCCTACTATCGATGGTACATAATAAGTTCCATTCACCTGGTTAAAAAAGTTCCTCATTCCCCAATCCTATACTTATGTAATATTCCCGTATCATATCCTTTGCCTATCATTTTTCCTAACAGTCAAAAACCTCGGAATCATTTTAGACCAATCCCTCTCCTGGAAAAGTCATATTGCCAATATATCTCGCCGTATTTTTTCTACCCTGAAGAGACTAAACTACACCCGTCACCTACTTCCATTTGAAACTCGTAGACTCCTAGTTACCTCTTTAGTATTCCCCCACTTCGACTACTGCTGCGCCGTATAGGGTGTCTCTGTGGAGCTCGAGGCCAAAATAAAACGTTTGATGAATTGCTTTGTCTTCGGGATCTCCAGGGACATCTCTGTCTTCCGATTTTATGAAGAGTTGAGGTGGTTGTATCCTTCCTATCGCCTTAAGTATTTCCTTGCATCCTTCCTCTATCAAGTTATCCAATCCCGCTGTCCATTATACATATATGAGCTCCTCAAATTTAAATCCTTCATCCATTCCCACCCGTTCCTCCATCCATGACACCCGTTCACACCCTTCCGATTTGTATGTTGAGGCCCATCGAACCGCTGCTTTCGACAGATCGTTCCTGATTCGGTCCTGTTCCCTGTGGAATTCTATCCCTTCTTCCATCCACTGTTCCAAGACCCTTCCTACCTTCAATCCTTTGATTACTTTCTATCCCTCCAGTTCCCCGAAGTGTATACATAAAATTATCGATAGAATATTATTTATTTTGTTTATTCATTTTTATTTTTATTTTTAATGTGAAGTAATGTGAAATCTTCATTTTTTCATTATCATAAGAAGCTATTTTTTATTTATTATTATTTAATCAGCTTTATAGATTGACTTTTCTACTTGTTTTTGTTTGTATTCTAAGGCTCTGAAGCCCACAATAATGTACAGTTACGTTATTCTAAAGGGACTTGTCCCAGAATAAATAAAGAATTTATTATTATTATTATTATCCGCCTAACGAACCAACCGACGCACAGTGTTTCGATTAGTAGGAGCTAGCTGGACAAAATTCTAAAAAAAAAATTGGAATATGTAAACGATTGTTCAAAACCTAGAAATCCAATATTTGTTCATGCCTGGCACCCTTCATCTCGTCAGTAATAGAAAATAGAAATTGAATAAATCGTTTGTATCGCTTCATTTCAACGGCACAAAATTATAATGTTACTAATTTTATATGAGCCAATAGTTGAATATCGAAAATACATGTACTAATAATTTTTCCAATTAAAAAAATCTTCTGATAATCTAAGTGTATCAATTTTTTTTTAAATGCATGAAGGATTTTTTCTCATTTTGAAACTTTCAAGATATGGGAATGATTTGTATCCGGTTGTATCAGGGCTAAATTTTATATATTTCATAGCTGCATCTCTACCATTAATAATAAAATGCATTATAGCCTGCACACTCGAATACAACATTGTTTTTTTTTTAAATTTTAGAATACTTATTTTCGAGAAAGATTTTTTTTAAGAATGGTAGAAACACCCATATTTTTTTTATATTATAGTTCTTTTCGACCAAATTAAATGTTAGAAACCTCGTAGAGGACTCTGAAAGGAAAATTAAAACAAGATTGGCTAACTATTCCTCCAAAATTTCTGATAAATGGCGCAAAAATCAAAGTAGCGCTCAGTATTTTGATTAGAACAAGCTGGGACAAAAGTCATGTTTAAAATCTGTAAAAATATTGTAAACAATACTTGGTAATTTTACATTTGTTCAACCGTGACATAGTTGAGTTATTTACGGCCAAGGCTAAAATAAGTTCGAAGTTTTGATTTTTTTCCAAAGAAATATTTTTAGGTTAGTTTAATTAAAATTAAATTTTTTTTTTGTTCAGCCATAATGGCGGTAGAAAATGTTGCGCTCACGAAACATTGGCCGGTAGACTATAATATACATATATACTTTTTTATTTATTTTTTTTTATTTTTATTTTTTTAGTGATAAATAAGGTGATATGTTTATAAATGATACAATGATACTGTTTCATGAAAACTTTTATTACAATCGTTTGAATAATAAACTCCTTCAAAGAAATAAAAAATTACAATTTGCACACTATTTTCACAAATAAAAATCACAATTTTGATTTTTTATTCGTGGAATGACTTAAAGCATTCTGGGTGTAATTTAACATTAAATCTCTCACACCTAATAGTTTGGCTTTTACACACTCCGATTTTGTCCTTTCTCACTTCAGCTAACACCGTGTTCACAGCTGGTCTTCCTCTTTTTGGTTATTCACTGATAGATCTGGCTATCGGGTCTTCGTTCGAAATACCCATCGAAGGGCCGGTTGGTTTCGAACAATGTTAGTTTGCAAGAAGTAGTTCACGCAGGGTGTCCTTTATGGTCAAGGTGACTGAAGAGATAAGAAAAGGTGGGGGTCGCAGACTCCTATACATCATATATTATTTATGAATAATGTATTGAAGGTATAATTGATGAGTAAATTAGTAAACCCAAGAACTGGCCTTTAGAAAAGAATCCAATTAAGACTAAGGCATAGAAATAATAATTTGAGTAATCATCCTAAATGATACTCTGGCATCCCAAATATCAATCAAATATATTCAAAAAATATTTAAGAGTAGAAACATAGCTCTTGCATGAGCACGTCTTCATTAGACAGGTGGGGGGGGAGATGAAAATGCATGGTCCTGTCTTCTTCGTAAAAACTTCATAGGAATGGCCAATGATGCGTTATTTCAATTAAATTATTGTAATTTTGTATTAGGCAAGTGCAGCCCATCATCTGTTTTGATTAATAAATAAAAACTTTGAAACGTACATAATTATTGTTCGCAAAATAAGTATATGTGAAAACTAGACTAATGTTCATAATTTAAATTTACAAATTTCACATTTTTATTATGTGTTAGTCCAAAGTTTAGAGTTTTCAATTCTGTCATAACTACCCATTTAATTTTATGATTTTTTAAATAAGTACACGTTACTCAATACGTTGAAGTGTATTACTTTCGAACTATGGAAGTTATTAATAACGCATATTATCAATTTCTTTTCATAGGATTTACCACTGGTTTATTAACAATCCGATTTTTACTGATTGAAAACGAATACTACTCACACTCAGGAAGAAGATCCATTACTAAAAATCTCCAAACATTTGCGCTCTGCTTCAGATAAATAATTGTATGGACAAACCAGGTCCTCTCGAATCCACTTTAATCATCAGCTAATTTACATCCCCACTCTCTACGGCACGCTAGTGATAAACAATGGGAATGGGAGGTATAGAGATGTTGTTTGCATTAGTTAATCAGCCATTATTGGAAATCTGGAGATGTATTTTACGAAGCGAATTTCGAACTGATAATAGCGTTCAACACCTCGAATCATTTGTGATTTCGTCAATGTTATGATTTATTTTTTTGAACAGTTTTGTGCTCATAAGAAATATATAAAACGAATTCTATGAATATGTACAAGACTACGTAACGATTTTTTGAGCAAATTGAACGGGTATTTTATTATCTCTGTACTCAAGTTTAAACTACTAAAATATTAATGAGTATTGTTGTTTATGGTTTATGAGTATTGTGAATGGCCTTCAATGAAAATATTGAAAAAAAGATTAAAAAAATGGAAATAAGATAAAAATAATTATATATAGAGAAACAATTTATAATTACACAGAACAAGAACACAAAGTTAGAACAAGATTTTAGGTGTAAAGACCTCAATTGTATACATTTCTTTATTTTGAATAATTGTGTATTTTTAAAGATTTAAATAATTTGGTTTAATGATATATTTGAAAGGTACTGTACTGTTCTATAAATTACCGAATCCGAATGAAGATGATTCCCCATAAAACCAATAATCGGTCTCCATATTATTCGCTCATAATCCAAAATTTAAGAGAATAGTCCTATAACAATGTTCCCAAATAATACCCCTAAGTCGAATAGTTTAGCATTCAAAATTGTTTTATAAAATTTGATAAATTGTTTATAAATGAATCGATATGTGAAGTGAATTTCCTCTAATATCCAAATAATTTTGGGCAAAACGTTGGACGAGTGAGATGAGCACTTACGTGGTAGAGTGCGTAAAAGCTTTACTGAAAGGAAAACATATTTTAACTGTTAAAAACCTTATCTGGACCCTGTGGGATCTGCAGCGATAATTTCATTTCGATTGACTAAAGCCGTTGTCTCCCTTTGACGGAAAAGTTCATGTATGGTATCCGTAAATGAATTTAAAAAAATAAAATACTAATTGTATTTTTTTTCGGCATATGAATCCATTCATTTGAGACGGAACTCCGTATCTTTAACAAACAGTATCCGATTCAAGGAGAGTTTTTGAGAATCCTCAGAGAATAGGAGGTTATTCGAGTTAGTTCTTGAAGGACTTACAGCATTCAAAGGACAGTGCAGTACTCAAAAGGAGGACTTAAAGAGATCAGAAGAGGCCCTAAGGAAGTAAACATTTTTTTAATTTAGGTAGACTTTGAGGAGGGGCACTGAAAATTTAATGAGATGACAAACTAGGCAATTACTCATTACCATGCCGGCTGCCTTAAGCTCGGCAAACACACTTTATCAGTGCTTTCAGTAGCTTTGGTTTTATTACTTTTTATAGCTACTTCTAATTAACTTTTTATTTCGCGAGATTTCCTTTGTTGGGACTTCTTTTTTTTATGAGCGTCCCTTTTACTCTATATTTCCTTAATTATTACCCCATCTTTATTAAAACAAAAACTCGGTACATTTGCAGTTTTACCTCGTACATAATATTGTTTGGAGTTATAAACTAATTACGTTAACTTTTATAAATGATGATCTTCATCAGAAACAACCTTCAGATAGCAATGGAGTGTGATCATCTTTCACCTCGTAGAATGGGGGGTTCTAGGCTTACTTTGTGGATTCCATAAGAGGTTGTGGAAACGATGGAAGAGAGAAAAAAAGGACACCGTATATATAATGTTTTGGTTATTATCTCCTCCTCCAATAATCCTTGTTTCTTTCCGAATGTTGCCTTCTTCTCATCTCCGTCCATCCACCATCCCCATCACTTGTACTCTCCTCCAGGACCTGATAGTTTTCAGTTGGATCGTAAATCTCTATCTGTCCTGGCAGTCCTCATAAGTAATTCTAAGTCTTGTAAGTTTTTCTTTCATCTAGCTAGAATAAACATGACTTTTCAGGTTGTATATTTTACCAAATATTTTTTTCCTTTCTCTTGTAGTTGTTTTAAAGTCCTGTGTACTTTCATATATTTCTTTATTCGGCCTCAATCTGTAGCTCTCCAGTGACATTCTTGGCCATAAATTCTTCTTATTATTAGCTTTCAATATTCAAGAGCTTTTCCAGGCTAGAGAGATTCGCTGATTCCGTGCCTTAAAAATTAATGGCCTCACTGCAGCAGTGTAGTGCCTTATATTCGCAATGGTGGACAGATTGTTTTCATTATAGATTTGTGGGTAATTTATATTTTCAAATTTGAGGAATTATTCTTTCAATGCAGGCCTATCCTGTCCATTTCTGGTGATGATCTCTCCTAAATACATGATTACGTGAATGGGATATGTACATAAAATATGATATGAGGATATAAGAGTAGATAGATGTCAATACTTACTTACTTTATAGGCCTTCCGACAAGGGTTGCCTCAAGTGGTCGGAGCAGAGTTCCATGTCTCCCGATCCATCCATTCATCCTCCTGGAGTCCTCGACCAGCCATCTCCTCCTGGACTCACTCCATCCACATGCTTCTCAGCCGTCTGCGTCTTCTCCTCCTTGGTGCAACCCAATCCAGACCTCGGTTTGGCCAACATTCAAACGCCATTCTCTTCACATGACCATCTTGCGTGCACCGATCCTTTCATTTGTAGATATAACCACATCCATCCTCTATCGAAAACCTTGGTTTCTTACTTTATCCAGCCTAGTGACACGGAAACACCTCCTCCAGGAATCTATTTCAACCACCTGCACCTTTGAGTACACACGGGAGCTCATAGTCCAGGCTTCCGAAGAATAAGTCAGGATAGATTCGACAATAGGTGTGAAAATACGGCGTTCATTTTCTTTAGATATATCTGTATTCCAGAGGACCGGATGCAACATTCCGGTAGCCTTTCGGGCTTGCTCCACCTTTCTTCTGACGGTAGCAGATAAAGAAGAACCCAGGTACTTGAATACATTTACTTATTTTACAGGCCTTCCTGTCAACCAGAAGCGGACTATTATCGGTATATCCGATTGCCATATACTTGATATTTTCGAAGTTAATTTTTAAGCCCACCGTTTCGTAGCACCTCTTTAGGGCATACACCATTATAATTTATAATTTCAAGATAGGCCTTCCGCCTCGCAAACACGACCTGGTCGTCAGCGAAGAACAAGGACAGTAGTTGTTCGGCATCAATGAGTGGCCCAACATCCCCACACTGCCTGTACCATGGTTTCACAGCCTCGTGAAGGTATATCATGAAAAGAGTGGGTGACATGCTACAACCTTGCTTCAATCCCTTAGTACCATGAAAAGGGTCCGAAACGTGGATCCCGCATCTTATCGGACACATGTCGTCGATGCTTTTTTAAGTGCCACACACAACCTATCTCTAGGCACATTGTCATATACTTGTTCCAGGTCTATTAAGACCATATGCAGTCACTGCTTCCTTTCCTGAGACTTCTCAATGAGTTGACGAACAACTAATATGTTGTCAGTGCATGACCGTCCCGCCGTAAAACCTGCTTGTTCCTGAGGGTTAGAGTACGCTTCCTCTAATTTGTCCCGGAGCAGCCTACCAATAATTCTGGCAACAGAACTTTGTAAGCAGATTCCGCTGTAGTTTCGGCACACTTTCCTGTCACCCTCCTTGTATATAGACGATGTGTGCCCAGCCCTCGGGTCATCCGGGAAATCATCTCCCCTGAGAACAACATTAATCAAATCCGTCAAAAGGGTTATCAGTTTTGCGCTTCCAGTTTTCAGGAGCTCCATAGCAATTCTACCTGTTCCCGAAGATGTGTCAGTCTTCGCTTTTGATAGGGCCCACTGAACATCACTCTCCTCCGCTTCTATCGGTTTCTCCTCTTCTTCATGTTCGGTGTCATTTTCCTGGGTCACGAACTGAGGTCTACCTTCACTTAGGAAATATTATGTATATAAATTTTTTTAATTTATTGATATTTACAACTGTATTACAATAATACAACAAGTAAATAGGCTAAGTGATAAATAATGACATGAGATAATGACAAGTACTACCCACTGGTAATCAAAGTTCAACTTAGAAGGTCAGGTGGCCATCTTTCACATGGCTCGGAGGATTATCGGGAATTAAAGAGGAATCTAGATTTAAAAGTAGAGGGTTTGAGTGCGAATGAAGTTTGTTATGAAAGGATAGACACCGGGTTCGGGCCTAATCAGCAACAAATGGGACATTAAGGTCGTTATGGATGATTTTATTCTTAACAAAACAAGGAGCATTGAGGATTTTACGAAGGATTTTTGATTATAGGGATTGGATACGAGAGGAATTCGATGGCTTAGTGGAATCCCAAAGCTCTACTCCGTATGTCCAAATAGGTCGTATGACGGTCGTGCAGATGAGTCTTTTGTAGTTAATTGGAAGCTTAGAGCGTTTGTCTAGTAAGTGTTGAAGTAGCCTGTAACGTCGAGCGGTTTCTTGTCTTTTCAGTCTTGTATGTGAATTTCAGGTTAATCGTTTGTCGAGATGCAACCCTAAGTATCGGATCTGTTGTACAGGCACCAGTGGGATATAATTAAAGGATACTGAAGGGCAGGAAGTCATGGTTTACGATGTAAGGTAAAAGTGATTTGATGCGATTTTTGAGAACTTATTTTAATTCTCCAGTTTCGACCATTCTTCAAGATCAGTGATATGGGATTGGAGGCTTTGGGATACAATAACTGGATTGGTGTTGGCTGATAATACATATGTATCATCAGCATACGAGGTAAGGATTGTATTAGGATGAGTCGGGATGTCAGCTGTATAAACTGTATAAAGGATTGGGCCAAGGATACTACCTTGAGGAATATATAAAATTTGAAATAACTTAACTATGGGAATAGTCATTATAGAAATTTTAGAGATTAAGAAGTCAGTTGCTCTTTATCCTGAAAATGTTATTTTTTTTGCTTATGTTTACAATTAATGTCATTTATGTTTTTAGACACTTAAAATTTCTAATGTAACCCTCTTCGGAGGGTAGACCTAAGCGTTTCTTAAAGTGCCACCCACTTTCACTCGTAAAACCGGGCTTTGTTCACGTGAGAGTTACGACCAGTACAATAGTTGGGATAATGGATGGCCGTGTTTGTGTATGTCCCTGTCTGAAATGAAAAACTGGGGGTATGAAAAAGACTGCTGCTTTAAGAAGTAATTCTGAATATCCTTATGAGGTCTGTGTGATTAACTTGAGTGCATCGCCTCCATCATTTATATAGAAATGAAGTTATTCTGTAAGAAGAAATCAGAAAAAATAGCTCTGAGTTGGATAATTTAATTTTAGATGTAATATAAACACATTTATTTTTAGTTTTTTTTTATTTACTGCCTATTATATATTTAATGAGTACCTCTTAAATTAAGTATAGCAATATATTATGTTCAATGTATAGCATATCTCATGTAGATGATAGACAGTAATTATTTTGTCCTTTTTTTTACAAACGTTGAAAGTCAAGATATTAAACAAACAGGAGCTGAAATTAGCTCTTAGTTTTCTTTTTCAGTGATTAATATTTATATAGAAAATCAAATAGAACAATTTCCAAATCTGAAACTATTGTCTTTAATAGATTTTAATTTGTTTTAAATGGCTAAATATGGAAAGAAAGGACATACTTGTTTTTAAAGTTAAGTGGATTAATTAATATTACTTCTGTGCGTCTAGCTATTGTCAGTCTTCATTGTTTAATAACTCTTTTGTTTAAAAAATGATTACGTGTAATTTTACTAAAAATTGTATAAAGAACATACCAAACTGAACATAATAGTAAATAATAAAGCTGCATTGTTTGGAGAGATCTGGAGTTAAATAATAAAGATACAGAATAAGATAGGTATACAATATATTTAAAAAAAAAATTATATATATCTACAACCCGGTGAAAATTAAATCTAATTTTGGAGAAAGTTATACATTATATAAATAAATATTAATTGTTATAATTTTGAAATATTTTTATTTTGAAGAGAAAAGATTTGTCCAAATAAAATAAAATAAATAATGACGAATGTCAACAAGATCCTAATGAAAGTAATGTTCAATGAACATTCTTCCCCGTGTTATACATAGCAAATTGCGAAAGCGGTGGGATGCGGGATCGGTGAAGAGAATGGATTTGTCTGGTTGAGGCACGAGCCCAGACTAGCTGAGGTGGCAGAGCACCACGACGGATACGTAGGAGACCCGGGTTCGAATCCCGGCCCTGGACAAATCGTTTCTCTTCAAAATAAAAATATTTCAAAATTATAAGAATTAATAAAAAAATAAAAATAAAATTTTGATTAACATGTGATAAACATTCAATCGAGGAATAAAACATCCTTGGTTATGCCGTCCTTCGGAAGGGACCTTAGGCGGGGGTCCCGATCCTGTACGATGTCAGGTACTCGTTAAAAATCTATCCTAATTAAAACTGGATAGCTAAACATTAGAGCTCCCAATGTAGCATCGTCCGATTAGCCATAGCACCATACAGTGACGTTAAATGAACAAACAACAAACATACAATCAATGTGTAATTCATCATAACATCTTGAAATTGTTTTTATCATACTCATATTTTGTAAAAATTAAACATTTTGAAAGATGGAAAAGGAATTTGTAGCTCGTTTGAGCAACTTTATAGTAAAAAAATAAGTCGATTCTTACTAAATTTA